>OY744498.1:4663303-4955028 GCA_963556185.1 Pseudopediastrum boryanum
GGCTACTCATTACGCGGAACCCTATTTAGAACCCCACATTCTTACCTATAGTATAACCGCTCATTTCTGTTTTGTAGGGAGGACATATAGGTGTACTTGTCTAAAGCATCATCTTTGCCCCTGATGTTGAGGATGGAACGTTCCAGCTGCACCTCTTGCGAGAGAACCGCAGGCGGTAGTAGTCCGCGGAGGTACAGCCGATCACGCTCTGCTTCGCTGAACGCCAGCCCTTTGTTGTACTTGGGATGGCGCATGAGATCTACGCCACTGGTGACTTGCCGCACCCATGGGGTCGTGGGACGGCCCAGCTTATCTTCGTCGTCAGGGTAATTGGCATAGCTGCGTGCTTGGGCTGCAGTGGGTGAACTGATGCTTTTCCGGCAGGTAACAGACACCGCATGCTTTGCGGCGTAGGACAGAGCTGCCACTGCTTGGCCGCATCCTGAGAGCGAAGGGCCAGCTAGTAGACCTAAAGGTCCACCTATAAATGCTGCCAAGGGCAACATTGCAAGTCTATGGGGCCGTACGCAGCACGGTAGGGTGCCAAACCCCCAGCTACGTTAGCAAGGTCTTCCGCTTGCTACTTCAAAACACACATTGAAGGAGAGACAAGCATGCCTCAATATCATTTCCCAGTCATTAAAGGCGTTTCAGACAATCGAAATGTCCAGGATAGGGTATCAAAACACGCGCATCCCCGCAGTTCCGGGTAGTGTTGGAGATAGGGTTGGCAGCACGATCTACTACGTGACATGTCCGTGGGAGTGACAGACCTGAAAGTCGATAGATTGCGGTCTCGTGGTGAATGTATTCAAAGCGGACCCAACCTTCCCGAGAAGTGTCTGTTCATCTGCAGTGACAGCCACCGGGTGACATCGACTTTGGAAGGAATGGCAAGGTCTGCGCATGCGATCAAGCTTCAATGTATGGTACAACCGCCTCTTATCGTTTTGCCGCAAGGAAGCCATCGTCATTGCAGTCTAGTTTGTTGATGCTAGCTGGTCCGCATGCAGAAGGCTTCACAGGCAGATTGTGCTTCATGGGACCCCTATCGCGCGTAATACTATGTAGTTCTGGTCGCAATCATGCTTATATTGGATGCTGAATAGACTGCCAGCATAGAGGAGCTTGGCTTAACCATGGGCGGCACCTTTAGCATAGGCGGTCTTGAGTTCAGCGTCTACAGTCAGGACGACCCACAGTACAAGACGCCTAGCAAGGAGCGCGATACGCATAGATGTGATGACCGTGTAGAGGACTTCTGTCATGTGCTGGTCAATGGCGTCGGACAGTATAGAGAAAACCTGCCAAAAGCATGGCATCTCATGATGGAGTGCTTGAAATCGTCTGAAGGGTAGGTATTGCAAGGTGTAGCTTACAATGGTCTCACTGCGGCTTATGGCATGTTATCTATCCCTTTTGGATGCATCCTTATAGCATTTAGCTGCTCGACAACCAAAGCAGGTGTGGATCTGCTCATGTCTTCTTGCATAACCCATGAGTCTAATAACTTGGCTGCATGCATACAGGCAAGAACCACAAGACCCGTATATACACCTCCAACCAGGCCAGCCCGCTTACAGAGACCATGGGCAGCGGCAACCATCACCAGCAGCAGCAGAACCTACCAGCAGTAGCAGCAGTCCCAAAAGCAATAGCAGTAGCAGTAATGGCAGCAGCAGTGACACGGGCAGTATACCCAGTGGCGGCTGGCTCTGGAGTCGACAACGATAACACAAGCTAGTGAAAGGAGTACGACGAGGTTGCTTTGGTAAGCTGTTGTTCAAAAGTCCCCCCTCCCCGAGCATTGGGGAAAATTGTGTATGTTTGCTACAGCAGAGAGTGAGTAAGGGTTTAAGCAAGCTATACTGCAAGGCTTCTGCGATGTGTTATGTAAGCAGTCCCCAAATATGGATATAATCACTTTGTGGTGCTCCTGATCTATCATATATGAGATAGATCACTGCACAGCTTTCGGGCTGTGCAGCACCCGCCACATGACTCCAACCAGTTTGTTAGTGTGTGTTGAGAGAAACCAAGACTGAGAGCTAAGACCGCGAGTGCGGAGACAATCAGCTTCTGATCTATTGAATAGTCTCCACTGCTCACAATAGATTTGTAATTTTCTGCAGGGGGATGCTCTTGTGGTAACATGGATAAGGATGCCAGAGCACAACTATCAAGTGTCGAAAGCAGGAGCACCTGGTGGTTGGGTGATTGGCAGCCTGAAGCAGGCAGCAACAACTTTGGTGACGCAGGGGCTTGGCAGCAGCACAGCAGCAGCAGCACCACGATAAAGCAGTGTGGGCAGCTGAAAGGCAGCAGCAGCAGGAAAGCAGCAGCAGCAGCAGCAACATTAGTAAGGCAGCAGGAGCAGCAGGACCAGACATGGCGAGCGGCAGCAGTAGCGGCAGCAGAAAGGCAGCAGCACACGCTGCTCCAAGGCATGTTAAATGTATCTTTTGACACCCATGCCATGCAAGGCATGGCATGGCTGGTGCTGTGGTAATAGCTACAGCAGCCATCATGAGGAGGTCTGTCCCTCCCTGTTCAGCAGCGCCATGCTAGTACAAGGAACTAGAAGCAAAGGAATTCGGACAGTGTGGCTGCTGACAGGGCAGGCTATAACCCAGTGTTGTGAAGTCCGTGAAGTGGTGATGGGTGAGGGGTGTTCCACCTCGCTGTCCTTTGTGACAGCTTGAGGTGCGGGGCCTATGGCACATTTAGCTGTGGCATATCATGAAATGTGATCAGGCAGGGGTGCTTGCAGGGTTCCATCTGTCGTGCTGGACATATTTTTCATGTCTGGGTGATGGTTGCAGCTTTCAAAGGCATGAGATGCTTGGAATGCAGCTTTTTGGCCCGATCTGAATGCGAAGCGTTCGAGAGGGCCATTGGGAGGGAGAGGATAGAAGCGAGCACCGGTGGTAATGTCATTTGGCACTCCGCTAATATGATAAGTAACCGCGGTTTACCAGGTCTCCTTTTTGTGGTGTACCCTTTTAGTTTCCTAGCAGGATGACGAGAGGCGAGACGATGCGTGACCTCTTGGCCAAGGGGACATCGTACAAAGGGTTTCGGAGGCACTGTGAACGATGGAGGCCATGTGTGATTTGTTGTGGTACAAAATTTTTACGCCTTGGTGTAGAGATGCTTGACTCTGATGGGTTGGTCGACGGCAGGCGAAGCAGCGTTTATGGCGAAGCAAGCCAAGGCATTCTTGTAGCGGGAGCATGGGTATATGTTCGCGAAGCTGTGAAGACTTAGTTTTTTGGTTGCATCCTTTATGGATGTTGGATGGCATGCGATCGATGTGGGCAACGAAGAAGACTGTCCAGCGCCTGTATTACCTGCAATGTGATTCGATATAACATTTCCATAACATTTAGAGCATGCATTTGCGGCAACGTGTCTGATGCATCTGGTGCAGTAACAAACCTTACTGCTGGGACATGACACCAGGATGAGGCTCCCGGCCCGGCAGGCGTCAGTACGGGCACTACTTTGCCTTTGCCCAGCGTACTGCCATTTCCAGAAGCTTGCGCTTGATCTCATGGGTACCAACCAACCCTGAAGTCCTTACACGGAGGTGATACTGTCCCACAACTTGATAGGCGGTGGGAGATCAAGACAGGTACCCCGCATCGGTGGAAATGCAGCTAAAACATCAACTGGCAGGGTGAAAGGGTGATGATACATTTGTGAAGCACTGCAGAAGAAAATAGAAGGTGCAGCCACTGCCCATCAAGTCCCCATCACTACATCATCAGCCGCAGAGCCTCACCAACATCATTGGAAGATCATGCATCCCAAACCGACGGTACATGCTCAGCACCAAACTGTATCAAATTGGGCCTTTGTACAGCACACAGTGCTTACACATTATGACCTTGGTGGTGTGATTGGTGGTGTGGACTCCATTGTCTTTTGCATCCATCCAACGGTGTGTTTGGTTGTTATGACCTAGCAACCCTTTCGCGGCTGCCACACCTAATTTTTGTTTGTTTGTTTAATGATGTCCGTGCTATTGTTCATGAGTGATGATTCTGCTCTGTGAACACCTCTTGGTTCTGGCAGAAGATTTCTGCTTGGGGGGTGATCCTGGTAGGTCACCTTCCACAGTGCTACTGGTCGCTTTGTGCTATCGGTGATAGACTTCTTAGTGGTCATCATCGTCCCAATGCAGATAAGAACTCATGACAAACGATTGGGGTCCCCCTACCAACAATTACCAATTACCAAATGGCCCTGTCAAAGCAGGGCGCCGGTGGGGGCAGCGCCACCCACAAGGAGCCAACTTAGGCTCCAACGGCATACTCAAGTTCCTGTCCAAGCTGAAACAATGGCTGCCACCAGCCCCCCCTAAATCCCTTGCTAGCCAATGTATGTCAGGCCAGCCCATTTCGACTTGCCATGTGCTGACCAGTTGACCCAGTCAACAGCAAACCAAGCAGTTTTATGCCTTGCTCAGACCAACAGACCCCTGAGTTAATCCTCTAATCCTGCTTAATCCCCAGTGGGGAAACTGGATTAAGGGATTAAGGGATCTACGGATTAATTGAAATAGATCCTGGATTAACTTGTTAATCCTGATGGAGGATTAAGGGATTAAGCTTGTTAATTCTGATTAATCCTGATTAAGGATTAAGGGATATACCAGCAGGGTTAGGAAATTAACTACTCACCACCATCAGCAGCAGCAGACAGCAGCAAAGCAAGCTGGCTACTGGACTAATATCAGCTTTATGGAAGACCTTACATGATCTGCATGCTTGTAAGTACTTAACAATGTACGTGTCACAGAACTTGGCACTAACATACACTTTGCCAAAGCATCGAGTTCAAGCAGTGCTGAGGGAGGTGAACAATCAGCTGTCATCCAAGACAGCTTGCACAATTGTGCCAATATGGGTCGACCAATGTACCGAGATGAGTGGACAATGAACAAAGCAGCAGGGATGCAGTACAGCATACAGTTTCATCGTATGCACTGCAGCCATAAACCAGTGGTGATGGCTGTACTTGAAAATTAGTTCTCCATGACGACTAGACGAATGGCCTCATTGCCATATATATCGCCTGTTCGTAACAAGCCTAACTTGTCAAATCGCAGTATCCTGTACGAAGACTATTGGGCACACATGTCATGGTGTGAGCAAGAAAGCACTGCTGCAGGCCCTGAGTGTGCCAGCCTGAGCAAGCAGTCAGACGTAATGTTCACGATGCTCAAAACCCTCCTACTTACTTACCTACCCGCCACTGGCCCTCGAATATCTCTGCCAACAACCGAGCGACCTTCATGGTGGTCAGAAGCCCTTTCATCCAGAAAGCATAGCAGCAGCAGCAAGCCTTCGAAGTCAGGCCCCAAATTCCTATGTTGTGCATTTGCGTGTGCATGTAAGTCGCAACGGGGTTCGCTCCCCCAAAGCGCGACTTGGGCAAGATGGTTGTGTCAACTGAGTGTAACACACTGCGCCTAGACCCGTGGGATGTGCACTCTAGCATCTGCACACAAAGATAAGTAGGCCATGCTCGTGTACCGCTTTACGTTGCACAAATTTTGGTTGCTGGACTTTGCCGTTGTGATCAACAATGTCCCCACCAGGCCCCAAAGCGCAGTTGACTATACGGGAAGAGAGAGCAAGGAGCCCAGGACAGTGCCAGCGGATGAGAAGGGTGTTCGCTTTGATATCCTTCACTTGCCATCTCTGCTGGTCTGTTGTTCGTCCCACTCCGAATGGGGCACTCCGGGCTTAGGTTGCGACAAAAGCCCTACTCCACCAAGAGCGGTTGTTTCTGTGAGGATGGGACAATGTATGTGTTGGCTTTACCCTGCACGTTTACTCAAGCCAACTCCGACGCGCTTGCCATGCTTTAAACTAATCACACGCATCACGCTTCTGACATGTCCGCAAAGAACTGCGACTGCCCTTGCTTCGCTTGCCCCCCGGGCTGTGGATGGGACGCTTTCAATATAGGCATGTGCAGCGCAGTTAAGATGAATATCTGAAGGCAGCAGACTTTAGCAATCAGCTGGCCCAACTCATTGGCGTCTGTCAGGGGTAGCTGCAGCACAGCAGGGTGCTGCAGCAGGATGCAGCAGCACCAGCATGCATCAGCACCAGGAGCAGAAGCACCACGAGAAGCAGGTTATAGGCATGATCAGATGGTTTTGCCCTGTCCCTGGGGACTACTATTGACCCTGAAGCAAGAGGTATGCTAAGTCCTGACAGCCGCACTCCATGCAGTACAGGGGTTATACAGATAGAGTACAGACCCCTAGCAGCAAGCATGTTCTGGGTATGGGGCTCCTGCTGCATCTGCGCAACGGGGCCAAGCAGCCACTGGCAGCAGCCAGAGCATGAGCAGGGGGCACAGCAGCAGGATTGGACGGGAAGGGTGATAACTGGGAAGGGAGCAGCCAAGGTCCCTCTGCATATGCTGCAGGGGCCTTCACTGGGACGGAAGCTTGGCAGCAGCAGCAGCAGTAAACTGGTTCTGCTGCTGGGGAGCAGCAACAAACTGATCCTGCTGCTGGGGGTACTCCTGACTGGGCACAGTACTGTTTACAGCAAGGTTAGGCAATTGTCATTGTTTAAAATGGAAACTACCAATACTACCAGCGACAAAAAGATGGGCTTTCAAGTGGCAATATTGGTATAGAGAACAGCAGCAGCAACCAGCCGCGAGGACAGCAGCAGCAGGAACAGTAGCACTAGCCTTGGGAATAACAGCAGCATCAGCACCCACACTAGCCGTCACAGCAGCAGGATGCATTGCAACAGCAATAGCAGCAGCAGGCACCATGAAAGCAGCTGCAGCCACAGCAGCAGGACCAGGAGCAGCAGCAACTTGATCAGCAGCATACACCATGGGAGCAGCAGCATCAGCACCCACAGCATGAGCTGGGGCAGCAGCAACAATCATTGCAGGAGCAGCCGTACCAGTAAGGGCGCCAGTCTGGCCCACCACCAATATGCATGCCCCAACAGGGCCATACTGGCGCCCTTACTGGTACGGCTGCTCCTGGGTGCTCAGCAGCAGCCACAGAACAAGTACCAGCTGAAAGGCCTGCACAAGCGGGGGCTCAGCAATGGCAGTCTGCTCCTGGGTGCTCAAGGCGCTGCTGCTAAAACGCCTAGCCTTTCTGTGCCCTTCCAGCCCTTGAGAAGTGACAATGTAACCCGTTGGACTCGATGCTCTTACTTATATGATTAGGTTCAGTCGCAGCTACCCAAGGAACATGCACCATCAAAAGAGGCAATTGTGTAATCACATACATCAAATGCTCTTTCTTCCTGTTGTGCTAACCGCTCATGCATGCTTCTTGCCTCTTGCTAGGGCTGTAAGCCACCAGAAGGGGCTGATGAAGCACATGTTTGACTGGCAGCTGCAGCAGAATGAACAACAGCCACCAGATGCTGCAGACATCCAGGGTAGTAGGAGACTCTATGCGACAGTACATGGAACATTTGCACCAGAACAATTCCCTTTGGTACCAAGCAATGCATTCCAAGTGCGGTGCATGAAAAGGACCAAGGGCAAGAGGAGCATTGTTGGTGGTTCTCTGAAGGAGCTGCAAGCAAGTTCACGGCAGTGTCAAGCCCAACATCAGCAGCTGGAGCAGGTGCTGCGGCTGCACCCAAGTTCAGATGCAGCTGCAGCAACAAGCTCTTAACAGCAGCAGCAGCAAGGGCAGCGGCTGCAAGCACGTCCTTAGCAACAGGAGCAACAGCAGGAGCAGCAAGCAAGGCTTTCGCAGCAGGAGCAGGAGCAGCAGCATGGGCAGCAAAGCGACTGACGGACGGTGTTGCTGCTGCAGCAAGCAAGCGCTGAACAGCAGGAGCAGCAGACAGAATTGACCTGAAGTGTCAGATGGGCTGCCAGTTGCTAACAAATGCAGCTGGTACATGGAGCGGCAATAACATCTACTGATAGTTTTCCCTGGTGAGTGGCCATACTGGCCATTTTAATTCATCAGAGTATGCGGTCTTCTGAGTTCACTTGGCACGTGGTGTCACCAATTCTTATAATGATTACTTGACCTTTGGTGAGGCGACAGCAATGCAGAACACATGACATTGTTCAGCCAAACGAGCAGGTCTGGCAGCAACATTATGGCAGAAACGCCAGCAACACGGCAGCTGCTTGTTAGTTCAATACCACTACGTGCTACTGCCTTGAGTGCCCAGTCTTGGATGCAATAGAGCAAGACTACAAAAGAGCAAGACCTTTCAGGACCTACATGCGCATGATGCTGCTAGAAGCTTGCCAATGCAGGTGGTAAACATTCTTCATGTAGTGTCAAAGGGCTTGGTTTGGTGCATGCCCCACGAGAATGGGGCTGAGAGATAATGAACTAGGCTGCACGGCTAGTTTCCAAACAGCCCATGTGTGGTGGCAGCAAAGGTTATGCATCTTGTATCCTGTAGGCCATGGAGGTTCTAAGTTACCTGTGATAGTACCCATATCCGCCTCTCATGATGGAGCTGCTTGCATGGGTGCAACATCTGATCTCCCATGTAGCTTGGAGCTGCTGCACTTCAATGTGCCACCCACCTACATTGTACAGGGATGACCCTCTCGTCTTAACTCGTCGTAACCCTTAAAAGTCAGAATGGTTGCAATGCACGTTTATGCAGTGTTAATCCTCTGTCATGTGCAGCTTGCTGACTGCTTTTACTGATGCTGCTGGTGCTCCTGCTCCTGCTGCTGCTGCTGCTTCTGCTGACAGGGTCATGTGATGGAGTTAATGGGGCCACTGTCTGAATAACATGCGGCAAGCAAGTGTCTCCGCCAAGGACAGCAGCTCAGTGACAGTGCTTGCCTGTTTGAATGCTGTTATTGCAGTGGCACAATACACTTGCAACATTGACACAGACAGAGGTTTGTGTTCTGCATTGGCTGATGTGAGGTGGTGGTTACAGAGGAGGTAATGCATGCGTGCATCTACAGTGTTCTCTGGAAGGCCAGCATTTACATATGTATACCAGCAGTAGCAAGCATGTATGCTGGTCCATGTACGTGTAGTCGCTGTACCCGGGCATGCACAGACCCGCTCTTGCATGCCCCCAGCTGCTGGACGATCGTTATTGTATGCTTTTCATGTGCAAGGGTGTAGCTCTCTGAGTAGGCTTATGCCTGGGCATTGCTCTGCCCAAGTAAGGCATGTGGCGGTCTGAGACATACATGCTGGGGACAGAGAGGGACAAGGTTTGGATGTAATGAGGTCGGATGCAGTGATACCCGATCAATAGGGCATCTCATAGTGCTGCTTGTTAACGTGCAAACTTTGTTTCTAGTGGTATGTCTGTGGTAAGTGGCACTGCAAAGTGTTAGTGCTGCTAAGAGGCTGTCTCAAGCAGGTTATTTGGCCATTGTCTATCAAGTAGGTTGTGTGCATGCAAGCAAGCCAACAGTGTATGCTTGGCTGGCCGGCACTAGTTTAATGTCATGCCATAATACATTCTGTGATGGTCCGACAGTGTGTTTGCATGTTGGGAGGTCAGTTTTGGTCCTCAAAGTTGGTGTGCATGCTGTTAACAGCTCGTTATCATGGTGAACCTGCATTCCTCAGAGCTGCCTGGGGATTAATAAGTTAATCCTAGGATTTACATTGGAATTATGAGGATCAACTGTGGGATTAACGGATTAACTCAGGGGTCTGTTGGTAGGGTCCTCGCTAGATATTGATACTGTTTGCTGCTTGCCGTCTTACTTGTTACAGTTTTGCCATTCAAGTTTGTGGGCATGGCATTTATCATGTGTGCTTCCATGCTGGCAGGGGTTGTGTGCCACAGGTTGGCACTCTTTGCCTTCTGGCAGGCAGGGACATTGTGCTACTGGCGATCGTAGGGTTGCTTGCTGGGTAGCTCTAAGTACTGCTGTCGTGTGTGGGTGTGAGTCTCAGGACCAATCGAATGAACTGTAAGGTGATTGTGCCAAAATATATTGATCTGGATGTTTCTAGAACGGCAGGCGGCTAGGACCCCTAGACCTTGACAGCCTAGATTCCCCTACATCTGCCTAGAATGCAGGCCCCTAGACGCCCTAGACCAGCCTGTGTCCGCCTAGAATGCCCCTAGGCCCCTAGGCAATCTAGCAAACATAGGCAGGTTCTAGGCGAGTCTAGGGTGATTCTAGGCCGAATCTAAGGCGGACTATTCCCATAGTGTATGTAGTAACCCTGGCAAACAGGAGATTTAATTTGAGTGAATCCCTTCCGATTTGCGAGCATAAACCATGCACACCCTATTGACATAACAGAGCATAACAAACCGTGCGGCAACCACAATGGGCTGCTAGGTCGAAACGACCAAACACACCATCGGATGGATCCGACCACAAAGGCTCCCAGAGAGAGAGAGAGAGAGAGAGAGAGAGAGAACTACACACTTTGGGATGTGACAACTGCCCCACATCCTAGGCACTAGAATGCAGAAGACAGCGTACCCAAAGGGTGGGGTTGAGGGAAGGACCCCGAGGTATGTAAAACATACGGCGTCCCTACCATTGCATGCACACCATGTACCACAGACTAAGTGCGGCCAAATGCTACATACATGCTTTGTGGGCATTCCACCCACCCACCATGGGGTTGCGCCATGTGCAGACACTACTAGGTAACTAGTAGGGCACATTCCACCCCCCTCCTGAAAAACAGCTTGCGCCCCGTAAGTGCGCGGTGTCTGGGTGCTGCTCCCAATATAAGCCAACATCGGTGCCATCTGGTGCGGGGACATCCCCCACAGTCCACCATTTGCAATTGTGCATTATGATGCAATAATGGTGCGAAATACCATGTAGAGTCAATGCGGGGACAACCCCCTCAGGCCATTGACACATATTATGTGAGCACAAGGGGAAACACTTGTCCTGATATAAAACCCCACTAAATTCCACCAGGAGCCGTCTACCTACAGATCTCTGTACGTGGGGATGCACTGCATGCACACTTCCATGCCTACCCCTTGCCATCCAAACATGTGCACTGTTGTGTACTATTGATGCAAGCTAAAGAGCCTAAGCCATCTAGCGATATGCTGCAGGACATTTATACCGTTTCCTGATCGGGTTCCATGCGTATACTATGCGTGAACATATGCTTTTCTCCTACGCCGTCTCACTACTCCCTTTGCTGCCATCATCTGGGCTTCATCTTCCTGTTCTCCCACTTAAGGAAGAGCCCATCAGTGGTTTGGATACCAATGATGAGCTTGTCTGCTGCTGCCTGGCTGGGGACTGCTAACAGCACTGCTGCTACCTGACCCCCAGAGTTAGGCTTGGACCTGAGAGCTTGTGGTGGTGGATCATCTGGCATGGGCCCACAGACCCCCTCTTCCCCTGCCCCCAAAGTCTCCCCCACCAGCTGCTTAATCCTCCGTAGTTCTGCTTCTGTTGGGATACGCTGCCCCCCTAATTTGTAAGGAGGGACCCCCCCTGAAGATGGCGAGCAGGTTGCCTACATAGTGGGGGCCCAACACCACCTGTATGCCCCGCACCTTCAAGGGAGGATAAGGTGGAGCAAACCGCACTTCCCCCAGACTGGTGGTGACAGACCCCACGCCCATCACTATACGTGCTACACACACAATACTCAAGTACTAAGTGACGTCACCGAATTTTTCAGATTTCCCCACTTCCGCACTGGTTTCAGTGTGTTTCCTTCACATTTCTGTGACATTGAGTGGTCCCCTGTGAAATGTTGGGACATTCCAAAGACAGATTTTGATAGACTGGTTTCAGTGTATGTCCGTTGCCTTTTCGTGCACTCCCAAGAGTGCGCTGACCTTCCCGGGACAGATTTTGACAGACTGACTCCCCGGACATGTCTACGATATCCCCATGCCTCCACTGATCGTTCTGCTGTGCTTCCGCGTGCTGGAGCAAGTCCCCAGAGCGTGCGCGCTGCTACCCCCGCGCCCTGACCCCCCAAGTCATTTGCCGCGAATGTCCCGCGCCCTGCGACCTGGTCATAGGTCGTCCACAAAGCTGCGCCCAAGTCATTTGCCGCGAAGGTCCTGCGACCTGGTCATAGGTCGTCCACAAAGCTGCGCCCAAGTCATTTGCCGCGAAGGTCCTGCGACCTGGTCATAGGTCGTCCACAAAGCTGCGCCCTCAGCCTTCCGCCGCGAAGGTCCCGCGCCCTGACCCCCGCGGCCTGACCCCCGCGCTGCACTCAAACATCGCCGCTTAAATTCTCACGCACACTGCAGAGCTAACATCGCAACCATGCCCCGCAGTGCACGTCAATTGGCGTCTAAGAAGGCTTACCGTGCTCGGCCTGAGTACAACGCGCGAAGGAGGCAGCTGTTTCTTGTGGCCTACCGCGCCGATGAAACGTTTCGCGCCCAGATCCTTGCCCGCTCCAAGCGCTACTACGAGGCGCACAAGGAGGAGATCAGCGCCCACCGCGCGGCGCGACTTGCAGAGGCGAGGCAGCAGGAGGACGAGGAGTGGAGGGCCAAGCAGGCCGACGGCGTCGAAGTGCCGCGCCACATCCTAAAACGCTGGGAAAACGCAGCGCGTGAGAGTGAGGCCGCAATTTCTTCTCGTCCTGTAGATAATGGCGAAGCCGGGGGACATCGGGAACTTTGTGTGGAAGATGTTGCAGAAACTCACGCCGGCAAAGAAGCGGGATGCCATCGCGGGGGTTGAGGAGGCCGTGCGGCGTGTGCGGGAGAAGGCTGAGTCCAAATCGACGCGGAGAGCCAACCATGCTGCGGTGCGGCCCGAGCCCACCCCTGCTGGCCAGGGCGCTCAGAAGTACGTTGGCACAATCACCTTCAAGACAAAATTCAAGTACACTGACCGGAAGAAGGACTTTGATAAGGAGCTCGTGGTGGTGTGGGACAGCGACCACAAGCCGACAACGGCGGAGATCGAGCGGGAGTGGGACATGGAGCGGTCCCGCAACGATAGGGACAGCGCCGGTGTAGACTACATCCAGCGCACAGACGATGCGCCAGTGGTTGTCGTCGACAAAGTGAACATGACGCCAGTGGCCGTCACCAAGCGATGAATGCGGGACCGAGCAGCCCCCGCCATCAGCGGCTTCCAATGGCACCGCAAGGGCGTCCCCGCCAACTACTCATGCCGCCCGGACAAGTGCGTGTTCGACTTCCTGCGTGCATACCATGGCGGCGTGACAGGCTGCAAGGCGGTGTGCTTGAGCGACGACAACGTCGCCCTGGCCATGACCGGGACCCTCGGGACATATGGCAGCGCCGACTATGTACGGCCCAGCAAGAGGGCGTTGGAGTCCCTACTGGCGGTGGCAAGCTCGGACCTTCGGTTTCAGATCAAGTATATCCAGGACTACGGCGCAAACGCGGAGGACCTCGCGCACTACTGCCGGTATGTGAACTGCAGCCTGGTGCAAGTGGACGAATGCGAGCAGATCGTGCACACCGTCCGCCCCGCCAGTGGGGACAAGTGCCTGCCGCCTGTCATCTTCCGAGCCAGCAACGCGCACATCTACCCCGTGACCGACCCCAAGATGCTGCAGAGTATCGCGCGCCGTCAGCCAAACACTGTGGGCGTGGTGATGAAAGGCCAAGGCAGGAGCGCCGACCCGGATGCCCCGCAGAAGGAGTGGAAGCACAAGCACGAGATCGTCTACGTGGAGGATGTGGAGGACACCCGGCGCTTCTTGTGTGACCTCATGCACAATGGCGGCCATCTCCCCCCTGCATACGGCGGCACCCTGACGGTGCCCCAGGAAGTTCACCCGCGGAGCATCGGTCTCTGTGAGGGGGCGGGCGACCGCACGGAGGTGAGGAGCGTCACCTACTGCTTGGATCCTGAGGACACCACCAAGTGGACCAGGTACGAGATCAACAGCCAGGCGGCGATTGCCAAACTCATCGCCGCAAGGGCGGGGATCGACGCTGAGCGGGTGAACTGTCTGGGCAAGGTGACGACGGCGCTCATGGAGAAGCACTGCCGCGGCCTGATCGAGTCCACGCCCAACCCCCCTGCTTGCTCGGTGGTTCACCGCGCCCAATGCCCGCAACAGGGAGCCGCACGGTCTGCTCAGCCACGAGAAGACAGAGACTGCCCTGGTCAAGGACCTCCAGCGGGGCAGCGCCGTCTATGTCGATCTGAATGCCGCGCACAGCATCTCCATGTACCTGCCGTCGGATGAGTGGGTGCTGTTTGGCCACAACGACTCGCCGGAGCGGTATGACGGCACCCCGGTGCAGGAGCTCAAGCGGGGGCTGTACTACGTCACTACGGACACCCACACCGTGCTGCGGGGGGATGGTTTCTACACCCGCCGGCTGCTGCAGTTCGCCGCGGAGGACGGGGTGGACTTTGCCATCCGCTCCATGGCGGTGGCCAGCAGGAGCTTGCCCAAGGACCTGTTTCAGAAGCTGATGCATGAGATCGTGGCGCACACGCATACCAAAGACCTCCCTGCCGGCGTCTCCGTCAATGACATGCGGCGAGCTCGAAAGAGGCTGCGCGTCTCTGCCTTTGGGATGCTGATGAAGACGATGCGGGTCGACTTCAGCCGGGCCGCCACAGTGAGCGCGGCTCACAAGGATGAGATATGGTCGCTTGCAGCGCGCAGCGATGTGTGGAGCGGCACCGAGTGGAAGACCATGGTGAACATGGAGCTGGATGGAGGCGCGACGCGGTTGTACGCCGTGAAGAGCCAGAAGGTCAAGCTTGAGCACAACGCCGCCATAGCCTTCCAGGTCCAAGACGAGAGCCACTTGCGCCTGCTGGAGATGTGCCGGCACTTCGGGGGGCGGCCGCTGTACTACCGCACCGACGCCGCGGTCCTTCACCGCCCCACCACAAGGGATGCCCGCCCGGCGCCCGGGGATGTGATCGACCCCGCCAGCCTTCCGCAGATGAGCGAGGACGCCGACGTGCAGGCAGAGGCTGAGCAGGAGCTTGCGCGGTGGGGTGGCTACAAGCTCGAGGGGGTGCCAAAGATGTTCCGCGACCTGACGGACACCATGACGCCTGCGGCATAGGTGCCTTTCGAGGCGCCTGCCTGGATCGACCACCCGGAGATCACGGACAGCGGGGACTACGAGGCCATTACCGAGCTCGCCATGGAGAACCGCGGGCTGTTCATCGCGGGGACTTGGGGGACGGGGAAGTCGTACTGGGCGCGGATGTTCCTGGAGAAGCACCCGCGCTTCATTGCGGTGGCGCCCACTCATTTCGCCGCGACTAACCTGGATGGCATGACCATCGACGCGCTCGTTGGGCACAACGTCGCCAAGCACACCTTTGGCCGCACGGGCATTGCCCGGGAGCTCGAGGGGGGTGGACGGGATTGTGGTGGACGAAGTCAGCATGATTGGGGAGTGGCGCTTGCAGATGATCGCGTGCCTGAAGGCGATGAAGCCCGGCCTCATTGTGATTGCTATGGGCGACAAGGAGCAACTGCCGCCTGTCAAGGATGAAGAGTTCCCATATTTCGAGCACCCGACGTGGAAGGCCGTCGTCGGGGGCCACTGCATCACCTTGACCAAGATCTACAGGAGCGACGCCCGTCTCAATGCAATCCACAAGCAGATGCTGGAGGAGGGGGACGCCTTCAAGCCAGATGCGCACTTCGACAAAAACTGGCAGCAGTGCCGTCGGAACTTGAGCTGGACCAACGACGTGGCGGACCACGTGAACGAATACTGGATGGAGAAGGAGAAGCCGGAGAGTGCGGTGAAGGTGCTGAGCGGGGGCGTCATTGAGACCATTGCGTGGCTGTACCCGGGGCTGCCGGTGGTGGCGAAGCTGACGGTCAAGCGGAAGGGGGCGGACACGAGGGGCCTGACGTTGCAGCAGGCCTACAAGGCAAAGCAGCTGATCTACAACATGCAGCGGGGCGTCGTGACCTCGGTGGACGCTGAGGGCGGCAAGTTTGCGGTCCATTTTCCCAAGGAGGGGCTGGACAAGGAGTGGAGCATCGAAGACTTCCACCCGCACTTCCGGCCAGGCTATTGCTCGACGACCCACAAGGCGCAAGGCGAGACCATCGATGAGCACACAGCTGTCTGGGAGTGGCAAAAGATGCCGCGCAGGATGCTCAACACCGCGCTGTCGCGGAACACCCGCGCCGAGCACATCCACCTGGGCACGCTGCCGGCAGGATATCAGAGCAAGACGCGGAAGGCCACCATGGCGACGATTCAGACCAAGCTTGCGGGCTACAAGGCGAGCGACTTGGAGAAGGGGCGGCCGTTGTGCGACATCACGCCGACGCAGTGCTACCGCCTGCTTCAGGACGCTGATTCCCGCTGCCACCTTTGCACGGACGATATGCTGATGTTTGGATGGGGCGAGGACGCAGAGGGGCGGCAGTGGACGCTGGACCGCGTCAACTGGAGGACAGGTGGCCACACGTGGGACAACGTCAAGGTGGCGCACTTGTCCTGCAACCGGGAGCAAGGACGCATAGAGGCGGTCGCCGCAACGTAGAAGTACGATCATAATTCATGATGGCTCCGTTACACTGGGCTCCGATAAACCACAACCGTTCTGCTCTCCCCGACTGGTATATATTGTGGCGCGCTTCCGGACCCAAGCCTCTTTCACCATGGGGACTTCTTATTTCAGACACGACCCGAGCCTTCGCGCCCCAGCGTGTCTCATCACGGAGTTTGAGATTGCAGCACCAGCTGGCAGAGACGCGCTTGTGTTGGTCGAAAGGACGCTCAACCTCCGCGGAATCGTGAAAGACTTCATGGATGCGGTCATGACCAAGGCGGGTGGGCCCCGTGCCGCTCAGTACGATTCAATGCCATTCGGGATGTACTGTGATGGCCGGAGGGGCCTTTTCACACTGCACGCATTCCCTGTGACCCGAAACATCTATGCCGTGGACTGTCGCGACCAAAACTACGTCTGCGTGCTGCCGAATGGCACATGCTTGCCTTCCACTGTGGCCAGCTACGACGGAGAGTGACGCGGAAGAGGGTAGTTCATGATGGCCAGCTCGTGCGGTGCCGGGGCGCGGGACTGCTTGCGGTGGAGCGTGCGGGGGAGGGTCAGCGGCACCTGTGTGTAGTTATGGTACAGTTGGGATACCTGTGGAATGTTGGCATTCGTGAGCAATACTTTGCATCCCCGGCGTGTAAGCTCTTCAAATGCGGCATGGACCCGCAGATGGTCTGTCTCTGTAAAGTCTCCGGCGTGATAGCGCGTGAACGTGCCGCCCATGTACGGCGGGTCCAGGAACACAAAGTCCCCCGCCGCGGCGTCCTGCAGGACTTGCTCGAAGTCGCCGCAGGATGCACAGACGTCGTTGGCGGAGAAGTATGCTGCGGCACGGTCTATCTTTGCGGGGAAGTAGAAGCACGTGTCTGCCTTGCCCCTGGTGGGTCCGAAGTATACCAGAGCTTTCCCTTGATCGTTTTCTGAGTACAAGCTGCAGAAGGACATGTGCATCAGGAAGACAAGCATCGCCGCGCGCTCGGTGTCAGGAGGGCGCTCGTTGTACTTTGCCTTCACCGCGTCAAAGTAGGCCTTTCCGCCCTTGCGCCCCCCTTCTGCCACGGCCGCAGAGTATTCCGCAGTCATGGCAGCCAGCATGTCCTTGAGTCCCTGCCGGTGCGGGATCACGCGGTACAGCGCCGCCACCGCCGCGTTGGCGTCGTTGAGATGCACGCGCTTGCTGTTGAGGCCCAGGGCAAAAAAGAGCGCCGCAGTGCCGGCAAAGGGCTCGTGGTAGGCATTGAAATCCTGCGGCAGCAGGGGGATCAGCTGGGGGAGGAGGCGCTGCTTTGCGCCCACCCACTTGAGCAATCTCATGGTGACTACACTGGCGGAGCAGGAAAACCCTGCTGATCGCGGTTCAGGGCTGAAACCTGTCGAGGATATTGGTGCAAAAATAAGGGATCCATACCATCGGTAATGAGGTCGTGTTCGCATCCAGCGAGCCCAGGTTCAAGTCCTGGTGCCGGCATGCCTTCGTACCGCTTGTTTCACTGGACAAAGTGTTGTTGGCACCGGAGTCATTGAAGGCCAGCCCGCGCTCACAGCGTAGGATGGTGGGTTCGATTCCCACTGACTCCATGGCGAAGGCTCCTGTGTCCCATGGTTCATGGGAGATGGGTGAGCCGTTTTGCCCGCCCGAGGGCCCTGTCATGTAAAAGTATTGAGGTGTGCGCAGTCTCCATACAGGCGCACCGCGGCGTCGTTGAAGGCTGCGGCGGCCTCCTCCTGCGTGGCGAAGCGGCCCAGGGAGTAGCAGACATGGTCCTTCCAGATGTTTGCAATCCATGGTCTCTCGGACGTTCGGAGAGCAATGTGTGTTGTGACGCCGCGGTAGCGGGATAGGCATCCATGGCGCTTCCGGGAATTGTGTGCCTGCAGGCCGCGGCTGGCCCATCGGAGGTTCCCTACGGTGTTGTTGAGCGGATCGCCGTCGATATGATCTACTGTACCACAAGTGCGGGGATCAGGGTTGTGTAAGAACGCTTGCGCCATCAGGCGGTGGACTGTTCGGTACACCGCCCTGCATTCCGGCAGGCATAGCAGCACGTACTCGTATCCGCGGGTCCCCACCCGCACCTTCAGCGTGAGCGCGGTGCGGGCGTTTCTCACCCGCCCTTGGCTGGAGACCAGATAGCGCTCATGGGTGTTAGGGGCGATGGCCCACAGTTCTCGCGACTGTGAGACCCGGTTCATTTGACGTGGACACCAACAATCATTCGCGCGGATGTGGCGCGCAGCCGACCAATATAGACGCCGCCAGTTGAAAGGCGCCGCATCAATGTACAGCAGCATGCACCCACGAGACAGAGAGTCGCTGCAGGACGGGGACATCCTGGTGCCTGCCTGGGCAGCATACACGGATGGGCGGGATCACATGTACGTGCTTGTGAAGTGTCCGCGCTGCCGCCGCAGTCACGAGAGGGCCTGGCGGGAGCACTTCGGGGTCTGGGGTTGTTTCCGCGTGCGGGAGGAGTGCGGGACGCCGCTGGTCGTGCAAGTCCTCTCAAGCTCGCCGGTCTTCCATTCGCTCAAGGCGCTGATGGCCTGGGCGGAGGCGCGGGAGGAGGATTCTCCTCCCCAAGGTCTCACAAGCGGATCCGCTTGCTCGAATAGCGAAGCTATGATGCGGACCAACTCCCCACGGGGGGTTGGCCGCGGGGAGGAGGATTCTCCTCCCCAAGGTAATGGCGTACGCTCTGAGCAGCGGCTTCCAAGACGAGCTGGAAGACGTGGTGACGATGGACTCCGGGCGCCTGGGCATTCTGACAGAGCTCCCGCAGAGCGCCCTGCACATAACGGGCGAGACGCAGATTGACGGGGACGTTGCCATCAACCATGGCTCTCTCAGCCTCGGCGGGTATGAGGCGCTGGTGCCCTCCGTCAGTATGGTGGGGGCGGGACTGCAGGCGGCGCTGGACTCCCGCTACGTGCGCACTGCTACCATTGCCGCCTCCAGTAACATAGCCGACGCCGCCTTCAGCAACCTGCAGGTGTGGCACAACACCTGGCTGGGCGGCACTAACCAAGGATACATTGGCAACAAAGCGGGTACTCAGACAGTCTGCTTGTCTTTGGCGCAAGGCAGCAATATGTTGTGGGCTGCCTCCAATTACCCGACGTATGGCATAGGTTGCGCCTCCACAGGCATCGTGGGGGTCAGGGGATACTACGGCATTCGGATGGGGGCAGGCACTATGACCAACATCACCATAGCAAGCCCCAATGGCTACGTGGGGGTGCAGACGACTACTCCCAGCTTTCCACTGGACGTGGCAGGGGCAACTTGTGTGCGCGGCGGCCTTACCTTGTCAAATAGCACTGGCAGCGTGCTGATCTCTCAGAACAATAGCTGCCTGGGCGTTGGCACCAGCACGCCCCAGCACGCGCTGGACGTCGCGGGGAACATGAGGGCAAGCGGCGACGTGTACGGCAACATTGTGGCGGCCAACACATTAGCGGCGAGCACAACCATCCAATGCGTCCCACCAGGAAAAGTGCTTACCCAAGACTTGATATTCAGCGGCAATGTGCAGTGCAGCACCTACAGCAACTCACAATGGCTATATGGGAGCAACAACACGGTGATCGACAGCAATGGCCTGATCCCATGGGCGCGCATCAAGGGAGTACCGGCGTCGCTGTGCAACTCCAGTGACACCGCCCTGGGGGCTGCGGGCGTGACCATTGGCTCTCTCGGGCTTGTCATGGCGGGCTACAGCATCCTGAGTCAGAAGGGCATGATCATGCCAGACCTCAACATCCAGCTGAGCGATGAGGCGACGCCCGACGGCCAAACACAGGCCGACGTCAAGGTGGGCTGGGATTTCCGGCTCAGCCACAGACCGCTGGCTACTTGTCCTTACAGAGCTGACATCGGCGTGTATGGCGACCTGTATGTGAACAGAAACCGCCGCTTGTATGCGCTGGACCAGGACCAATTCAGCTTGAATGAGAAAAGCAGCCGGGAGATCCCGGACGGCATCCCTGCCAGCAAGTACACAGAGATCGTGAATTTTGGAAGTCAGGCGCTCTCCCTGAAGAGCGGTCTCTTCTCAGACACCCTGCAAGTCGGTCCTTTCCTCTTCAAGGCTGACCGGCGTGGCAAGTGGTCCCTGTGGATGGGGGGTAAGATGCTCATGGACGACGACGGGAGCTGGTGCAACGGCACAGTGCGCTCGTTGGACACGTTGAATGCCCCCACCGCGCAGGGCGGTGCCAAAAGCCCCTTGGACAAGGTGTTAGCGTTTACAAATATCCTCTTTGAGTAACATTGTCGTCGGCCTACTTCTCTGGCTCTGCCGCGGACCTCTCTTCTTCCTACCGCCTGTGCCAGAGCAACGCGGGGGCGGTCACCCTCTGCAACATCCCCGTGCGCGATGGCTACGTCCTGAGCTGGTCCGAGACCCGCGCCAATGCGGCGCCTGTGTCTCTCACTGCGGCGCTGCTGAATGATGGCGGGCAAGGGTACACCCTGGCATTCGCAAGCAACAACACCGCGGCGCTGAGCTACCAGGCGTCCAACACCATCCCGGCGGTGCCCCTGGTCAGCGGCCCTTGCACGCTGGGGCTCAGCAACGACGTCGCCTTCAGCATGGTGTTGGAGCGCGGGCGGATCTCCTTGAACGGCCTGGAGATCCTGAGCTGCAGCAACCTGAGCGACGTGGAGTGGTCAAGCGCCTCCCTTGCCATCAGCGGCGCCACCCTCAGCAACCGCGTCTCCCTTTGCAACGTTGATGGCCTGCCGCTCTACACCATTGAGCCGCCCGTGCTCGCCCGCGGCGGCATCATCACGCCCTACATCAAGGGGCGCCTGGACTGGGGCGACCTCAGCAACGTCCCCGCCCTTGCCCCGCTTGCCCTTGGGACGTGGGGCAGCAATGCGGCGGCCTGGTCCTCAAACCTGGCGGTCTGGGATTCCAACGCTGCGATCGCGGCCCAGGGCGTGGCGGCGTGGTCCTCAAACCTGGCGGTCTGGGATTCCAACGCTG
This sequence comes from Pseudopediastrum boryanum, assembly GCA_963556185.1. Lineage (NCBI taxonomy): Eukaryota > Viridiplantae > Chlorophyta > Chlorophyceae > Sphaeropleales > Hydrodictyaceae > Pseudopediastrum > Pseudopediastrum boryanum. The sequence continues at coordinate 4,684,747 of OY744498.1, forward strand.
CGGTCGCGGCCCAGGGCGTGGCGGCCTGGTCCTCTAACGTGGCGGTCTGGGATTCCAACGCTGCGGTCGCGGCCCAGGGCGTGGCGGCGTGGGGTAGCAACTCTGTGGCGTGGTCCAGCAACGCGGCTGTGTGTCACGTACACACATCACAGCCATACGAGCTGTGCTGACGACGAGGCAGTATGTACCGACACGGACACCACAAAGGTACTACCAAGGTTATGTAACCTTGGATTAGTATATACCTCGGGTCCAAGGGTGCCAATCAGGCGTACCAAGTAACCTTGGACGAATATAAACCTGTGGCCACCAAGTAGACACGACGATGACTGGTGGCTTAGCTCTGGGTCGAGACAGGAGGTGCCCAGAGGCAGACCTATAAAAGGATCTGTTGCCTTGAAGGAAGTCATCTAAAGACGTGCTACTTTTCCCTGCACGTTACAAGTGGTTTCGGAGCCATCTTTCTAACAAGCTTCCGCTCGCGCACATGCCATAGCAAAAATGCAAAACGGCGGCGCTCCATGGCATAACCCAGCCCTCCCACCCGTAGCCGCACATGCACAAAATTTCGTGCCCGCTCTTAATGTTCACCAGCTAGTCGCTTTGCAAGCCCAGATTATCGAGCTTCAGCAACGTAATGCGCAGCAGGCAAACGCCTTGACAGATAGCCAGCTAGCCGTTAGCCTACAGCACCAAGCTTCTCTCGCAAGTCCGTCCAGCAGCAGCTCCAAGTTTGCAGGCGTCAGCCCGCTGTCTGCATGGGAGCCCAGCAAGCAAAGCTTTGATGACTTCTACACCAGCTTTGCTCTCACTATGATCAACTTCAACATTCCCAAGGAAAACTGGGGCTTGCGCTTGCTCACGTTCATCCCCCAGGATGCTCAGCTCTCGTTCTTCAGGGATCACAACATCAAGGACCTTTCTGCTCAAAACTGCTCCATCGACGCCGTGGCAGAATTCTGCAGGGAGCACCAAGTGGCCCACTCGCAGACTGACAACGAGGTTCGTCGGCAGATCTTCTTCAAGACCAGGCAGCACAGCAGCCTAACCAACTTCACCGCTCCTATCGGCAGCCACGTCGCTGCTATGCAAGCGTTGTTCAACAAGTGCAGCATACCACTGGATCAGGGTTCCAAGATCTTTGCCATGCACAACAGCTTACACCCGGCTGTGCAGAACATGCTGCGACTGGACCCTTCTACCGGCAAGCCCTTTGTGACCTACGACCGCTATAGGCAGGTGCTTGTATCCCTCGGGGGTACTATTGCCTCTGCTATCGCGGAGTGGACTCGCTCTCGGCCTGCTATCGGTTCCAAGCGCCCTGCCGGTACCTCTGACGACAGCAACGACATTCCAGCCTCGGATACAGATGCAGCCAACCCAGCCTACAAACGCGGTAGGGTACAGTGGACTCCTGAGCAAAAGGAGCGCGCTGCCAACGGCAACTGTGCTTTCTGCAACATCAAGTATTTCCCAGGCCACAAATGCCGTGGCAGGTAGTTGCCCCCTCAAGGTGACCACTCAGTTATTTTTTATGTTCAGACTAATGATATGCAGGGACAGAGCCTTCTATCAGCTCCTACTCACTAATGACTAGACTTTGCTCCTATATATTGAACAGGTATAGGTACAACAGCCTCCGAGACAGGCTTCATTTCTCACACCTTGACAATTCTTGAATTTTTTTTTAACAAGACTACTCTATTCACCGACTTACACTGCAAATAATCTATTTGCTAAACACTACCATTCACATGTTGTAGCTGTGTTTTCATAACAAATGTCTTTGAAAACATGCTTAGCTTTGCAAACCTGCATGAGTAGACAATTGCACAATGATTTTCAGCCTTATATGTTCTCATCCTTACCATGTGACCTGACGAGACGATGGACATTTGTCCACTTGACATTGACAAAGACGACAAAGGTTCAAGATATCCTCTTGTTCCCCTTACAGGCTGCTGTCAATGGCTCTGGCAAGCAGACCTACTACTACCAGCCTAAGGCTGAAGAATGCCAACCAGCATCAGCGGTTCCAGCAGCAGGACGACAGGAAGATAGTAGTGGATCTTGAAGGCACTTAGGTGCATATGAGCATTAGTGGTTGATCTCTCCAGTTGTTGTATGACTGCAAGTTGTTGAATGTCAATTGGTAATTCTCACTTCCGGTTCATGACCCATGTCTCGTTGACTATTTACAACCATGCAGCTTCAGTAGCTTTGACCTGACAGTACTCAGCACCGTGTACCTGTATGACATACAGCCAGCTCTAGTTACATTACAGCTTGTACAGCTATACAGTTATACAGTTACATAGACACAGTTAAATCCAGTTATATATTTTTTTAGATGTGCATTTCTGTTAGATTGACATTGACCTATCCGAAGGCAATTCTTGAAGGCAAAAGGATTGACCTCCTATGGCAATACCTTACAGGCAAAACCTGACCTTCCAAAGGGTTGACCTTCACACGGCCTCTTACGAGTGAAGTTTGGGTTGAAGTATCAAGGCACGCTCGATGAGCTGATGATCTTGTTACTGTTAGTAAGCCTGACTTCAGGTATGGGCATCGTTATGCAAACGGCCTTGCTTGAACCCGGATGCCAACAGTAGCGCACGGGCCATGGGTACCAGGAAACTGGGGCCTCGGCTCATCGGATACGGACCGCACCCATGTCAGAACCCGTACATGAACTGATGCCTTGATATAGATGCCTAGGCCTTTCACTGGGAGTTCCCCAACTCTGATCGACTTAGCAGATTTTCAGCCAGGCAGCTTCTAAGCAGGCATATAGACCGTTCAACTATTTGACCTTACATTGTTTTACTCTTGCATCACGCATGCAGCTTAGAATGCATTGACTGAGCCATAACGTACTGCTTCACGACAACGACGACCTATTACTGGTCTGACAGACGAATAGTAAAGTTCTTATACCCTGCTCCAGACAATGTTGTATATTGTCTGACGACTGCACTCCGCAGTGACATGAGCGCTCATACCGACTAATACTGACTCCTTCCCTTCTGGAAAAAAAGAAAAGGCTCGTTGAGTACTTTATATGTGACTGAGGACAGTCACACACTAGAGGGGGAAGACTGTCACGTACACACATCACAGCCATACGAGCTGTGCTGACGACGAGGCAGTATGTACCGACACGGACACCACAAAGGTACTACCAAGGTTATGTAACCTTGGATTAGTATATACCTCGGGTCCAAGGGTGCCAATCAGGCGTACCAAGTAACCTTGGACGAATATAAACCTGTGGCCACCAAGTAGACACGACGATGACTGGTGGCTTAGCTCTGGGTCGAGACAGGAGGTGCCCAGAGGCAGACCTATAAAAGGATCTGTTGCCTTGAAGGAAGTCATCTAAAGACGTGCTACTTTTCCCTGCACGTTACACTGTGGCAGCCAGCAATGCAGCGCAAGCAGCCCAGGTGGACAAGTACTTTACGATGAACAATGGCGTCGTTTACACCGCCAGTAACGTCTTCCTTGGGGCAAGTGCACGTGTGGGCGGTCAGATATGTACCACGACGGGAAGCATGACCATTGCCCTGTCAAATGCTGGCCGGGTAGCCAACTACAATCACGGATCCAACGCCTTCCTCTACCTTGCCATCTCACCAAAGCACGATGCTGGATACGGCAGGGGTCACGTCCAGGTCGCAGGATTCGGCTACTGCAACAACGTCTCACAGGGCCTTCAACCCATCAACTTTGTGAGTCGCCTGGGAGTGAATTCCAGCAATCCGGGGACCTACTGGCTGGACTGCAGGGGCGCCGCCAATGCCGACTCGCTATACGAAAGCAACGTCCTGTTGTCAACCAAGTATGCTCTCAGCAACCACGCCCACGATTGGTCAACGCTGCTGAACGTCCCCGCCACCTTTGCTCCCACGGCGCACACCCATACCATGGCCGACCTGGGGGCAAGCATGGTCAAGCTTGGGGACATGGGCTTCACCGGCCTGGCGGGCTGGTGTCACGCCAGCGCAGCCACAACCACCACGGACTATGCCTTCCTCCAGGAGCTGGGGGCGGCCAAGACTACGTACATGAACGCCCCGCTGGGGGGCCGCCTGAAGTTCCGGGTCAACAACGTGGACCAAATTGAAGTCGCGCCAGCCTATGGCGCCACAAGGAGCTCACTCAATTGGCCAGTGACGGACCCAGGCCGGATGATCCAGTGTTGGTACGGCGTCGGCGATTCCTATGGCGTCGGGCAATTTGCTGGCGGAACCATGAGAGCCTTCATGGGCAGCTTGGCTGCCGCGACTTTCAACGTCAGCAAATGCGCGGCAGGGTCTGACAGCTCATATGTAGACCTGCTCACGGTTGACACGAACGCCAAGGTAACGATCAAAGGTTCAACGGCGGCGGCAAGCGGCCTCTACTGGAACTATGGCGGCAGCAAAATATTCGACAATGGCCACCTCCGTCTTGACACTGACGACAACATGAGGTTTGCCATCGGTGGCGCCACTGCGGGGGAGTTTACCTACCGAGGCATACGACTGATGCAAGGCAATAGCATATGCATGGTATGCGATGGGACCGCCACACCCTACTGGGAGTGGGAGCTGGCTACCGGAATAGATGGAACAGACCACCTTGGCAACTTCTCGTGGACTATTTGGTGGCCAGATGGAGTCACCCAAGCCGGAGAGACCGTCGCCTACCTTGATGACAACAGCCTGGACACCCGCCGCCTGAATTTCACGGGCTGTCACCGCTGTGTGGCGGAGAAGGGGCTGAAAACCGTCCAAGACGTCCTGGATGCCACCGGGCTGGTGGTGATCGCCACTGGCAGGTACTGTTCCCTCCTGGAAGAGACAGTGAAGCCCCGGCAGATCGACAACATCACCGTGGACAAGGCGCTGCCTACGATCGAGCTGTGCACGAAGCGGCGGGACAAGCGTGTATTCGGCGTGGTGTCCGCGCCCGACAACCTCATCGAGGCCGAGGTGAGCAGGGGGGAGGACGGCAAGCCCGCCCGCAAGCTGGGGGGGAAGAAGAGGCGGGTCTTCAAGCAAGGAGCCTTTGCGACGTGCGCGCCCTACGACACCGACCGCGTGGAGATCAATAGCCTGGGGGAGGGCGCGGTGTGGGTGTGTGCCCGCGGCGGCGATTTTGAGAACGGCGACCTGATCACCACCTCCGACCTGGCGGGGTATGGGGAGCGCCAGGAGGAGCCCTATGTGTGCGGGTGGACGCTGGGCAAGATCACATGCGACGTGGACTGGTCCCGCAGTAATCTGGACAAGGACTTCCAGACCCGCACCGTGGATGGCGCCCTTTGTGCCCTGGTGGGGTGTGTCTACTTGCTGTAGCGCCAATCGGCTTCTTCTCTGACCTACCTGTAAATGCCAGAGAAGAAGTCGCGCAAACGCAAGGAGGATAAGGGCAAGCGGGTTACCGTCAAGAAACAAGTGAAGACGCGGGTGACCGTCAACGTCAAGCAATCAAGCGGTGGCGGGGGCGTCGTGGCAGCGCCCTACTGGCATCCCCCGCCCATCAGCAACTACGTCCCCACGACGACGACGCTCATGAGCGCCGTGACCAGCCCCCTCATTCCTGGAAACGTCGGGGAGACCAACCTGGCGAATCAGATGGCTGCCATGCAGAAGTCCATCGACTCCCTGGCTCAGGCCTTCCCTGCCGCAAAGGCGGCGCCCAGTACCGCGGAAGCAGGCATACAAGCATCCCCAAGCACCGCGGAAGCAGGCACACAAGCATCCACAAGCAGCGCGGAAGCAGGCACACAATTCGAGGACCCGGACCCGGACCCCGGCTCGATGCAGGCGGATGCGGGGGCGCAGACAGTCTCGGAAGCTTCAGCTTCCTCGAGCAAGCTACGCTTGCGAGACCCGCAGATAGACACCCCGCCAAGGGCTGATAACAGACGCCGTCGCCGCAGGGATGTAGCTGACTCCAACCCGCGCCCTCACAAGCGCCGCCGCATCAGCGATGAAGAGCCCGTGGACATGGTGGGGGACCTGCCACCGCCACCGCCGCCGAGACCGCCAGGCCCCAAACCACCAGGCTTTGCCAGCGCGCCAGGGAGGTTGAGGGATGCCCGAAAGGCACATGCCCATCAAAAGCGCGTCAGGAATGTGCTGGATACCGTGGCATACCGCAAAGACGTCCTGGCGGATTTGAAGGCGACGCCGTACCGAGAGCCACCGCGCCCGCGGCCTGCACCTGCCGCGCCAGTGGAGCCGCCCAAGGCATGGAAGACCAAGCCGGCGCTCAAAATCAAGCTCAAGGGGTTCAAGGCGCCCGAGCTCCCTCCTGAAGTCGTCAAAGCTTCCAAAAAAGGAAAGCGCCTCGTGGGGAAACGAAACGATAACAACTTCGTGATGGGCATCGTTTGACTGTCGCCGCGGGCGAAAAATATGTCACCAACGATTATAGCCAAGTATGAGCGGCACATACCCCTATGTGTCCACGGGCTTCCCCCGCTCTCTGGCCTACTTTGCTCAGAGGCTCTCCAACGTCTCCAGCAACACCCGCCAGCTGATCGCGCTTGGAAATGAATCTGTGACCCCCAACGACACAGTATCCTTCAACCTGCCTGAGGGCGCCATCCTGGATCTCAGAACCCTGCAGCTAAAGCTCACCGGCTGCAGCACCACCACCACCAACGCCAATGCTGCCACCAGCTTTGCTGTGTTCCCCAAGCACATCGAGACTCTCATCGACCAGATCACTGTCTCAGTGAACGGCCAGGTGATCTCACAGACTCCCAACCAATACGGCCAGATCTTCAAGCTGCTCGCTGACTACGGGTTCGGCAGGGACAAAGCACCCCTGAGGACGATCTCACAGAACCAAAGGATGTCAAACTATGCCTCAGAAGCAGAAGAATTGGCAAAGGCTAACCCAGCCAATCCTGGGTACATTAGCAACGCTAACTATATCGTCAGTAACTGGCTGGGCTTCCTGGGCAGCGCCGCACCCCCGCTGCTGTTTACAGGGGCCCTTGGGCAGGTACGTGTAGACATAAGATTCGCCCCCGCATCAGTCCCGTATGCCGGTGGAGCGGCCGCACCAGCTCCCACGTACAATGTCACCAGGGCGTACATGACCGTGAGGACACTGGACCTCGATGGCCTGTACTACGACCTGCTCGCCAAGCGCATGGCAGACTCTCCCTTAGAGATCCCCTTCACTTCATACATCGCCACCACTGGGAATGTGGGGTCTGTCAACCAGACCGTGCGCCTGAACGTCTCCAGCGGTTGTGTGGACATGGCGCCGGCAACCTTCCTGAGGAGCGACTACACCACCAACACTGGCGCCGTCGCCCTTGGAAACCTGGCCCCAACACCAGGACCTCATGGTACTTCCAGCGCGGGGCCGCAATGACCACCCCACATTCGCCACAGGACAGTACAGTGTCAATAACACATTGATCGCCTACCCACAGCCCCCCATTGATATTTTCGGCGAGGTCCTACACACACTGGGAGGCCTGGATAGTGTAGGAGGCCACGACCAGTACATGGGAGATATGGGCTCCTGGTTGAGCGACTTCTTTGTTCACCCTCTCTGCCTGAACGTCGGCCCCACAGAGAACGGAGACCGCCTGCTGTCCGGAACAGATGCTCGCGGGACCCAGCTGCAGATAGCCTACACATCCACAGGCACTGCTAACAACGTCATCCCATACCTGATCGTGGTCTGCAAGTCCGTGCTGAAGGTATCTCCCGGCAGAAATATCATTGTCGAGGCATAGGATATACCAGTGATGCCCGCGCAAACCCTTGCGCACCATCAGCTGCAGCACGGCCCCCGCCGCAGCCGCCTGTGAATATGTTCACTGCCAATGGACCTACAAAGCAGCGCTTCAACGACCAGGAGACTGATACCCGTGGCTGGACCAACCTCCGCAGCAAGGCGAGCTTCCAGGCCTTTGGGGCGTCGTTCACACAGCCTGACCCCACCAGGTCCCGCTACGGCAAGGTGTACCAGGTCCCCAACAACTACCTGGGCGTCGGTATCATCACGCCGCCCTTCCCAGGAGGGCGGGAGGCTGCAGTGCCCCGCTATGCTCCAGCGCCTGTGCCGGCACAGTACCACCTGCACAACTCCCTGCCACCGAAACAATATCTCCAGATTGGGTAAATGGCGCCAAGGAAAGCTGATCCTGAGCCTCCTGTAGAATCTGATACATCCGAGACGTCAGAGTCGTCGTCGTCAGAGGAGGACGCCCCCGCGGTGGTGCCAAGAAAGAAGGTCCCTCTCAATGAGGCGCGGCTGGAACAGCTGCGGCAGGCAAGGGAGAAGGCGGCGGAGGCCAGGAAGCGCATTGGCAACGTCAAGCGTGCAGAGAAGGCCCTGAAAGAGCGGGAGCTGCAAGCACGTATTGAGCGGGTGCAGGCGATGGAGAAACAGCTTTTGAAAAAGACCCCGCCCATTCCCGTCAAAAAACGTAAGCACGCACCGCCCCCACCCTCCAGTAGCAGCGAAAGCGAATCAGAGTCTGAAAGTAGCAGCAGTGAAGAGGAACGTCGCCCGCGCAAGTCCAAGCACTCCCGGCGGGCCCGCAGCCTGCCCCAGAGGGCCGCATCCGCCGTTGATGCCCACAAGCAGCAGGTGCACGCCCTGGCATACGGCAGCCTATTCCCGGGCGCAAGAAACAATCCCTATGTGTAAATGTAATGGATCTGGAAACTACGCCCGTGAACATACACGTCCCTGAGCTGAAGATCAAGTACCCCAAGCGACGCCCCGCCCCGCCCGGGATGCCTTCCCTCTACAACCTGGGCATGATCTGTGGCTCCCGCGGCAGTGGCAAGACGACTGTCATGGTGCGGATGTTGAAGGCATACGACCAGGCCAAGTCATTTGACCACCTGTGGCTCTGGGCGCCGTGCTTCCACAGCGACCCGAAGTACAAGCTCCTTGAGCACGGCACGCACTTCAAGCTCCACCTGTATGACAGGGACTTTTCCATCGAGGAATTCAAGGGCGCACTGGAGCTGATTGAGCAGAACAACTAGGATTACGAGGAACACCAGGAGCATCAAAAACTGTGGAAGAAACTCCTCAGACACAAGGATCCGCTGAAGCTGAAAGATAAGGAAGTTCTGAAGCTGGACAAGCTCGGGTGGCAGCCCCCTGACCCCACAAAGTTCACATTGGGTAGACCAACGAACCTGATGATATTTGACGACTGTGTGGGCAGTCGGGACCTCTACCGCGCTGATAGCAAGGGCACCGTGGCGCAGTTCACCATCAAGCACAGACACCACCACAGAAGCATCTGGTTCATGTCACAAATCTTTTCAAACGCAGTGCCCAAACAGATCAGGAGCAATCTATCCTTTGTGATCATGTTTGCTCAGAAAAACGAGAACATCCGCAAGCAAGCCAGTCTGGAGTTTTCAAGCCATGTGTCCGCTGAGGACTTTGCATCTATGTGGGCCGCTGCAACCGCTGACACGCACGGGTTCTACTTTGTGGACTTTGAAAGTCCGCCAGAGATCAGGTACCGCATCGGCTTTGACCGCGCCTTCATCCGCCAGTGAAAATATCCAACCATCCTTCAGAGAGACATGCCCGCCCTTTCAAAGACCCAACGCAAGGAGCTGGAGGAGGGCCTGACAGAGGCATACCCCCACCTGGAGCCGCAGCTCCTGGGCTACCTGATTGACGTCTACGAGCGTGACTCCCGCTGGCTCAACGACCGCATGCAGGCAGAGCTCCGCCAGGAAAAGGTTTCAAAAGTTTGTGAAACAAAATCTGCCCGCAAAGCAAATGAAGCGCCTGTTCCCACACCTTGATGTGGACTGCGGCGATCAAAGGAAGTGGGTGGCTACCCCCGCCCGCAAGCTAACCAACTACCGCGCCATCCCCTACCGCCTGGTGCTCAGCAGCGCGTCAAAGACGTCGGGTACCGCACACGACGCCACCTTTGTGTTCAAGCACCAGCCCTGGGGCCTGGACCCCCTCATGGACCTCGCCCGCACTAAGTTCAAGCTGCGGGTGGAGAGCTTCACCGTCACGGGCGTCAAAAACGCCCCCGGGGATACAGACGCCGCCCTTGCAGTGCTCGTGAATGTGGATGGCCAGGGCTTCGACCAGACATTCACATACGACGCCGTTAACCGCGGCATGACCGCCTGTGTATGCACCGCCACCGGCAACCAGCAAGCGCTCACCCTGGCGCAGAACTGGGACGTCCCTGTCCGCACGCTGCCCGGGACAATGCTGCGGGTCTACCTGAGTGAAGTGGGAGCGCCCCGCACGCCTGGTGCCGCGCTGCTGGATGCTCTCACCTCCACATTCGAGTGGCACGCCGTGCTGGCTCTGACGCCTTGTGACGATGATGTCAATTAGTAGTAAGGACCATGTTTGAGCTCGTGAAAAGCCAGACCATCTTCCTGGACAGCCGCAAGCGGCGGGGGTCGGATGCCCCCTACTGCTACACCGTCTCCTTCACAACAGATGCCGCCAACTGCAAGGACGACGAGGTATTCCGCCTGACCTTGAAGGGCCTCATCACGCAGATGTGTCGGGGCTACATCACAAGCGTCTCCAGCAGCTTTGTCGTGTACGAGAACGGCGTGCCGCGCACCGTGGCGATCTCCACGGGGAACTACTCCTTCAAGGGACTCGCCCAAGCAATCACCGCCGCCTACTTTGCATTCGACGCCAGCGCCGTAGACTACAACCGCTTCAGGTGCACCTGGTCCAGCGTCACTAACAAGCTAACCTTTGCATCCGCCGCCGGCAAGGCCCTGGTGCTGGCATTCCCCAGCCAAGCGCCCGCAGAGACCTTTGGCTTCAAGACACCGACGCCGGGCGTCCTCACAAGCCAGGCGGTGCTCAACCCCATGGCATACAACAGCCTCTGCATCAGCGTGGCAGGGATCCGCCCACGCCTGACTTACAATCTGGCGAATATCCACTCGGAGCTCGTGGGCCGCACCAACCTGATGGCCGTCATCCCCGTGGATTCAAGTGTCCCGCCCTACTCCATCCTGCAGTGGACCAACCCCGGAGACAGCTTCAGCCTGTACATCACAGAGCGCACGCTGGACACGCTGCAGATCCAGATCACTGACTGGAGCGGCAATCCATTCACTGCCATGCCCGAGCATGCCCTGACCCTGCAGCTGGACACCTTTCGCAGTGTTGACCTCAAGCACCAGTCGCTGGAGTCCATTGATGATAACATCCGGAGACTCCTAAAGTGAAATATCTTAGCTGCTACTATACAGAATCAATGCTGGGAGACTTCCTCCGCCGTGCCGGAAGCGTAGTCCGCAAGGTCGGTGACGTCGGCGGGAGCCTCATCCGCCGCTTCGGAGAGCCACTGGCCGCTTCAGCAAAGCCTCTTGCCCACTCCATCCAGAGTCTCATCGGTAGCAACCCCATTGCCAACGCCGCTATGGGCGCGGAGAACAAGGGCCTCGACTACGTCTCCAGCGGCAGGGCCGCCGCAATGGCTGATCGTGTCTCCCACTATGGCAAAAAGATGGCTGGGGCGGGGGATGACGCGCGAACGACCAGTCCAGATCATTCACAGCCGCGCTGCTGACGCTCTCATACAGCGTGTCGTCCTGCAGCTGCAGCGCCGCAGCCTTCATCAACTCCTTCATCAGCGCTTGCGGAATCATGGAGCGAATGGCGCGCGGGGTGTACCTGGTGGCCGCAGCGGTGGTATTCAGGTTGTCTATGTGGACCTTTTTCAGCTTTTCGCAGCTAATCAAGTGCCGCCCATTCGCCATGGACGCACAATCGCGTCGACAGAACAAGGGCGCGAAAACCGCGACGTTGGTCCATATGCGAGTTGCTTTCCGGTAAGCATACCCATACTTGCAGTAGGTCACGTCGTGAAACGGGATGCCTCCCATGAAGTCGCGGGACTTCAGCAGCCCTGTCTGGGGATTCTCAATGAACCACACCTTGGGTTGAAAGTGCGCAATGATCTCCAGCGTCCGGCGGACCAGCATGTCTGCTTTCCCCAAGTCGCGCGGCGTTTTGCTGTGGGCCATGGAGTACTCGCGGCAATCCGGCGAGGCCCAGATGATATCAAAGTGCGACTCCCGCGTGTAGTCCCATTCAAGGATGCTCATCAGAATGTCCGGCGCGGTTCGGGGTCAATGTCAAGCCTTATAGTCTCAAACAACTCCGGCATCTGACTGCAAAACCGCGTCAACGAACCTGACCCACTGAACAGCTCCAACACACGATACTTCATTCCTATGGCAAGAGACAATCCTCCTTGGCATCAGCAGTCTTCTCCTCATGCTCCAGCCGCACGCGCACAGGCTCCCCACGGCGCGTGGCGGGCCATTACCGCGCCCACTCCGGTAGTCGATTTGCCGTGCCAAACACCAGCTCCTGGCACGTCAGACACATGCCGCTGATCATGAACTCCTTGGCGTCAGCTATGTCGACGAAGCGCCCGAGGTCCACGGCCAGCTTGCAGGTGACGCACGCGACATGCGGCACAGGCTTGCCTTCAGCATGAGCGGTACTTGGGGCGATCCAAATAGTGGGCCACTGGCCGCAGGTCAATTGGGCGCATGGGCGCCTGCTCACGGAGGGCGCTGGCACATGCATTGATTGAGGCCGACATGTTGGCTGAAGAAACGAAGAAAGACACCGGTGGCAGGGCGCTGCATGGGATTTGTAGCATTCCCGATGCCGTGGGCCTGACCAATGGCAACGGAGGCCAGGACGCCCTCCGGAACCACGCCACAACCAAGGGAGAAGGCCACGCTTCGGAGAGGTATATGTGCGCCCGAGCTTGCTTTTTTCCGCATAACTCTTCGAGAATGGCGGGGCTCAAGATTACCCAAGTGGACATCGTCCGGCTGGCTATCAAGCATATGCCCGTGGACAACAGCTACGAAGACTTCGTCAGAGAGACCGCGCTCACCATTGAGGAGGCGACAGGCTGCAGCAGGGCCGAGGCGGTGCTGCTCATGTACGACGCCTTTGGAGACATACTGCTCATGCACTACGACATCCACGCCGAGATTACTGGCAAAGACACCATCCCCGCCGAGCTCAAGATGAAGTACAACGCCTTCAATGGAGCGATGCTCAAGCTGGCGCAAGCCCCCGAAGAGGGAGAGGGAGAGGCCGCCGCGGGTCCAAGCGAGGCTGAGCCCGCCGCGGCCACAGACGCCGCCTAACTGAACACATACTCCCGCGTGACCGCATCTACTACCGCCTTGGCCAAGGACGAGCTGCCATCGGACCGCACCCGCGGAGGGTCGGAGGTGTAGAGGAAGGCGTCCTTGTGGGCGCTGCCAACCAAGCTGTAGCTCTTGCTACCCAGGATGAGCTTCTTCTGGGAGAGGGCGCGGGACGGGCCGGAGGCCTCGTAGAGTTTCAGGTACCGATTAAGCCTCACATGGACTCAGCAGACATTCGAGGAAAACAGCAAAACCCAGACACAGAGGGAACTGTCCCATGCTCTCAATGCAAGTCGGTCACTCGCACCCACTTGAGCAGGACACTCACCCAGGCCGACTGGTGTGGCACTGTCCCTCCTTCAATATTGAGCATGCAAGGAGGGGGCAAGATATCCAATGTTGCAAAAAAGCGATGCTCGAAAGCCCCTTATACGGTAAAGCGCAAACCACAAGCGGATCCAGGCAACCGACGCATCGACCAGATGCTGAGAGCAGCCGTGCCTGGATTAACCATGGGCGGTGTTAGCCAGATATCAAACACACAATCACCACCAACAACAACACATGCCTTACATGTTGAGAAAGCTAGAGAAGATGCAGCAGTACCCATGGACACTATCAAGTACGACCACCAGTACCACGTAAACCCCCTCTTCGAGCATGACAGCGAGCGGATAGAACTCACAAACAGCGACACAGATGACGAGTTCGACCCTCAAAGCAGAATGCAGATAAGTCCCCGTGCAAAGACCTCAGCAGAGGACATGGACCTCTCCCCCCATCCCCTCTGGGTCACACCAGAAGCAGTAGGGCTATACTGCCAAGTCCAAAACCACGGCAACTGTGCACTCCATGCACTGAATGCAATGGCAGGCAGAGAAATCATCACCCCAGATAAAGCACAAGCCATCCTCCGGCACCCACAAGTCCCAAAACCAGCCCTGGGCAACCGTCCGGACTGCAATGCTGATGGCTGGTTCACTTGGGAAGCCATAAACAAACTCCTCTATTATACAACCACGACTGACATTGCACTTATCGTCCTGGAAAGCGCCGGCAACCGCCAAGAACACATGCTCAGTGGTCAACCAGCAAAATCACGGATCCTCGCACTTGCACCTCCAGGATGCAAGGCGCTGTTCCTACACATACCAGGCCACTTCATCTGCTGGAAGCAAAGCCCCATCAACAACAAGTGGTACTGTCTTGACTCTATCCCATATGCAGCAACAGGCCTCATAAGAGAGCTCAGTGATAACGACTGGGCAGAATTTGATGGTACCATCAGCACGACACTGGCTCTTGATGCATATCTGCACAGCGCTACTGGAATGCTCTTGTACAAGCACAGACGAACTCCCACCCCCGCCAGTCAGAGCCATTTAACCTACGTGGATATGGAAGGGATCATGCTGGATACACGAGCCCCAACCGGGCGTCCTGCAGCAACATGGATAGCAGAAGACACGCATAGGGCCCAGGCAAAAGCTCAGGCAAATGCCAGGAAAAAAGCAGCACGTGCAAAGGGGTCATCCAAACCACTCCCCAAGAAAGCACGCCAAATGCCGCCACCAGCGGACATACTCCATGACCAGCAACATAGTCATCCCCCACCTCAGCCTACCAAAGCTAGCCGCCAGGCTGATACACGACGCTTGCAAAGCATGTGGAGGCTTGCAGCACCCCTAGGAATTCGCGTCAGTCGCCAAGTTGGTAGCCACTGCGGCTTGCATGCTCTAGAAGCCATGGTAGGACAGGCCATTGCCTCTCCCCAAGCAGTCATCAAATACCTCCAGGAGACGTGGCCTGCGGGGGAGGACAAACCCAGGCAACAGGGAGGTCAATACTCAACGGATGGGAATTACTCCATACTTGCACTACAACGCATCCTATACTGGTTCTGGTGCAGGCGGGCCCGTCAAGGCGCTGAATCTCTCGAGATACAGCTGGTGTCAGGGCATGTAGAGGTACAGAAAGGCACATCTAAAGAAGACATACTTGCACATAAGAGTGAAGCAGCAGCATTCATGGTCAACTATGCAATGGCAGGAGGGCAGATTGGAGGCAGACATTACTTCGTAGTCAGGAAAGGCACAACAAGCAATGGGCCCACACCAGACTGGTACCTGGTGGACTCACTCCATCAGGGTAACCATCCAGCCCAGGCAAAATTAATGACAGACAATGACTGGAGAAATATTCATGGCACCCTTTCAGTTGTCCAACCATGCAGTGACGAAAGGATGCTAGCATCATGTGAATTCAGCGACGACGAGCTCATCATACACCAGCAAAGACTAGCACAGGAAGACACAGAGATGGCCTTGTCGACACCTGCTTCTCAACAACACGGGCTCCACAACCCTAACGCTGAGCACGGCACAAAACCTATGACCCAGGCCCAAACACAGGTGAAAGAAACAGAGGCAAAACAGTTACCCCCCACCAAGAAGCGCACCTTCAACAAGCACAATGGGCCTGACAAAGCCCCAAAACCTGCTAGCACCACAACTGAGGCCCTCAAAATGCACAAAATCTGCCATTACCTGAGCAGACCAGCTCCAAAAGACGCCCATGATCAGATCCCCTTGCAAAACCACCAATCGCAAGACTGCATAGAGGCAATCACTGGAGGCCCTCCTCCAGATCCAACCCCATCACTCTCAATGCCGCATCACGCTCAGGAACCCCGACCCCACCATCAAGACGATGCCCTAATACCTTCATCATTGTTTACCGAGCAAACAAAACCAGTCCCAAGCATTGTAGGGCCAGTTGCACCACATGATAGTAGACAAAATGCCTCGCAGTCAGCCCAACGGCCTGCACCCAAGCAGATGCTTCCCCCACAACAACCTGGCCTGGCGCAAAAGTCTCATCCTCTAGACCCAGTCCACGCCTCCCCTACGCCTAACGACGAAGACAAACCCCCCACCTACCTGCAGGAAACAAATGGCCCAACTACAACACCTGGAATACAGGGCCCGGTCCCACCGCACGCAGTCAAGTTCACCATAATGACCTTAAACATCAGGGGCCTCGGTACAGGTACAGCTGATATATTGGAGCTCCTGCACCAGCACAAACCAGAGGTACTGATTATTACGGAAACAAAAGCCACCAAGACAAGCAGAAAGTCATTAAGCAAGCGACTGGGAGGTCAAGGGTACTACCAGTACTACAGCAGCAAGAACAATAGCGAGGATGAACCACAAGCAGGAGTGCTCATCCTCTTGCACAAAAAGTTCCCTGACTTGGGCATGGTTGTGCCTATTACAACCCCACACAGCTTACAAGGATACATCAAAGCGGTCCAGATTCGTGTGCCAAGCTCTACTCCGCTAGACGTAGTGGGGGTCTACATGCCCACAGGACAGCCACAAGACAAGCAAACAAGAGATGAAATCTATAAAACATTGGCAACTCTTAGTGGAGAAGCAAATAGCACAGACGATCCGCACTACATCCTAATTGGTGGTGACTTCAATGCCACACTTGCCAATACCGACAGGCGCAGCAATTGCTGTATCCACACAGACCGGCAACACAGGCACATGGTCACAGAAAGCAAGCTCCACCCATTAGAACCCCCCACTGCCTCCCAAGCCAGACAATTCACATGGCGCCAAGGAGCAGGGGAAGAGCCAGCAAGCAGAATTGACGACTTCTTCACCAATGACAAACAACTTACAACAGGAGCTCAATGCACTGTGATTGACATGGGCGGTAGCACCACTGATCATGATGCATTACAAGCGGACATCCCATACCAGGCCCTCAACATGATCCCCCCTCCTGATAGACCCCCTGCCATTCCCGACACCAAAAAGCTTAAGCTCCCCCTAACGCTGGACGAGGCCAATACCCTGCGAGACATCATTGAAATGCAACACGGCGAAGATATTCAAAAGCTCTGCGATCGGTTGGAACAGATTTTGCAGCAAGACGTCCACCCCCACTGGGCAAGCATATCGGCCAAAAGCCCTCGGCAGCCGGCCCCCATACCGTCGATTGCAGGCCTCCAGTCCCAACAAGAAATCCAGGCTCTGATTGATGCTCTTGGAGACCAAATAATCGACCTACTCACTGGGGTACGAGACACTGCCTTGAACAGTGGACCCACAGTTCAACACGATCCGGCCGGACATCATATGTACCCTCGGGGCACTGCCAAAGCAAGGAAGCGCATTAAGGCAAATACGAAGCAAGTGGCCACAGCAATCAGGCACCAAGATGCCACCCTGATCGTGGAACCCCTGCTTAAAGAAAAGTGGGAAACCTTGCAGGAGGCCAGCCCCTTACAAGCACCAGAAGAAGGATTAAAGCAGCTTAAGCGAGACCTCGGTAAGGAACTCCGCACAATAGACCGAGAGCATGCTAAACTGTGCCAGCAAGAGCACCTCAGGAAAATGCAGGCGCTATACGATGACAAGCAAAAAATAGGGAACAAGATCATCACAGGCCTATACAAAGGACGGAATTCTGCAGCTCTGCACGCCATACACACAGAAGAGGGGCTGATCACCGACCCACAGGCCATTGTGGAAATCATAGAAAAGTACTATACCAAAAAGATGGTCTCTGCAACTGGAATAAAAACTGGGAAGTACATGCCAAGTGAGGCCCCTCGCCAGTACCCGTGGGCACAGGAGGGTGCGACTGACCGTTTCCAATTGGAAACAGCCATTACTACAGGAGCTGCACCCCACAATTGGCTCCACTCTCACATACAAGATGCCCAGGCCTACCAGGCATGTGTCAAGACCTTATCACACGGAAAAGCCCCCGGCCCTGACGGGGTAACTAATGAAATGCTACAGCTTCTCCCCCCAGTAGGTCAGCGCATGCTCCATGCCTTCATCCAACTCATGTGGGCATCCAGCTGCACTCCAAAGTCATGGAAACACAGCACCACAGCCCTTCTGTGGAAAGAAAAGGGCACCGTCTTGGAGCTCAAGTATTACCGCCGCATCGGCTTGGAACTTACCATTTACAAGCTCTGGACACGGATGATAACATGGGCCATGTCAGACCATGCTGAGCGCAACAATATCCTGACTTACACCCAGGGAGGCTTCAGAAACAAAAGGACCACCTCAGACCAGCTGGAACTGATGACCATGATCCTTGAGGATGCCAAACTCACTCAGCAAGACATATACCTCGCAATGATAGACTACACAGAGGCTTTTGACACCATTGACCATGACAGACTTCTGCACATACTGTATGACCTGGGCTTCCCCACAGATGCCATAGATGTAGTACAAAACCTCTACACTAATGCGACAACCGCCATAAAAACCCCCCATGGCAGCACCAACTCCATCCCTATGGAGAGAGGCACCATCCAAGGCGACAGTCTATCACCCTTCCTCTTTATCGTATATCTTGAACCCCTCCTAAGGTGGTTGAGAGTAGGAGTCAATGGTTACATACCTGGGGTATACAAACAAAGCATGGCCGTAGACCGCCTCAAAGCACATATCCCAGACAGCACATACGCGGATGACCTCAATCTGGTGACGCATACAGCCCCTAGACTACAGAAGCAGCTGGACAAAGTAACTAACTACTCCATATGGGGCAACCTAATTGTGAATATATCCAAGACTCTCGTCACTGGCGCCAGATATCACACCAACCCCAAAGACCCTTATGACAGCAGGAGCCTAAAGCGCATCCTCTCATCTGTGACGGTGCAAGGACAGCCTGTCACGTTCCATGACCCCCGAAAGCCTTTCAGGTACCTAGGAGTCCACTTTACCATGCATATGGACTGGAGCCACCAACTTCAAGTCACGATAGAAGCACTCAAGAGCATGCTCAAAGGCATCAAAGCATCCAATGCCAAGGTCTATCAAAAGATGCGCACAATCAAGAGCTGTATTAGGAGCAAAGTCAGATACACCTTCTGTGTAGCACCATATAGTGACAAGGACATACATAACATTGACTCTCTGATCAGCAGAGCATGCAAAAGTGCCCATGGCCTACCCCTCTACATTGCCCGAGCCTTTGTCCATGAGGATATAGATAAAGGTGGACTGGGATGCCCTTCCATGCAAGTTGAATACAAGGAAGTGGCCCTCCAACGACTGGTGGCAACCCTGAATGATCATGGACCTCTAGGAGAAATCAGCCGCGCCAGGATGGACCAGGACCATCACTGCCTGGATCACATGACAGCAAAACTACACCCAGTGCTGGCAAAACACAGCCTCAGGCTGCGCCAACAAATCGCATGTGCAGACCTAAGACTGACCATCATGCGGCATGGACAGCCGATGTACTGCCTGCCAGAACCCGCGGAGCTCCTGGGCCAAATCACAAGCGTGCAAAATCAACTCCAAAACTCAGTCCCCCCGCTACTCAGACGAGACATACAAAGGCTATGCAAAGTAGGCATAACCAGCCTGCAACACCTGTTGACACCCACAGGTCGCCAACTTATGCCCCTAAAAGCATTACAGCGTAAGCTCGGCAAGAAGCTGACAACCACAGAGCAAGCAGCACATAAGAGGGTGTGCCATATGCTGCGACAAGCGCCAGGAATCTCAACCCAGGACTACAAGTGCAGCATGACACAAGGAACCAATACACACTCTCACACAGTCCACCCAGACCACGTACGCACCCTTCAAGCACTCGAGGTCGTTGACACAGCAGATGCCAGGGGCGCACCCCTATGGAGCCTGGCAGCAATCCAACAGCAGCCTCACCTAACCCGGGACACAATCAGCGAGCTCCAGACCTACATACAAAACATGCAATGTCGCAACAAATGTGCCCCCACATCCATCCGCAGGCAGCTCGAGGATGGCCCTCAACAAATCAGGACTAATACACGGGCTGCCACCGGGTACATGACCTACCAAAAACTCACCGCCATACAACCCCTGACCACCGCCCAAGAAAGACAACTTGAACAACTCTACATAAGATATGCTGCCGATGTTGATCAGATCGATGCGATTGTTGGAGTAGCTAAGGCAGCCCAACACCGCAAAATAAAGGGCCAGAGGGTAAGGACAGCTCAGCAAGACCAAGTAGTAGTTCGGTGGAAGCCCACACTCATGCAAGGTTGGGTAGCAGAAATTGCACAGAACATCTTAAAATACAGGATAGCTCATGCAAGGGCTGCAACAACAGAGGAAATCATGGACGATGCACAGAATAGCGTGGTTGAATGCTGCAACAGACTCCCTGAATGTAAACGACCCAGCCTGCATGATACTACAGCTATTGTCTGTGACACCTGCCACAGGGCCTACCATATTGAGTGTCTCCCACCAGAGGCAAATAGCCATGCTCAGAATGCCCTTGAAGACAACCAACACTGGCACTGCAATGAATGTACACATCACCAATGGACAGAAGACTCCTTGCCAAAGGAGGTCAGACACCTATTGATAACATGGGAGGATAGCTCTGAAGACAAAGAGACCCTCATGACCAGCCCAGACTGGGAAGATGCATGGGCTGTTTACACCAGCAGATGTGATGAAGAACCGCATGCCCCTGTAGGAGAGACACAAACCCATGCCTCCCAAAACCAGCTGACTAAAGCACAGCAACAACTGCCTTCTCTGCAACAACAGGGTGATTACTACCCCAACCACTCCACGCGATACAACATTACCATTGGTCAAGAATGTAGGCACAAACTCCATGTCCACACAGAGGCTATCAACCCCCACACAGACATCGAACCCACAGGCCAGCATGAAGTGTATATCCGCACCATTCTGATGCGGTGCAACGAAAGGAATGAAGAACACGAGCTGGCTTGCATCTACACCCCGGACGGGCGGTGTAGGTTTACCCTTACTGTGGAACGGGCTGCCATACTCTATCAGCAGTACAAGCGAGTACAGGAAGCAAAACCCAAGCTAGTTAAAAGGCTGCAAGGAGGCAGCTTTGCAAAAGAGCTCTATGCCCTTATGTGCCGATACAAGGATGGAGCAACCATTGACAGTAAAACCCACAGCAAAATCAAGCTTGCAAACCACTGGGCAACACCAGAAGAAATTTACAGAGTGATACAGCGCCACACGCAGACCTCCCATGAGAGATTTGCAAGTCCCCTCAACTGGAGCCCTGAGTTTGCCAACTATTACAGCATACACAAGAGAGATCAACTATTTGGAGCACGATGGAACACCTACCGCTACAAGTGGACCGAAGCAGGCGTGCACAACCCAGAGTATGAAGACCAAGATCTAAACAAGAACATAGCCACAGCAGTAGCAGCCACACAGTATACAAGCGAACCAGTCTTTGGTATCCACATACTGCCTGCATGGACTGACAGCAACAAAACCGCTTATATGAGGTGGATGGAGCTCTACCCAGAAAATTGCAGACACATCCTACAAATTCCTAGGAAACACTTCCGCTTTGAACGCCCCACGGAGTGGTGCATGGGTGAGCGCTTTGCCAAAAACCCAAGGTGGGACGTGAATATTGTAGTCACAGGCAACCAGGCAGGGTTCAAAAAACACTTCCCGCATTGGGATAAGGAGTACATGGACAAATTCATGGAAGACTTACAACAAGCGGTCAATGAAACCCTACCACTTGATAAGCATATCAATCAGATCCAAGACTTCTGCCCACAAACTGTGCATGCCACAAACCACCCACCTACCAAGTCAGAACTCAAGATACTTGGGTACCCTGGAGAGACAGCATACAGCAAACGCAGATGTGATCAAAGCACCCACCAGGATGAGAGGGGAAACCCCCCCAAACCAAAGACAGCCAAAGCAGACCTGATCAATACCCTCCGAACAGCCCTGGCCCCAGCCCCACCTTTGAAATATGACTGGGCTCAGTTCACATACACCGATGGCAGCTGCCTACCAGATGACACCCCTTGGCCAGCAGGAAGCCCAGGGCTGGGCTCAGGGGTCTACATCCCTGCAACAGAGACAGACACTGAGAGGAAGCTCTACATAAATCCCAGAAGTCAAGGGGAAGGCAACCAAAACACAATCAATCGAGCAGAGTTAGTAGGCATTCTGTTTGCAGTCCAGGCAGGCTCACATCTCATTGCCACAGACAGCATGACCTCCATGCATCAAATACGCAAACAACTCCTGCGTCCACAAGACCTGGAACAGCACAAACATCAAGACCTCATCAAAGCAATAGATACACTTATCCGCGCCAGCACCGAACCCATCCACCTTTACAAGGTCCCTGCCCACCAAGGTGTAGTGGGCAATGAACATGCAGATGAAATAGCCAAAGCTGCTGCTAAAGGCCGCGCACCAGCTGCTGAGCTTCATCAATATGATGTGCCGAGCAATTCAAGGACTGACCTGTACTGGCCTGTGGAAACCGTAGAGCCAAACCAGCCAAATAGCCCCACTGCTGATGCACCAGCAGAAGAAGATGAGGAGGAGGGAGTCATAGTCTGCAAAGAGGGTAAACACAACAGGTGGATGACTAGGGCCGACGCCGAACGAGCAGTACGAAATGACATCACAGGGAAGACATACATCCTCAATGATGTTGCATCTCCACCTACCTCATCCGAGGCCAAGGAGCCCTTGATCTCCAAACGCCCACTTGAGGACCTCAAGGGGGATCTTAAGAAGTTGAGCCACAAGCGCTGCCGCCTTGGACAAGCTAACCGCAATACGATGTATTTCGAAGCCTGGGCAAGGACATCCGGTGACAGGGATGAGCATGCAAGTAGCCGCTATATGACGAACGGGACCACCAAGCTTGGAGTAAGAAAGACCGTTCTCAAATACCGTAGTGGCACACTATACAACCGTAAACGTGCCTACTGGTTCAAACACGCCGACAATAGCAACTGCCTGCTGTGCGGACAACAGGATGGCTGCCACCACACAGCCTCGGGATGCCCCGCACTCAGTAGGCTCTATACCCACAGGCACAATGCAATAGGTCGGTTGATTCTTAAAGCTATCATGAGGGGCAGAAAGGGAGGGTACGTGGTGATGATGGACCTCGGAAGTGACACACACTGTAGTGCTGAGGGACTAGTGACGCAGCCCCACCGGATCCCAGAAACAGCCTTGCCAGCTAGCATGCCCGTGGACGTAAAGGGACTCGTACGAAGGCAGACTATACCAGACGCCCTGCTATACAAGCCCGCCGCTAATGGGCAGAACGCCGAGTACTGGATCGTGGAGCTGAAGTTCTGTAGGGATACCGACAAGGAAGGGAAACTGGTGCAAGCCGTGGAGCAACACAAAGGTTTATGCAGTGCTATTCAACAAGCGGATCGTAATGCAACCGTCCACTACATCCCCCTGGTCATAGGCGTAGCTGGCAGCATCTACAAGGAGCTTAGCAGCCACCTGGTCGCTCTCGGCGTGAATGGACAGGACGTTAAGGCAACGATTAGGGCAATTCACCTCAAAACAACAAACCTGCTCCACTGGATATACACAACCAAACAAAAGAAAGAACACAGTAAAGAGAAAAAAGCCCCATGGAAGCGCAAACGCAAATAACACTGGTGGGTGGGCGAGATGCCCACCCAACTCTTTGTATGTCCCATGGTAGAGGCCACGAGGCCAGGTCTCCTGACCTCAGTTGCCTCTCCCTTAACTTACGCAGGCTGGGACTTTGGCAGAGGCTCCGCCTCAGCCTCAGTTACTCAACTAGCCTGGCGTAGCTCTTCTTCTTCTTCAGTTTCAGGTACACGCGCTTGGCTGTCTTTTTTGTGACCACGCCCACATACACATAGCCCACTTTGCCGCCCTTCCGCACCTCCAGGCGCTGAGGCTCGTCGCTGGCGCCCTCGACGTCGACTATGGCCAGCTGCCCCACCGCCGCATGGTCCGCGATCGTGTCTCCCTTCGGTTTCGGCTCCGCGGGGAGCTCAGGCAGCCCTTCCGCCCTCAGGCGGCGGCCCTGCTTGGCCTGCTTCTTCGCCTTGGTCGCTGCCTTGGGAGCCTCCAAGTTCCGCGGCGCGTCCACCTTCAACAACTCGTTCGGTTTGAAGGCCCGCGCCACAGGCTCCTTCCCGGGGTACGTTAGCAGGCTCATGCGGCTCCCTCTCACGCCGGAGACCTCATACACCTCCAGAGACATGGACTGCGTCTGCCCCTTCTCAAACGTCCCCTTCTTCAGCCGCACCCTCACATAGTCTCCCACGCGAAATGCCTCCTGCACTGGCTTCTGCACGGTGGCATTGTATGCGCTGTCATCTACCCAGCGTTGCCGCATGGCAGGCTCGTCCGCATACAATTCATCTGGCGTCCTGTTCTTCAGCGTCTCGTGCGGGTTGGTGTTGTAGTCGTGGATCACCTCCGCCAGCCAGGTCGTCCACTTGGGGTCATCCCGCGCATGTATCCACTTCTCAATGAGTGTGCGGAGGGTCTGCACCAGGCGGTCCAGCACTCCAAGCGGGTCGCCCACCGTCACGTGCTCATCGGCAGCCACTCCAGTGAGCACAGGAATGTTCCGCTTGGTATTGAAGTCCTGAAACTCCTTGGCATTAAAGGCGTTGTCGCCGTGCACCATGAACGGCTCATTGCCGGCATCCTTCAGGAAGCGCTTGTAGGAGCTGAGGATGGTCGGCATCGTCTGGTCTTTGAGCACGTAGGCAAAGGCTTTGCGGCTGCAGATGTCCACCAGCAGCAGGAAGCAATCCTTGCCGCCGTTTTGCCGCTTGTATTGGTTCATGAAGACGACGTCAATCTGAAAGCTGTAGGGGGGCCGGGCAATCTTGGCAAAGGCAAACCGCTTGCCCGAGGGCTTTGCAAAGACTTCGTGCACCGGATTTTTCTGCTTGCTCCACCATGCATCGAAGTCCCGCTTGGACACGCCATGACCGGACTTCAGCCGCTTGTAGAGTTTTTCCTTGCTGAGCAAGTCCCAGGTGGGATGCTCTTCCATCACCGCCGCAATGTCGCTGCTCGTCCCCATTACATAGTAGAGCTGAAATACTGCCGCGCGCGGGGTCGGGGGCAGGGGCGAGGGCGGAAGGCTCAGGGCGCAGCTTTCTGGACGACCTATGACCAGGGCGCAGGGCGCAGGACTTTCGCGGCAAACGACTTGGGCGCAGCTTTCTGGACGACCTATGACCAGGGCGCAGGGCGCAGGACTTTCGCGGCAAACGACTTGGGCGCAGCTTTCTGGACGACCTATGACCAGGGCGCAGGGCGCATGACTTTCGCGGCAAACGACTTGGGCGCAGCTTTCTGGACGACCTATGACCAGGGCGCAGGGCGCAAGACTTTCGCGGCAAATGACTTGGGCGCAGCTTTGTGGACGACCTATGACCAGGGCGCAGGACCTTCGCGGCAAATGACTTGGGCGCAGCTTTGTGGACGACCTATGACCAGGTCGCAGGGCGCAGGACCTTCGCGGCAAATGACTTGGGCGCAGCTTTGGGGACGACCTATGACCAGGTCGCAGGGCGCGCCACAAGCCTACGCTCAGGCCCATATTGCAGCAACGTGGAAGTCAGTAGCGTGGGAGTGCAGCGGCGTCAGTAGCAAGCCCACGCTCAGGCTCAGGAGACTCACAAGCATGTGCGGAGGCTCATGTCAGGGTGGAGCGGCCGGAGTAACAAGCATACGCTCAGGCCCATATTGCAGCAACGTGGAAGTCAGCAGTGTGGGAGTGCAGCGGCGTCAGTAGCAAGCCCACGCTCAGGCTCAGGAGACTCACAAGCATGTCTTACAAATTCTGTCCGCGGAGTCTCCGGGGAGTTTCAGCTCAGTCTTGGGAGTTTACGAAAAGGCCACGGACCCTTACTGAAACCAGTCTATCAAAATCTGTCTTTGGAATGTCCCAACATTTCACAGGGGGACAACTCAATGTCACAGAAATGTGAAGGAAACACACTGAAACCAGTGCGGAAGTGGGGAAATCTGAAAAATTCGGTGACGTCACTTAGTACTTGAGTATTGTGTGTGTCGTGCTGACACGGGAGATCCGAACATAACCACCCCCTGTTGGTACTGCTGCTGCTTCTTAACATGCCCTGGGTAGTGCTGCAAGCTATCAGCCAGCTGCTTCAGCTGCAAAATCTGCTGCTGCTGGCTGCCTGGTAGCTGAAGTGAATCTTTGTACAGCTTGTTAGCTGTTTCAATGAGGAGCAAGGACAACTGCGCTGCGTCTAAGCCCTCGATGCTCTTAGAGAGCACTAGGACCTTGGCAGCAGCATAGTCGCCTTTGGCTAGCTGAAGTGTGCCTGGGTGCTTGGTCCAGACTGGACTGCCGCTCAGGCCTGCATCTGCTGATGTGGCCCCTCTAATTGGAAGGGACACGCTGATCTTGCCGAGCAGCAGCTCCATCGCTGCTGCTGGGTCTGTGAAGGTGAGGCTGAAGCTGTCGCCTGCCAACTTGCTGTTGGCTACGCCATACTTCGTGCTGACGTGCTTATGTGGGGCAGTTGTCACATCCCAAAGTGTGTAGTTCTCTCTCTCTCTCTCTCTCTCTCTCTCTCTCTTCGTGCTGACATACGTCTGGCTGCTATCAAACGCATCTGCTGGTACTCCAGCATCTGCTAATGCTGCGTGAATCTTCTGCATGGCTGAATCCTTGGTGGGAGTTGGCTCGGGCCACTGGATCCCAGCTGCCCAGACCTTTCCGTCCACCAGGCCACCACGGACGCTATTGCCCCTACCGGGGCCAGCCAATAATTGCTACCGCACCTTGTCGACTGGCCCTAGAATTTATGGGGCCACCAAGGAACTGGTGCTATTACTGCCGATGCACGTGAAAGGAGATGAGATGGGATGGGATCAGAAACGATATACACAATTGATATGATGCTAGCCTTAGCTTTGGACTGCTGCTGCCAACTAGCAAATCGCACTCTATTGCTGCAATGAAAGGACACAGGTGGGGCAGGACGGGCTTCTGATGAAGATTTGTACATTGAGGGCTGTTCCAAGCATGCAATGCAGAACAATCCAGGGGCGAGGGCACAACCGGCCGGCTTCGCTGCTGCAAGCACATGCATGAACACTCCTGCTCACTCTCGCTATGACAGCAGTGCTAGCGCGATGGAGGGGCCACTGAGTATTGGGGATGGTGAATAGTAGTCCTGCATATCAAAGTAGGATGGCTCCATCTTTTGGCATCATGCCGTGTACCTCATAGTGCAGGAAGGATCGTCGATCCCATGGTCGATGGTGTCGAGTAGCGTGCTTGCAAGAAGGAAGGCTTGGTACCTACAGCGAGGACTGTAGGTGTAGGTCATGTTTCTAGATGTGCCTCATACAACTCAGCTAGCTGTCGCGGAACCGAGCTCGAGCAAGGCGTCTGTCCGTGAGCATGTAAAATACCAGCAAGCAGCACCTGGCTACATCCTTGCAATGCTGTGTCGCGTTCTGTATGAACGGCCAACAAACTGTGGTACATTGCATGGGCAGCTGGCACTTGGCTTTGTTGCCACCGTCACGGAGACAAGCTTTCGGAGTATGTACTGGACTGGGCACCTGACAAAGCCCGGGGCACTGTACAGAATAGCCTATGCACAGCCCGACGCACTTGCCAGGTTTCCACAATGGCACGCTATTCTCAAATGAGCATTCGAGTTCAGAACACGTCGCCGACCTACCTCCCGTCATGCTCTCTGGGCCAGTCATTGCTGCCAAGGACCTGGACCGCCTTTGACGTAGCTCGTTCTTCCATAGCCTTCTCACGCGCGTAAGGTCCATCATTACTGCAGTCGATGCTACGATGAGGCTGCACCTGCTTCATCTGAATGGCTTTTTACTTCTGAAGGGCCAACCAGAGCCGAACATCTTCGTTGCAGGCGCGCAGGGTCCGCCTTCGAAGCGCATTTTTCGACAGGCCGTACAACGCATCAGGCGGAACTGGACTAGGCCTTATGAGAGGCTCCTGAGCAAGACAGGACGTCTCCTGAGCGCTCAAAGCACCGGCCGAGTCTGCGCGCTCGAAGAACCGTCGTGGAAGTCGAAGAAGCGTTGGTCCCACTCCCTGCATAATTTGATATTACCGCTATTGTCTAGCCCTAAAGGGCCAGCCAATAAACTAACATCAAGGTGTATTGACAACGGTAGTATATATACAGGCCAAGATCAGCTGCAGGATCAGATGGATTGATGGTTTGCCATCAGGAAGCCATTGTGCTTGGATCCATCCGATGGTGTGTTTGGTCGTTTCGACCTAGCAGCCCTTTGCGGTTGCCACACCTTAAATGTTTGTTGTTGTTGTTGTTGCCAGGGGTGCATGTATCCAAGGCTCACTGCCCCAGCTAGCCCTTCTGACCCCTGACCCAAAAGGGAAACGTGCACCGCACTTCAATGGTCAGGCCCATGTACCCACACCACTGTCAGCAAGGCTGCTCAAAGCAGCAGCCATCAAGTGCATATGCCGGGGGTTTATACTGACTCCCTATTAACTCAGATAAACCTGCCAACACCTGAGCTGCATCGAGGGTAAGGCATGCAGCTGAGGCGGCGCCAGGTTCAATACAAATCCCTGCCCAAGCACCCCTGCCCATGTGGACAACCAATGCACTCAACCCTAACAATCTATCAAGCTCCAGGACTCATGCAATGAGCCCTAAGGTCTGCATGAAACAGCACAAAGAGCACCTACCCAGATTTGCAGGACATGGAAGCACACACTGCAGTAGCCAGAGGTTTCAGTACATGATGAAGTCACTCAATAGTAGATACATCTAATTTCAGCCCTTCCTTTGATCCTGTTATTCAACAAGGGCTTTGCCCTAGAGCAACAGCACGTAACTGTGGCCAGTGGCCATGTCCCGCCCCCTCTGCTGATAAGCAGCCTAAACACTAGAGGCAACAAAACTGCAGCATGGCTGTCCCAGCAACCCACAATATTCCTGCATGCTCTTGCCTATCGGTGATGTTTTTCCTTCATACCTTCATCGTACCTGCTTCCTGACATGAGACGCAGACGCAGACCCATCCCAGACATGCCCGTAGTAGCGCACCGCAAGCTCCTCTCAAGGCAGTTGAATCATCGCTACTTTACAGTGTATGCTATTAAATACGGTTGCATATAAGGACTGTACATAGCTGTCAACGTCTGCGGGGGTATGGTTACGCCCAGTCAACAAGAATGAAGGCTTCTAAGCATGAGGCCGTGTAACGTGGATGCAGCTGCGGAGCCTGACCATAGATGATCACGAAGCAAGAAGTGCATGCAGTGTTTGTTGCGAGTTCTCCGGCCTCAAAGGCGTCAACGACCTGCATGGCGCCATCTCCTCGATAGGCAGCGGCTAAGAATGCATAAGGGCTGCTCCGAGGACGGTATCCTTGGCATTTGCTGGACGGTTGGGTGGCCTTCCTACGTCCCTAAGTAGCGTGCAGCGAGTTCACCGAGAGGACAGCTGGTTCCAATCACACGCTCCGCAACCTGCAACCTGCAACCTGCAACCAGCCAGTCAGCCTGCAAACAGGTTGCATGTAACGCAGGTTGCATGCAACGGTATCCGTAAACTAACGTATGAGCCAGTAGCTTGCTACCAGTAGCCAGTAGCCAGTAGCCAGTAGCTTGAAACCAGTAGCCAGTAGCTTGATACCTTTTTTGCGTGGCAATGCGTCATGGTTGTGCCTCCAGTGCGTGACATGTGGGGTGTTGCAGGGCCGGTTCGAACAAGTTTGCCGCTCCTTTGGCACTGTACTGTGGCATGTCGTGACTAAGCCGGAATTTTGTGTCTCATATAACGTTCCAGCTATTGATGAAGTTCTGACTGGATAATTGCACCCTTCCATCTCGTTCAGTCAATTCCTTTGAGGAACTGTGCAGCCAAATAGGAGGGATGCAACCAGTACATGACAATAGCATGAGTAGCGACTACATCATCCCCAACTACGACAGCAGCAGCAAGCAAGCCAACAAAAGCAGCAGTGTGTGGAGCAACAGGTCACAAGAGAGGAGCAGGTGCAGCTATTTACTGCTGGTGAATTCTCAGTGTGGAGGTAACAAGAATTGAAGGTGCAGTAATCGGGTCAATGGGATATGTGGAGGGTTGCAGTGGATAGAACAAGGAGAGGAAAGGTGGTATAGACCAGTGTCTGAGCCGCAGCATCCGGGAAGGGGTGGGGCTGCAATGCCGGAAAGCCCTCTGATTGAATGGTAGCAGAAGAGGACAGGGTTTAAGGGGCCGGTGGGGGCTGGGATGAGCAAGTAGGCGGGATGGCTCAATTGTTAACACCCTTTCGTCCACGACCCCACTCCAGCCCTCTCTTGCCGCAAGGGGGCAGAGTCCATAGGGTCGCTGGGGAAGGGCGCATAAAGACAGGAGGACTGGAGGACACTTGAAGCTCAGTGGTGAATGAGAGGGTTATGAAGAGCGTGGATGTCAGCTACGGTGAGATGGCAATGATATCTGGTGCAAGGCGTGGCAGTAGTGAGCGATCAGCTAGGAGTAGCTGCTGTAGTTGTTGTGGGTGAGGTGGTGGCGGGAGCAGCTAACAGAGCAGGAGGGAGTGTCTGGTAACTAGCACAGGAGCATGGCACATGCAGCTGTACTAGGGTAAGATGGTGTTGGTGTTGCTGGTTAGTAGAGCGGTTCCATCGTAAATGTAACGCATGAGGGGAATAAACAGGGCAGCGGCATTGGGTAAAAGAGCCCGGGGGAAGGGGGGTGTAAGGGACATTGAGGGCTTTGACTCCTGCTGTCACTGTTGGTGCCAGTCTGCTGTTGTAGTACCCCCCCCCCCTGCTGCTTTTGTTCCTTTGATCATTGTGCTGCCGCTGCCATGCTGCTGTTGCTGCTGTCGTTCGTGTGGCTTTTACTTTTGTTGTTGCTTTTCCCCGGCCACCACTGTGCTTCTGTTGTCGTTTGCCTGCATTTACCCAGTGCTGCTGTCGGCCGTCTGGCTTTGTTAAAGTACCATCGGTTGTGCTGCTGCTGTTATGTTCTGCATCTAATGCTCCTGCTGTTCCTGCTGCTTCTCGCGCTGCGGCGGCCCCTTCTGGCTTTGGTCATTCTTGCCCCTGCTGGTAGAGTAGTCACAGCAGTGTGTGCATTGACTGCACACAGATAAACATGCAACAGCTGCTGCTTCCAGCAGGTTTGTGTTCATTAAGGTACCTGGTATAATTGGCTGGCTGCTGCGTCACTAACACTTTGTATGCATTCAAATGACGGCTGTTGCTTGTGGTCACTTCCTTGCTTAATGATTGATGCACAGAAGGATGGTTAACCATGAATGCCCATGGCTACCCACACCCCATGCTGTAGAAACATGGTTAAAATGAGTGCACTACACAGAATTGAGGTAAAAAAATGGCACTGCGGAGGATGGGAGTAGGTACATCAGCTCACTGCATGCTGCATACATAACGGTGCTGGGCCCTTTTTAGCTCTCTGTTGAAGGTATCATCAGCTGTTCCAAGCATGCCCTATGTGGATGGGCTGGCTGCTGCCTTTTTCTCTTGCTTGGATGTATGGCTGGATTGCAAACCTACGGCTGCTGCTGATGCGTTTTCCCGCATGATAATTGCTGGGCGATCAAGGGATTGACTGTCTGAGGAGGATGGCTGGCCAAACATGGGATGGCAGGCTATGATATCTATCAATACAATACAATACAATACAATACAATACAATACAATACAATACAATACAATACAATACAATATTGTATTGTATTATTATCTATGATATCTATCAATGACAGGCCACCCCCACTGGCAGTGACTGGATTGGAGTAGGTGCATCAGCTCCCTGACTGTCGCATGTAATTTGCTGCTGCACTTACTATCATAGCTCTCCGGCTGAGTTATAAACGCTATTGTCAGCTGTTTCTAGTATGTGGTGGCTGGTAAGAGGTTGTGCTGGCGCCTAGTTTAATGTAAACTGCTTGCAAATGGTAACGTTTACTTATACAAGGGTGGTCTGGTTTATAAACAGTGTTATACTGCAAAGCATGGTGTATATACTTTGATAGACCTAACCGTTTATAGACCAGACAGTATAATGCTAAATTCAGAGTCTAAAGCTTAAATGGCTTGAGTATAACAGGGGGGGACGTTGGTAGGGTGTTAGTGTGTCCTTCGCGGGCAAACCTGTATTCATGTCGTGTGTATTCATCTGTGTACAAGCTGATGATTCAGCTTGCCTTGATGTTTCGCTTGCCTATTGCGATCTTGCATCTGGTTCCTTGCCAGGGCAAAGGCCCTGCGACAGTCCCATGTGTCCTTGTCAGATGCTCGTTCAGCTATGCGGGCATGTATGGCATAGGACATCCATGCTCCATAACATCTGTAAGATCCATGGCTTGAAACCTCTCAGACCCTGCACAAGGTCGGGCTGCGCACATGTGTATGTAAGAAGCAGCGTATCGGAAGTCGGTGGTGAAGAGCAGAGAGCACTCCTGCTTGGGCGCAGCTAACAGGAACTAGAACAGAGAGCCATGCATCGAACCAGGATCAGTGCATGGATTGTCTATACATCATGATCAGCGGTTGTGTGTTGCTGCGGATATGTGTCACGATAGCTGTCACGAGCTGTAGGGCAAGAAATGCGAAGAAGCTGCATGTGCAGCAGGTGTGTTAAGAGCGTGGCAACGATTTGAACAATGCATTCGCATCTTGGCGCTCTCAATAGAACCTGGCTGCAAGTTCCCACCCAATACTCCACTAGTGACGGTGAGTCACCCAACCCGGTCACCCAACAGTTACTCAGTCACCCAACCCGCTGCTGTGACTGAACTCGGATGAGCAATGCACATTGAGCTTTTTGATGAAGCGACTTCCTTGTGAGTGCAGTATTGCCCTAGCAGCTTCAGACGTAGCTTGCAAATGACAGCTGCTTCTCGTCCCGTAGGGTCTCGATCTCTGCCCCACTCGTTTTGCCCTTAGACAGTGTAGAGTGCATGTTGAGTGCAAACATAGTATCAACAAAAGTTGATCTGGCAGGACGGTCACCTCGGTACGCCAGTTTTCCGTAAGCTGCCTGGCTGCCTGGTCTGTGGACCAGCACTCACCGCTCAATTGCATGCATGCAGACGAGTCCGCTTCTGCTGACGTTGATTGGAGCGTTTATAACGACCCCAGCCTACTATCTGGGTGTGGGCTTTCGATGTCGTTGCAGTCCCACCAGAAGTCGTGTGAAGGCATGCGGTCATGGAAGCGGGTCCAACTGCCTCGGTTCCAGCCAGTAAAGACAAGAGGCCCCATATCCAACGCAAAGGTGACTGGTAACTGTGGCTGAGCTACTGGCAAGCACGTTACCATTGAGCCAGTGTAGCTTGAGAGAATGTGCCCCCTTTCATGACTTCATGCCCGCCTAGTGGCTAATTGAGCGTCGGAGTTGCCTAAGCAGTAGCACATCTTGCTCCCAAAAGAACTGAGTTGGTGGCCTTGAGCAAGACGGCGTAACCTTTACACCAAGGAACCCTCCCCACAACCCCCCGTTGGGGAGCAACAGGCGGTCTCACACATGTCAGATTCTCTCTGATCAAGACGGCAACAAAGTTCTCCTACAAAAAATTCTTTAACAGCCAAGCAGCAGCCTCATGTAACAGCTTAGCTACTTACAGCCAACCATCCCCATGATTATATGCATAGTATCTGCATGCATGGCATAAATTTGATGCACATGAATGCCCATTGAATAATGATAGCTGTTGCATCGTGCTTCTTGTGCTGCTTTGCTAGATTCCCAAGTATGCCCCTGAGTTCATTGCGCCACTGGAACCAGAGCACGTCACAGTGCTGGAGGCAGATCCCTACTTGGCAACGGAGCCAAAGTCAGCAGCACAGCAGGTGGGTGGATGTTGTGAGAAGAGAGATAGAGCCTAAGGAGGTAGAGAAGGTGAGAGCTGCGTAAGGAGGGACATGAGTCGCCTATCCACATTCATATGATGAAGGGAGGCCCCGATGGATGTAAACGGTTTTTAAAGGTCACTGGGCTGGCTCACGATGGAAGGGATGTAGCTTCGATTTCTGAGATCTTGCTGTATCACTGCATGATGGTTTGTACTTGCTTAAGCCCGCCCAAACCTGCTTGCGAGTATGAGTCTGTGCCTCCAGTACCTGCCAGGGCATGTATCTGTAATCAGTGACGATATATGTGAAATGAAGAGGTTGCAGATGCAGAAGCGCAGGGGAATACATAGTGCTGTTAGCTCTGAGCATTTGCGCCACATGCAGGACTGTTAAAGTTTACGAGACGATTTCATTCTAGTAGATAACTAGACTGAAGTTATTGTCATTGCCTACCCATGTCTTGAGGCCCATGCACCTTGACCCCTCACTGACAGATGTATTGTATTCACATCCAAGTAAGGTTCACTCTATCTACTGTCTCTTTCAAGGGCGCTCCCCTCTGGCCTGTCCAAGATTTAGCCTTGTGCCGCTGTCTTCCTTGTTCTATATGCTTAGTGTATGCCCTGCAATGCATGCGAGGTCTGCCAGAAACACAGACGGATGCACATTCACTCAAGCTGAGCCATGCATGCATGGTATGCCCCTCACGCTGAACCTGCTGAAAATGGCAGCCTCGGTCCTTTTGGGTGCTACTGTGTTGAGACTGTGTTCTAGTTGCCTAATCACTGCCTTGCAGGTTGCTTTGCTTTTCATCATACCCTGCAAGTAGATGCACCGACGTGCAACATGAAGGCCCAGCTTCAGCTGAGCTGTAGTGTTGTTTAATTCATAGGATATAGAACATGTTTAGATGTGTGATGTTTGCGTAATAGTGCGATCACGCTTGGACTGCCGTATCGTGTACGGTATGAGCGAGATGCAGTTGCTACCTCTCACAAAAAAAACCAGGGATGATATGCCTCTCCACCATGCTGAAACCGTTAACCGTTACAAATTAAGTAGAGTTCTAGGCTTACTAGCACGCACTGCACGAGTTGAGAATGTTTGGACCTGATAGGTTTCCTTGCGGCTTGGTCTGCTCCCATGCAGTTGCATCCTTTGCTGGATGAAGCCCTTGCTGAGGGGAGGGGAGCTGTGCTGGTGAAGGGTCTTACTGGTGCTACCACACATGCTGCTGCCAGTGCCTTCCTCAACAACCTGGGCTACACCATGGAATATGAGCCCTTCGGGGCCAAGAGAGGCAAGGTATGTGCGACTGGCATGGCAGGCTCTTTGGTTGTTACTCCCATATGGTTTAGATCTTGTCACTTGGTATGTGTGTACTCTAATCAATTGCAGGCCCGTGTTTGCTCTTCTTGCCCTACTGCTGCTTGCCGGCCAAATCGCAGAATGTAAGTCGCGTCTTTGCATGGTACCAAAATGGCCAAGGTTGTCTAGTGTTTGCAGAAGGGCCAAGTAGTCCATACCATACATCCCAGGTGAAATCCCTGCCACACCCCATGCTATATCCCAGGACATGGTCCCTCTGCTTTTGCAGCTGCCTCTATCTGCTTTGGTGATGGATATGCAGTCATCTTCAATCAATCAATCAATCAAAACGCAAGACCAGCAATGCCAATGGCCAAACAAACCTAGGCCACAAACACAAGGCTCCTGATCACAATCACGAAGCCACACAACCGATGGTGGATTTGCCACACACAAGCTGAGGCTAGATGCAACGGCGTGCACACCAAGGGGAAACAAACACCACCACTAAAACCCAAAACCTGCTCCACTTCCATCACACATGGGTGGCGGGGAGGCAGCAGGATCAAGCACCACCCTAGTAGGGGCTGGAGGTGGCTCCCACCACCTAGGTACTGGTGAACCACCATCCTCCCAGCCACTGAAAGGCACCACATAGCGCTCCACATGCTTATCAATAGCTTGCTTAGTGCGCCTTCTACACCTCACTAACCGTTGGCTTTCCCAAGGGTGCGTAAGATCCCACAACCTCTTCCTCCAAGCACTCTTAATCTGACATGAAGCCTCCCAGCTCCCCTCATCTTGACCAAGCACCTTCAGATCAGCACACACGCATTTCTCCCAGGTATGGCGAGGCCTACCCACTGGCCTCGTCATGTCACCATGTAATGAAGAGAACAACGCAATATGCGGCAACCTGCCCTCCTCCATGCGGCCCACATGCCCCAGCCACCTCAGCCTATTTGCTGTGATGTATGCTGACAAGGTGGCTACCCCACATGATTTCCTGATATGCTCATTGGTGTGCCGATCTGACAGCCTGACCCCCAGGATGCTCCTAAGGCAGCTAGAGTGCACCCGCTCAAGCTTTTGCGATTGCACTTTGGTCAGGGACCAACACTCACTCCCGAACAGCAGAATTGGCAACACATATGCCTTGTAACACTTCACCTTCGTAGCCAATGACAGATGCTTGGTACCCCACATCTTTTCAAACTGCTTAAACCTCCCCACAGCCTTACCCCTCCTGATATTCAACTCCACATCCAACCTGCCATCAGTCACAAGCACACTTCCCAAGTACTTGAACTGTGACACCTCTTTTACCACACCCTCACTGATAACCACCTCTGGTCCTTGCTGCACTGGCACATCCCCCTCCTTCCAATCCTTGTCAATGGACAGGATCTCAGTCTTGCTTGCATTGATGCGCAACCCAAGACTAGCAGCAACCTTGTCCATCAACTGCAGCATGACCACCAACTCCTCCCTGCTGGGACTTAGCAACACCATATCATCTGCATACAGCAGAACAGACAACAGCTCCACACACCCACCACTACCACACCCATCACGCTCAAGTTTCCCATCTGCATGATAGGCTAGCTTCACCCCACATCCCTCCGGCATCTGAGCCATTGCCTGCCGAACCACAAAGTCCATGTAGATGTTGAACAGCAAGGGAGCAATGACACATCCCTGCCGCACCCCGCCATGCACATCAAACCACTCAGACACCACACCACCCATCCTAACAGCAGCCTGTGTGCCAGTATGCAAGTCCATCAGCAACTCTATCAGCTTTGTGTGTACCCCGTACACATGCAGGATGCGCCATAGCGTGTCTCGCGGTACAGAATCATATGCCTTACGCAAATCCACAAAAGCCATGAATAGAGGCTGATCGAATGCTACAGACTTAGAGATGACCTGGCGTATGGTGAACAGAGCATCAGTGAGGCCCCTCCCCTTCCTAAAAGCAGACTGGTTATCAAGCAGTTGTGCATCGATATGAGAACTGATCTTAGCCAAAATGACCAAGACATACACCTTCCCCGGTATACTTAGCAAGCTTATCCCCCTATAGCTATCTCTCACTTTGCGCTCTCCTTTGCCTTTATACAGTGCCACCAACAGTGCACGTTTCCACTCCACTGGCGCTTTCCCTGACTCCCACACCGCCACAATGACCCTGTGCAACCATTTCAGCATGGTCCCACTGAGCTTTAGCATAGGCGCTGCGATACCATCAACCCCAGGAGCTGCCCCATTACGACAGGCAAAGACAGCTTCTTCAACCTCCTGCACAGTAGGTGGCTGAGCTGCTGCTTCACTCTGCTGGTTTGCACCTTGCCCTGCCTCCATCTTCTGCACTAACTCCTCAATGGTCTGCTGCATTTGCTGGTCGAGCTTGGCAGGGCAGTTGAGGACATCAGCAAAGTGCTCAGCAAAGCACTTCACCACCTCCTCCCTGCTTTGGAACAGCTGCTTGCCATCAGCACCCCCTAGCACAGCTGTAGGAGCAGCAGAGCTACTGCCCTGCTGCTCCTTGAAGATCCGCTGGACATGCTTGTGGAACACGGCTAGATTACCAGCTTTTAGAGCATGTTCCGCAAACAGCGCTTGCTGCTTGAAGTACCGCTCCTGATCCTTCTTAACCGCTCGCCTAGCAGCATTATTGGCCTCCCTGTAATCTGCCCTGGTAGCATCATTAGGAGAGGACAGCACCGCTGCATGTGCTGCATGTTTCCGCTCAATCTTCTGCAAGGTCGCATCGGATATAGCGAAATCTCGGCGCCGCTGCTGAGGCTTGAGGTTTAGACCAGCCTTATGGGCTGCTTGGCTGGCTGCCGCTGTTAGCTGTGTCCATTCGTCTTGTGCGCTCTGCAACTGAGCCCCTACCAGACGGCTGAACTGGTTAGACATTGCCAGCTCAAAGCACTGCTGAGTTGCTGCAGATTCTTGCAGCCGGCTGCAGTCATAGGGCCGTGCTGGCTGTCCTTTCGCACTGTGCTGCTTGGCCACTGACAAGCGGAGGCGCATCGTAAGCACCAGCATTCTATGATCAGAGCCACCTGTATCAAAGCTGCGAAAGACCCTGCAGTCTGTCACACTTGACATGAACCGCTTGGAGACAGCTATGTAATCGATGACCCTGAGCACATCCTGCTTGTTTCTATTAACCATCTTGTGAGTAGCAGTCCGGTAATTGCTGTGCTTGAAGAAGGTGTTGGCTAAGCGAAGGTTCAAGGCACCAGCCAGCTGCAAGAGTCGCTCACCATTCCCTGAAAGCTGTTGCTTCCCAAAGCCATGAGGCCCCATAACACCCCCATACGGTTCTGGATCAGTGCCAACCTGGGCGTTGAAGTCACCCAGAAGGACTAGCATGTCCCTGGAAGGCAGCGCTGCCAAGATAGCTTCCAACTGCAGGTAGAAAGCTTCCTTGACCTCCTCAGGGGTGGACTCGGTATCAGTCGGCGAATATGCTACCACGATTGAGGCGTTTATCCCACTGCTGATTCTCACACGGACTACCAGGATTCGCTCACTGACAGCAGACCAGTCGATTAGGCAACGGGACCACTTCGAGTTAAGAAACAGGCCCACCCCATGTTGCCGTGGCTGACCCTCTGGCAGCCCGGACCATATCAACTGCCAGTCCTTCGTAACATTACGACATCCACTACCCGGTATCCTGCTTTCAGCAACACCACAGGCTCCAACGCCAAGGCGAGACAGCTGCATGACGTAAGAGGATAGCTTGCTCTGTACCGAAGCATCGTCACTGCCGAAAGTTCTGCAGTTCACGAAGCTGAGGCGTTCGGACCCCGTCTTAAGCAATCGCAAGTGCTCAACAGGCCCATGCCTCTTGCTGTGCACGTTGCGAGGTCGTTTGACCCGGTTGCATGGCTCAGTGACCAGCTGTGCGCTGCAACTGGCGCGCATGCCCCCTGGACGAGACAGGGACGCACACACGGGATCCAGCTGCCTTCACCGAGTTCTAAACTCCCTACTAGTTCACTTTACAGGCTCGGCGGTAACATGCCTAAAAAAGACATGTCACCGCCAAGCAGAGCGATGTATATGATATGCCTGATATATATATACATATATACATATGTATATATGTATACATATCATATATACATATGTATATATATATCATATACATATGTATGCATATCATATATATATATGATATGTATACATATATACATATATCATACATATATATATATATGATATATATATATGTATATGATATGCAGTCATCTTGTTATGTTTATTTCAACAATTAGCTACGATGCACAATCCCTTACCTGCCCCTCACTCCTTCCCTCCCTTCCCTCCCCCTCACTCCATTCCACACCTCACTGTCCCTTTCCCCATGCCTTCCCTCATCCATCCCTCTTCCACTCAGGTGCTTGACTTGGACCTTGCGACCAACATTCCCGCAAACCAACTCCTGGATCTTCACAATGAGATGGTGTACAACCCTCGCCCTGCTGCCAAGATCCTGCTGATGTGCCTCACGCCGGCTGCTGTTGGAGGGGAGTCGCTGCTGGGCAACATCCAGCTGATTACACAAGCTATACCTGCTGATGTCATGGATAAGTTCCAAGCCAGAGGGGGGATTAGGTACAGCAGACTCTACCCTTGTGAAGAGGGGGCACAAGCGGAAGTGTTAGAGGTCCTGGGTTCAGTATTACGAAATGCTGGGTCGTCTGGGCCGCTACCGGGCATCTCAGAGCAAAGAGCCAATACTAGCAGCAGCAGTGCGAGTGGTAGTGGGAGTGACTTGCCAAGGCCGGAGCGGGGGGCAGGAGCTGCACCGCTTAGGCTGCCCATGAGCTGGCAGAAGCGCACGGGCT
Source organism: Pseudopediastrum boryanum (assembly GCA_963556185.1). Taxonomy (NCBI): domain Eukaryota; kingdom Viridiplantae; phylum Chlorophyta; class Chlorophyceae; order Sphaeropleales; family Hydrodictyaceae; genus Pseudopediastrum; species Pseudopediastrum boryanum. The sequence continues at coordinate 4,724,816 of OY744498.1, forward strand.
GTAGCAACCCTTTAGGTGCAGCATCGTTCTGGGAGCATCTGGGTTGCAACGTGGAGTGGCAGACAGACGGGGCTCTGCTTGTTTGGAATGTGCAACCAGCAGTGGTGGAGTACCCGCCAGGTAGCGGTGATAAGCTGTGGTTTAACCTTGCACACCAAGGACGCCAGGGTTTTGTGACTTATGGGGATGGGACTGAGATTGAGGAGGAGTGTGTGGATGCACTGACAGCAGCACATGCTAAGGCCATGCGGGTGCTGAAGTTGGGGGCGGGTGAGGTGCTTGTGTTGGACAATTGGAGGTGGCTGCATGGGCGGATGCCTTATGAGGGGTCAAGGGAGATGGTCACCCTGTTGACAGCAGATTAGCAACATAGTCATTGTAAATACGCTGTTCAGGATGAGGTGCATCTTTTATTTGAGTGCTCTGCTTACCAACAGATGAGGACCGAATGTGGGAGCAATCAAGTTATTGGCTGGCCCCGGTAGGGGCAAGCTATAGCGTCGCATACGTAGTTACTTCGGCAGTCGTGGCGTTTTTTACTAAGGCCGCTTTCCGAAATGAAATTCTGTTTGAAGCATGGTTTGAAGCTGCCCGAAACGTCATACGATCCTAGTCTGGATGGAGGTGCTTACTGGCCGATGGCCATTGGCTGGCCTCGACATCAGCAAGTTCAAAGGTTCACATGTTGAAAGCTTGAGCTCCAGGGGAAACACCCGAGGTATACTGTGCGCTGACATGCTGTCCACCAGGCAGGTCCGCAAACGCTTGCAGAGGCTGCTTGGGATAGCCATAGGCGATTCTGATCGGTTGATCGGTTGCACTGCGCTCCCCGCTAACTCAAGGTCATCGGGAAGAAACGGGGCTGCTCGTTTGCTTCCTATTAACGTACTGGCTGTATCTACGTCCATTTCAGCGTTCGCTTTTGCTTTGGCCAAAATGCGGCGCAGATGCAGACATGCGCTAACTAAGATGTCATTTGTGCTAGAGTTTAACGCCTTCTAGAGGGCAAACAAAGGCTCCCAGACCACCAACCACACAGAACTGATACCGAAACATGTATCCAGCCAAGACAGAGTCCATGATCAAGAACACCACCCACTCCTCCATGGGTTGCAATGGCGTGGGAAACAATGACGATTACCACGGGCTGGAGATGTACAAGAACCATGCAAAAGACTCAACCACAGAGGGATATATGCAACCAGATCCAACCAACATGGAAAGTGGCCGATCAATCCCTCAAAGTCAAGGCAACGCTCCTATCGAGTGCAGGCAGTGGCTGCAGCAGCAGCTGACCCCCTGTATAGGCAAGCTGCTGCTGCGCACCACGGGACACAACGCATTGCACAGCTGTCTGAAGAGGCTAATCATCAGGTTGTCAAAGCATATAGCCCAGTGGCTGCCACCAGCCCACCCTGGATCCCTTGCTAGCCAATGTATGTCGGGCCAGCCCATCTCGACTTGCCGTGCGCTGGCCAGCAGCAAGCCAAGCAGTTTAATGCTGACTCACATGGAGTGAATCTGTGCTTACATGCCCTCTTTGCAGCAGTGTAATCCCATGCCGATACTCCCGATGTGAATGGAAGTACATTTGCTTCCAAAGGGTGCGTTGCTGGTAGAGCCAGGACAGGAACCATCGTTCATTGCCATGTGGTTTATTTGCCACAACAATAGCCTGCAACATCCTCTAATCCGCTGCACCGGCACTCGCATTTTGGATGACCTTCAATGCCAACACTCATATGGCAGTGCGGGTGCGTGGTCTGCTTGGTAGGGCTTAAGCAGCCCTTGGCAACTGCCTGGTTGACCCTCTGGAAGTTGGTCGCATCTGCCCTGCTCTGCTATTGGGATGTCCACAAGACTCCAATCGATCACGTGCCTTCCAGTGTCGTGTATTGCGATGATGGCAACTTTTGACATGTACGCTGCGCAACAAGAAAAACTGTCATTCTGAGTGTCGTTGCGGAAAGAGGGCCCCCATGGACAGGTGGTGCTTGGAGCGCATGCACAAGAGGGGCACTCGAGCCCTTCTGCCCCTCCCAGGTATTCATTTTATTCCCATCATGGGCTGTCCCCTCTGCAGTCCTCTACCTCCATGCCTGCAAGACACATTGCCTCTATCCATTTTACCAAGCACATCCATGCATGCCCAAGCGTTCATGTCCAAGCATGTAACCCATAAGCATTATTGCTCAAGCAAGCAGAAGGACAACACATGCAGGGAGCACACCGAACACTTACAACTAATTCATGCCAAGTACAGGCTAGTTGGAGCTTGGGAATCACTAACAGGACCCATAACTGCAAGTGTACTGCACCCACCACTGTTTATAATGTTTGAGGGTACATGAAGTCCAGTCGCACTTACGTTCAATCACTTTGAAAATTGTCTTGGTTAGCTCAGGATCATGTGATGCGTCAAGGAAGGCAATGAGATCAATGACGCGATTGTCAAAATCTGCTGGCTTTACAGTAGCTGCATCCTTGAGGATCAGCCTGAATCTGGGGCCTGCTTGAAGTTTTGAGCCTTGTCCCAAGGCGTCTTGTAAGTCAAAGGAGTACAATTTGCCCTCCGGTCCAAGTGCTGCCAAGAAGTTTCTTGCTGAATCGCCGGCAAAGAAGCCGGCAGGATTAAACCATCAGACCGTGTGCCATGGGCAGTGCATGACTGCAACGCCGTGCTTTAATATACTTACTCTAGTACACAACACATGACTAACACATGCAGCTACGACATTTCAAAGCTCTTACTCGTAACCACAGGTATTTGCAAGCCAGTGAAGGATGTTTGTCTTAGGGACTTGGGGTGGTTCGAAGGTCCCAACCAAGTCCGTTTGTCTAAGAAAACCATTTTTCAAAGACTGCTGCTTGTCCACTCTATCTGGCGCATTATGTACTGTGTTATGTAATGTGTCGCACGTGCTTTACACGCCCAAAACCTCACACACCATATGACTGAACCAGCACGCACCTCTCTAGGTACTAGCCATACCTAGCCATACCTAGCCATACCTAGCCATACCTACTAGCCATACCTAGCCATACCTACCCATAAGCTGTAGATTCCATCCCATAGTACTAACATCGGACTTGTTCCACCAGTGGTCCTACGCTGTCCAAGCACTGGCAGCTCCATACACAAGCACTATCATGACAGGGGCAATGACGAAGAAGCTTGTGCAGAGCAACCAACGCAGCAGATTCCGCTGCAGTCACTATCCACACCCAATTCTCACCGCTATTACCTCTACCCCTGCTGCTGCTGCTGCTGTTGCCCGCATTGTCATTGATGTTACCGGGGCTCATAGGGGTGGGTGGGTGATTCCAGGGGGAGGTTCATCTTCAAGTGGCGAAGCTGTGGGAGCTGCCGGACGAGTTGCTCCACCACAGCTGCTGCGCACCCCTTCCAAGGCCCTATGTGCAAATCACCAACCCGCACATGCTGCTTGCCAGTGCATCAAGAAGCCTCATCCAATACAATACAAGTTGGGGGATTTGCCCCCCTCACATCACTAGCCTCATGGCCGAAGACTTCCAGCGTACACCAGCATCATGACGTGGCCCCAGGGACAGTCAAGGAAAAGCTTGTGCAGCGCTACCACGGCAGCATAAACTCCCGTGGAGGCACCTGCTCACAAACATCCCTACAGCCCCTTTTGTTCACCTACACCCCTTTTGTTCACCTACACCCGCATGATGCTCTGCAAAGCTGCTTTGCCACGACTACACAACAAATGGACTAGTTACCCGTATACTTGGTAGGTACTACACCCCACACCAACAAAAACTTTCAGAATTCACTTCTCCACCTAACATCAACCTACATGCTACGGCTTACAATGCAGAGCAACAGGAACTACTGAGTTAGCACAAAATCCGTGTTTGGATGTAGGGTCATACCGAGGCCCCATTGGACCCAAAGCTAGCCTAATGCTATCTTGTGGTACACTAGGCCCCACAGTGCCAAACCCTATCCTTTGAGATGGAACCTAGAACCCAATGCCATGTTGTTGTACACCAGGTGCTCCACATCATGCACTTCTCATACAACACCAGATTTCGCATAAAGGGCTAAGCTGCTGCAAAGGTTGCTAACAAAGTTTCGATGTTGATGCTTCAAGTGGTGCACGTTGGGACCACACCAACAAACACCTGCAAGAAACATCAAGATTGACATCAGCAGCGGCAGCACAAGAGGGGGCAGTGAGCCATGGCCACTCCGCCACTCAACGGCAGTTGATTGGCGCACACTGTCGCTATCATTTCAGCAGATCTATTTGAGACTCATAGTAGGACAGTAAGTCCCAGAAGACTGATTAGTCTGCTGGGACTTACCAGTCCCACCAGCCCACCTGCAGACTAAGTCCCACCAGCCCACCAGCCAATGCCACCTTCTAGTATCTCCGGGTCTGCCTACTCGCTGGCCATACGGAGAATGCCTGCATATGTAGCTCCAATCTTACTCGATCTCCTCGCTGCTGGACCTGCAGCAGCACGTGTCATGGAATGATACGCATGGCTAAGGCATAGGCAGCAACGCCTCAACCAGACCATTACACCAGCACTACATCCAACTCAACCCGTGACTCTCATTGCGAGTCTATGCCATCTATCCACCTGCGGTGTACGGGTCTGTATGTGTGGGAGCGGGGTTGGCCTAGACATCTTCCGTCTTACGTCGAGAGCTAACTGCCCGACCCCAGCTCACACAATCCCAAGTTGTGATTTTAAGTGTCATTACCTCCTCAGGCGTTCAGCCCCCATCCTTTGCAGCAATGGCACCTGCTTTGACAGCTAGAGCATCATGTCTGCACATGTTACCTAACCGGCATCACACCATACAGCCATCATGTGGGTTCAAACCAGACCTCACTTAATCTACCCTGCCTGCCACAATCTTAAATCAGTGACATCCCAGCGTGGCAGGCGTTCGAAAAGAGAAGCTGCATGCTGCTGCTTTTACAGCTATAGCAATTTGCTGTGGCTCCCAAACGCCTAACATGAGTCCTACTGTCAAAGCTACAACCTCAACCCTAAACATCCCTCGCCCGAATCCATTAAAGTCAGCTGACCATTTCTGCCATCCAAACCCACATTAACAAAGGAAGCCCTTGGATAGCAAGCATGCACCCTTGCTGGTGCTTTACAAAAACTCACCTGGTCCCACATCCTTTATCACAATGCTTCATATCTCTAACGTGATTCAAGTGACTGAAAAATGAGACCAGAATGTAAGGCAGGGGCTGTTGTGGCAATTGATACTTGGTGGATTTGAAAAATAGGCAGATAAAGGGTGGCAGTTACATATCATCTTTGTGGAGTCTTCATACAGCGGAGCGCTGCAGCAGCCTAGGGATAAATGAGGCTAGATGTCATGCTTGATATGTGTAATTCACCCTCCCGTTTATAGTGTGTTCTGGGTTCCGAATGGTAGTGGGCCTACCTATCTATATATGTTTTAGGTGAAGGGCCTACCCCCTTGAACGTGTGCACTGAGAAGGTGTTTCCCCCCTTCTCTGCGTACTTGATAGTCCTCTAGTCTCTCTCTTATGTGAATGATGGGTTGACTCCCTGGACCAGGCTGCCCATCCAGGCCACGTGAAAGTCATGACGGAGGCCGACTGGAAGAATATCCATGGCACTCTATACATCATCAAACAAAGCACAGAAAAACAAATGCTAGATTCATGTGAATTCACCGATGAGGAACTACTAGCACATCAAGAGAGACTTGAAGGAGAGGAAGCACGAACAGCTCACACCCACATAAGAGAGCCAAGCAACCCGGCCCCTCGGCTACATATAGAGCAGGCTCAAGCCCAACGTTCAGGCCTCACCCAGGCCCCCGTCAGAAAACTGAATACGAACTCTCCAACAGAGCCGGGGCAGCGCAACGAACCTAGAAAGACCAAGGCACCAAAGCCAGCCAGCACTAATGCCAAACCCTCCAGTATCCCAGTCATAGAGAACTATTTTCACAAGCAAACACAGCCCACAGCGCACATTGAGGAGATATTGCACCCATCCCTACACTCACAGCAGGCACAGGGGCTCTGCACAGGAACCGAAATAGAAGCTCCCAATAAAGAGAGTGCTACAATCCCCAAGCTGAAAGTGATGACTCTTAATGTTCGGGGGCTGCACTCTAATCTTGAAGATGTCCTCGACGTGCTGCAAGACCACCAACCTGATGTACTCGTTCTGACAGAAACCAAACTAACAAGAAAAGCATGCAGCCAGGCATGCAAATATCTCAGTGGCCATGGATATGTACAACGACACAGCGCATGCCAGTACAATCCTAGAGCAGGAGTAACCCTACTAATCAACAAGAGTTTTGCAGACCTGGGAACTGTCGAAACAATTGACATCCCTGGGGACCTTGGTGGTTACATAAAAGCAGTGCAGCTTCGCATGGAGGTCTCTACACCGTTAACAATTGTTGGGGTATACATGCCTACCAGCCATCCCTCAGACAAGCTTGTCAGATCCCAAATCTACAGGAGAATGAAAGCACTGACAGAAACAGCCAATGACAAAGAGGAAGGTCGCCACAACATAATATTTGCAGGGGACTTCAATGCAACATTGAACAAGATGGATAGAGCAAGTGGCAATACCAACCCAATGGACAATGCTCACCAAACACAGGTTAAGGAAGCCAGACTCTATACCCTGGACCCTGTCCAGGCTGGTCACCCCAGGAACTACACATGGAGAAAGGGATCAGCTGAACAGCTCGCAAGCCGCATTGATGACATGTTCACAAACAATGAAGCCCTTCCAGCCTCTGCAGTCACACACATATGGGATATGACCGGCAAAGGCACAGATCATGATCTCTTGGAGGTCTGTGTTCCCTACCACAAGCTCAACATGCTCCCACCCCCACCAATCACACCTGAGAGTGCTGAGAAGGCAACCCTTGAAAAGCTAAAACGACTGACAAAACTCACAAAGGAGGAAAGGGAGGGCCTTAAGATTACAGTGGAAGAAAGGCACAGTGCAGCGTATCACCAGCTTAATGAGCATGTGCAACGCTTACTGCATACTGATGTGTACCCACATTGGGAGCGCCTATCTAGTGGAGACCCCGCAAGCATGGAACCCCTCCGCGCGCTTCATCTTGGAAGTGCAGCTGACCCTGCCGCTCAACGGGAGCTTATGGAAGAGCTGAACACCCAGATGGCTGACCTGCTGCTGCAGACTCGGGACACCATGCTAGCAGAAGGTCCAACCACCATGACAAATCCAACAGGACACCACTATCGGCCCAGACTTGTGTCACTCCAACGCAATGGCCTGATTAGGCTACGCAAGAAGGTAGTTCACGCCCTGAGACAAGAGAATGTGGAGGAAGCACAGCTGCCCGCAGAAGTGTGCAAAGCAGTTGAAGCACTGAACAGAACAGAGGTGCGCAGTGGCAGTTCTCCTCAACCCCTCAAAGACTCTCTCAAACAGATTAAAACCAAAATCCGCAAGGAACTACGGGTCCTTGACAGTGAGCACCAAACAAAGCGCAAGCAAAATGCCATTGCCAAAAGGCAGGCACTGTATGACCAAAGGCAGAAGATAGGCAACCAAATGATTACTGGCCAATTCAAGGGGCGCAACAGCATGCAGCTTAGAGCAATAAAAACTGGAGAAGATAAGGTAGTTACAGACCCAAAGGGAGTCATGGAAGCCATCACAACATGTTATACGCCCAAGCTGATGCCAGCAGCAGGTGCTGGTAGCAAAACTGGAATATACCACCCATCAGAGCAAGCAAGGTCATATCCCTGGCTACAACCCAACGCCCCAGATACCTTTGACCTGAACACAGCCATCACTAACGGTGCTGCTCCACGACGATGGCTGCACAATGAAATAAGGGACCAGCAAGCTTTTCAGGCCTGCCTCAAATCCCTGGCTCGCGGCAAGGCCCCGGGACCCGACCAAATAACAAATGAGATGCTGAACATGCTGCCTCCCCAAGGACAAGACCTCCTACACGGTTACATCCAATTGATGTGGGCAACAGGCTACACCCCTAAAGCATGGAAAGAGAGCACCACAGTGCTCCTGTTCAAAAACAAAGGCACACCCCTCAAACTGCAATTCTACAGACGCATTGGCCTAGAGATGACAATATACAAACTATGGACCAGAATGATCACATGGGTCCTTGCTGACTATGCCGAAAGACACAACATTCTGAGCTACACCCAGGGTGGGTTTAGAAACAAACGAACCTGCATGGACCAGCTGGAGCTGTTCACCCTCTTGCTTGAGGATGCCAAACTGACCCGGAAAGACATCTATCTCCTTATGGTTGACTTTTCCGAGGCTTTTGACACAATTGACCATGACAAGCTGCTGCAAATCATGTATGACCTGGGTTTCCCGACAGATGCCACAGAGGTGGTCAAAGACCTGTACACGGGTGCAACAACAGCATTTACAACCCCATTTGGGAATACCGAACCAATGCCCATGGACAGAGGGACAATTCAAGGTGACAGCCTCTCACCGTTCCTGTTCATTTTATATCTGGAGCCCCTGCTACGCTGGCTAAGGGTTGGTGCCAGAGGATACATCCCAGGTGCATACAACAAACGTGATACGCTTTTTAAACTGAAACAGCAGATCCCAGATGTCACATATGCGGATGACCTGAACCTGATATGTTCATGCATTGGGGATTTAACCAGCCAAGCTGACAAGGTCACCCTGTATGCTGACTGGGGACACCTAAAAATAAACAACACAAAGACCCTCCTCACAGGTGCCAGATAAGGGGCTGACACCAAAGACCCTTTTAATCTGGAGAAGCTCCGGCGTAGCCTAACTGATGTGAAGGTCCAACGATCTCCTGCAACACTCCACGACCCACGAAAACCGTTCCGTTACCTGGGCCTGCAATTCACCATGCACCTTGACTGGTCAGCCCAATATCAACTGACCAGGGATACCATTCGAGACATGTGTCACAACATGAAGCACTCATACGCTACAACCTCCCAAAAGATGCGCACCCTGAATACATGCATACGGACAAAAATTCGGTATGCATTCTGTGTGGCCCCTTACACCAAAGCTCAGCTCAAAGCATTAGACAGCCCCCTCTGTAGGGCAGCCAAAGAAGCATATGGTCTTCCCAACAGTACTGCCACGGCAGTAGCACATGAAGACGTCAGTAAAGGCGGTCTAGGGTGCCCCTCCCTACTAGCAGAGTACAATACTGTACAAATACAGCGGTTGACAGAGGCTCTCAATGACCCCGGACCAGTGGGAGAGCTCAGCCGTACATGCCTGCAGACAGATGGCAGCTGCCTGGACAAACTGACAGCAATGGCTCGCCCTGCCCTAACACACCACAGCCTGAGGCTGAGGCAGGTGATTGCATGCGCAAGCATAGATGTCGAGCTCAAAAAGCAGGGACTTGGCCCAACAGAACTACCCGATACCAGCCCACTCTTGCAAGACCTGCAGAAGATGCAGGCACTTGCAAGCCCCCAACCACCAGACCTCCTCCTAGCTGACCTTCACCAACTCAGACAAGTAGGTATGCACCGACTTCAGGACATTATGTCTTCCACAGGTAGAACTGTCCTTACAACAGGACAGCTCATGTTGAAACTGGACAAGGATATCACCGCTAGGACGCTGACCGCTTTTAAACGTATTGCATACATGCTCACTCTCCCGCCAGGCATAACAAAAGAAACCTACTGCAGCAGGCCACCTGTGCAAGCAGGACATGGTCCAACAATCCATCCGGAGTATGCAAGGCTGCTGAAGTTCCACAACCTCATCGATGACATAGACATACGCAATGCACCTCTCCCAGCATTGTGCGCTGCACAGACACATGCCCCAAGCACAGAGCAAGCCCTGACAGAGATACAGGCTTACCTGTCCTCACTCAGCGCACCACCAAGAGGCCACACAAAAAGCAGCAGTGTGCGCCAGACTGCAACAGACATCACAGCCCCACTGGTGTACCGAATAGAAACAGGCTATCACGTTTACCAGCGAATCAAAGATGAGAAAAGACAGCCCTTCAAAGATATGCGAGAGCAATTATATAACAACTTTGCAGAAGGGCAGGACAAAGTAGAAGGTATAGAAGGGCTGGCGGTGGCGGCACGCCACACCGGACGAGGGCAAAAGAGAAAGAAAGTAGCAACACAGAACCAGGTCATTGTGCGATGGGCCCCAACAGTTATGCAAGGATGGGTGGTGGAACTGGCTAAGCAAAAGGGCTATCACATTGATGATGCTCCAGAGCACGCTCTACAGCCAATGACCCATCATGAAGTCTGCAACACACCAAACCTCCCGGCTGAATGCTGCTGTCCTAACGCCCACCTGCCAGCACGACGAATCCCTGCACGTACAACCCTAGCACATTGCAGCATATGTAGCAGACGATATCATATTGATTGTCTCCCGCTAACCCATCGCCCTGCAGGGGACATATTGGAAGAGGATGTCACGACAGGCTGGACCTGCATTGAATGTAACAGGGATCAATATGCCACTAAAGGCCTCCCTCTTGATATAAGGCACTACAACGTCCATTGGAAGCCCAGTCGAGAAAGTGAGAGCGACCTCATCGCAGATAATCCAGTTGTTGCTGAGATGATTGCTGCTTACCGTTTGCAACAGGCAGCAGCAGCAAATGACCGGTCCCCGGCAACTCCTGCACTTGGCGAGCTGGCTCAAGCTCAGCAAGGGTTATCGGCACTGCAGCAACAAGGCGACTACTACCCCGATCACCCTCAAAGATACAGCATCAACATTGGACAGCAGTACAGCAACATTTTCGACATGGACACATCACCAATGAACCCCCATGCTGATATCCACCCCACAGGAAGACACGAAGTCTTTACTAGAGAAGTAGAGATGTGCATAGATGGACAACTGTGGATAAAAACCCTCGCCTGCATATACACACCAGATGGCAAATGTCGCTACACCCTCACCCCTGAAAGGACAGCAATACTGTACCAACAGTACTGCCACAGCACTCGCCACAAACCAAAGGTTATGCGGAAGTTGAAGGCAGGTACCTTTCCCCAAGAACTGTATGCCCTCATGTGCAGGTACAGAGATGGAGCACAGATCAAAGATCACAAAGCCATTAGGAAGGTACAAATAAAGAACCACTGGGCCACTCCCCCTGAGGTGTATGAGGCTCTCAGGCAGCTCACAGACATAACAAAAGAGAGATTCGCAAGCCCACTCAATTACAACCCAACATTTACGATGTACTGGAGCGCCCACAAAAGGGACCAAATCTTTGGGGCAAAATGGGATAGCTACAGATATAGGTGGACCGGCGGAAGCGTGCACAACCCAGAGTATGAGGACGAAGACCTGAATAAGAACATGGCTACTGCCATAGCAGCGGCCCGTAACACAACAGCCCCTGTCTTTGGCATACATATCCTGCCTGCCTGGTCCGATGCAAACAGAACTGCCTACCTTGCATGGCTACAACACTTCCCAGAAAACTGCATGCATCTCCTACAAATACCCCGAAAACACTTCAGGTTCCAGAAACCCACAACTTGGGAACGGGGCGACATCAATCAATCAATCAATCAAAACGCAAGACCAGCAATGCCAATGGCCAAACAAACCTAGGCCACAAACACAAGGCTCCTGATCACAATCACGAAGCCACACAACCGATGGTGGATTTGCCACACACAAGCTGAGGCTAGATGCAACGGCGTGCACACCAAGGGGAAACAAACACCACCACTAAAACCCAAAACCTGCTCCACTTCCATCACACATGGGTGGCGGGGAGGCAGCAGGATCAAGCACCACCCTAGTAGGGGCTGGAGGTGGCTCCCACCACCTAGGTACTGGTGAACCACCATCCTCCCAGCCACTGAAAGGCACCACATAGCGCTCCACATGCTTATCAATAGCTTGCTTAGTGCGCCTTCTACACCTCACTAACCGTTGGCTTTCCCAAGGGTGCGTAAGATCCCACAACCTCTTCCTCCAAGCACTCTTAATCTGACATGAAGCCTCCCAGCTCCCCTCATCTTGACCAAGCACCTTCAGATCTGCACACACGCATTTCTCCCAGGTATGGCGAGGCCTACCCACTGGCCTCGTCATGTCACCATGTAATGAAGAGAACAACGCAATATGCGGCAACCTGCCCTCCTCCATGCGGCCCACATGCCCCAGCCACCTCAGCCTATTTGCTGTGATGTATGCTGACAAGGTGGCTACCCCACATGATTTCCTGATATGCTCATTGGTGTGCCGATCTGACAGCCTGACCCCCAGGATGCTCCTAAGGCAGCTAGAGTGCACCCGCTCAAGCTTTTGCGATTGCACTTTGGTCAGGGACCAACACTCACTCCCGAACAGCATGTATGGGGCGACATGTATGCAGGAAACCCTAGATGGGACGTAAATATCATTGTCACAGGCAACGCAAAGGGTTTTGAGGCCCACCTCCCTTACTGGGAGAGCGGCTACATGACCAGGTTTCTGCAAACGCTGCAGGATGCCATTAATCAGTCCCTGCCGGACGACAAAGAGATACAAGACATCAGCATGTACTACAACCCCCCAAGCAGTAATGCCCCGCCCAGCACATCTCATCAGCCAACATTGCTGACGCCAAAACAGCTCAGCAAAATGGGTTACCCCAAACAAACAAACGGCTCTGAGTCCCTCCGGGACGATTCTGCCACCAGTCAAGACCCTCCAGCCATGGTTGACGCCAGCACTACACTGGATGACCTGGAAACGCAATTAGCCACTGCCCTACCAACAGCCCCACCCCTCCGGTACAATTGGAAAAACTATGTCTACACAGATGGTAGCTACAAGCAAACAAGCCACAAAGCATCACCAATAGATGCAGAGTGTGATGCCCCAGGCATAGGGGCAGGAGTGTACTTCCCCCCACAAGCAGCCAATGAGGACGATGAACGTGGGGTTCCAATTGTCCCTGCAGGCGACAGCCAACCCCAGAACACCATAAACAGGGCAGAACTGGTTGGTATCCTTGCTGCGCTGAGGCATGGAGCCCACATGATAGCCACCGACAGCCTCAGCTCAATGTACCAAATCAAAAAGATGCTGAGACGCCCACAAGATCTCCTAAATCACCAGCACTGTGAGCTAATTAAAGAGATAGTAACCGAGATCGTCAACAGGGGACTGAGGACAACCCTTCACAAGGTCAAGGGCCATGCTTCCATAATCGGTAATGAAAAAGCGGACGCAATCGCTAAGGCGGCTGCGACAGGGGACACCTCCGACTATGAGGAATGTGAGAAGTACGAAAGTCCTAGTAACAACAGGTTGACCCAATATTGGCCGCACAAGACCCAATGGAACAATCGTTGGTCACGGACCAATGGGCAGCGCACGTTGATTGACCGTTTCAAGCGGGTGAACCCTTTGACAGACCTTCACGACTCGGTACGTCATTACTGCCACCAAAGGAGTCGCTTTGGGATGGCAAACAGAGCTACCTGTTATTTCGAGGCTTTTAAAAGGATTGAGGAAAGACTGGACCTGCCTGCTAGCAACGAGTACATGACCTCGGGAAAAATCAAGTATGCAGAATGAAAAACCGCTTTGCGCTACCGGTACGGGACCATGTGGACAAGGAAGATGGCCTATAGGTGTGGACATGCACCTAGTAGCAAATGTCTACTGTGCGGTGACGAGGATGGCGGACACCACACAGCCTCAGGATGCCCAGCTTTGAAAAGAATGTACATCAACAGGCATAACAAGGTCGGCCGACTAATCATGACAAGAGTGTTAAGGGGACGCAAAGGAGCATTTGTCATTCAAATGGACCTTGGATCAACTGAAAATTGTGCAGAAGACGGCATCATGGCCCACCAGTCTAGAAACATTCCGTGGGAGCTCCTTCCAAGGGGACTAAAGGAGGCAGTGCAACAAGCACAAGGCACCACCGATAAGCGCCCTGATGGTATGCTCTACAAACCCAAGAATGGAAACAACCCAGCAGAGTACTGGATAATAGAGGTCAAGATCTGCAGGGATTCAGACCCAACAGGCCAGCAAAGCAAAGCTGATTATCAACACCAAGTACTCATTGACAAAATCAAAGACATAGACCCCACTGCCAAAGTATGGTACTATCCCTTGCTTGTCGGAGTTGCAGGCACCATATACAACAGTACCACCATGAATCTTCAAGCCCTCGGTATCAAAGGGCAAGCTCTAAAGCAATGCATTTCAGAAGTACATACTGCAGCAGTCAAGTCCTTACACAGCATATACACAACAAAAAGAAAACTGGAAAAGCCCAAAGAGCCTCAATGGCACAGGAGGAACTACAAGAAAGTAAGCTAACAAAGGCGGGTGGGCGGAAGCCCACCCACGGATGTAACTATCCTATGGTAGGCTGGCCCAGTGTAATCCTTACACCAATGGGCCCCTCCCTTAATCTTACGCGGGAGGGCACCTCACGCCCCTCCTTGCGTAGCTCTCTCTCTCTCTCTCTGTGAATGATGGGACTAGATGCCGGCATAGTGACTGGCATGAATAGGATGGAGTGGGTGAAAGGCAGAAGCTGTGGTTGAGGTAGCGTCTCAGCTCCTAAAAGCCAGGCAAATGGAGATTGGCACACTGCAACTTCTCCACATGTCGCATCCTTCCATGCACCGTATCACACCCAGGGTGAAGCCCCTCTGACAGTTAGTACAACATCCTACTATAGCCGATGTTGGCTCCGGTATAGTACAGATACTGGATACATGGATGATTGGAACTGGGCTCTTTGAGCAGCTGTACTGCTCAATGTACTGCTCAATGTGCCAAACAGCCCGTGTGCAACTTTCGTTCAGCGGCATGCCACACTGCACTGGGCCAGCCTCAAATTATGTTTCCTTCACATATGCTCCAGCTGTTGGTTGGACGAACAGCAACGAACGTCTTCTCCAGGCGCCATCAAGCGAAAAGTATTTGGAATCGAACTCGCGACCTTGTGCTCACCCGGACAAGCGCACGCTCTCAATCTCACCTGCGTCACAGAGGATACCTTGTTAGGTACCAACTGCGCCACCCCTTCTTCATATAAGCTCAGAAATTCCAGGGTTCAGGGTTCAGGCTGAACCGCAGCAGATGACAGCAGAAACAGTTGCAGATAACTCAAGGGGTTCCGAGGGGCGTAACTCTGTTTAGACAGGCCGCCGCGCCTCGGTAAACTTCCTTTACATGTTTGTTCGCTTCGAAGGTTCCCTCTTTTACAGCTTCACCCTGGCTCAGACAGGCCGTGACTAAAATAATGCGCTACGCTCCTCTAGGGCTGGCCCTTAACTAAAGCAGGGCATGATCCCTGGTCTGAACACTTTAAGCACTGGACACACGGCAACAACACCATAGCTGCTGATGAGTGGAGGCCATATGAAATGCATTCATCACCAGCAGCACAGGTGCACAGTATTGATTGCTACGAGTAGTGAGTTGGAGCCTATCTATTTTAACAGCTCAGGAAGAGTGCAAAGCATCATTGGAAGTTGATGCATTAGCCGCTGATCGGCGATCCCTCCATGGTCCGATGTGAATAGGCTGGTACCATTAGGATTATTTTGACCTAATGCTGGACCTCCTGATGTCCCTGCATACGTTAGGTTGTCATGCCTGCCTGAGACAACCCGTATTCTGTTCCATATGGATGCATCTTGCTGCATTATGTAGATGATGTGACAGGTTGATGAGGTGCAGGGACAAACGCAATAATCCAGTTGCAGTTTTCCTATGGCATATCATGAAATGCTGCTGATGACAACTGTCAGATGTCTGCTGCAGTTGACATCTCCACTTTAAAGCGACTTCTGCAGCACCCTGCCTGTTCTGCCATCTGACTGCTAGAACGCAGGGCAAAAGCACATGTATGGCAGGTGGCCACGCTTATATGGGTGTATGACACATGTGGAATATGCATGATTGTTGCAGTAGTACAAGTACTCAGGGACGATATGCCCAGCGACACGGATAAGCAAGCTGCGTGAGTGGACATGCGCTGGAGAGGTAACATGCCGCAAGGTGCATAGAATGCGAAGCTAACAGGTACTTACATCTCGACAGCGTCCGTTTGTCACCTCGTTGGTCGCCGTACAGCCCGCTCTTTCGCAGCTGCGTCGCAGTTCAGCCATGTCCTTCGCCAGGCGGTCTTTAGTACCACTTTCTTCACGGCTGCTTATATGATCAGGACAAACGCGTACATTGGGGTTGCTACAGGCTAGCACGTAGCTGCGCCGTGGCTGGAGCTGCTGAATGCGGTGAGTTTTTCACAGTTCGGCCATGCTCCTGGGCGACAAGTGGTCCGGCATCGTCTTCTTCACGGCTGTTTGCATCATTAGGGGTAACATGTGCAGGCAAACCTTTCAGAACGTGCAGCGTGCGGGGATGGGCCTGGCGCAGCTCGATCGAAGTAGTTTTCAGCCGGTCTGGACCTGGCACCACGGAGCATCGTCGCTGTAGGTGCCAGGAGGCCCTTCGCGAAGCGGGATTTTTGCATATGCATAGGCCGCACCTGGGGCCACCCGACTATGTGCGTCCGGAGCCTCGACAAGCACGCAACGAGACCTGCTGGGCGCTGCTGCGAATCCCAGGCGGTTTTGGAAGTCGAACCGGCATGAAAATCACTCAAGTTACCGAGACCCTTCTGTGCAAATTCCCGTTGGAATTTGACTTACCGCTAAGGTCCGGCCCTAAGGGCCAGCCAATAAACCCTTTGAATCCCAGAACAGGAGCTGTC
The DNA here is from genome assembly GCA_963556185.1 of Pseudopediastrum boryanum. Classification (NCBI taxonomy): domain Eukaryota; kingdom Viridiplantae; phylum Chlorophyta; class Chlorophyceae; order Sphaeropleales; family Hydrodictyaceae; genus Pseudopediastrum; species Pseudopediastrum boryanum. Next base: position 4,741,584 of record OY744498.1, read on the forward strand.
GGAGACTGTATGTTCTGCATGAAAGCTCTAACAGTTAACCTTCTGGGATTCCACGGGATGGTTGTATACATGGCCGGCCCATATGAGCAATGTGCCAGTGCTATAACCAAGAGAGGAACATCACCCAGCTACCTGCTGCCCCACATGGGCGGCGATAAATCAAGGGGTCCGTGTGCCATCCTCATACAGCTTTGCTTGGCTCTTGGTAAAGTACAGCATGGATGATTGGATTTAGGCTCTTTACACGTAATCCTCCTCATGCATGCTGCGTACTAAGACTAGAGCCAAACAGCATCCAACATCTCCTGGTCCTGAAACAGCCACTCCACCAGTTGGGCTGGTCCCCAAAGCAGCAAAACCTGCTTCCACAGCTAACTCCTACACCCTTCCCCTAAACTCTAACCCTGAACTCTAGTTCCAGTCCCACACCGCACTGCACCTAATGTAGCATCTTCTGATCTTGGGCCAGCTCCTCCAGCCCTGGACCATTGGGACACAGGAAGGCACACATGCAGGAGAAGCAGAGTGCCTAGGAGAACACGAACAGGACATGCAACCGAGTTCGACCTTCCCCGTTTCCATAATAAGCTGCCAAAGTGATGCCTTCCAGCTCCCCTCCTCCCACTAGGCTAGTAAGGGCCCAGCCACAAAACAGCAACAATGCGCACACCTGCATGGTGCCAAATCCTAGACTATGTGTAGTAAAGGGAAGTTTGGCTCGTCATATTGGTGAGGGCGCGGATGGCTCGGCCCTCAATGCACCAAGGGAGACAACAACACTGCAATTTCCACAAAGGGTGCAACCATGCATCTTATAAGATATTGAGTAATGTTAATCTTGACGGTCCCAACGTCCTATGTAGTTGAGTTGGCTCTTGTATAGCACTGCATGGATAGCTTGGTTCATGGTCTTGCACCAAACAAGAACAGCTACAACCATGCTGTACTACACAGCGCCCACTACATAATCCACCATCTCCTGTCCATCATTAACCAACTCCTTCACCCCTTGGCACAACCGAAACGGCAGCTAAACCAGCTTCCACAGTCAAAGCCTCAACCTTGCCCCTACACCCTAAACTGCAGTCTCACACCGCACCACACCTTAGATTCCAGCATCCACTTGTCCTGATCCAACTTCACCACTGCTTAGCCCAACCCAAACGGCAGCTAAATCAGTTGCCACAGCTGAACCCTAAACCCTTCCCTAAGCCCTAAACCCCCAGATAGATCCACACCCCCAGCCATGTAGCTCTGCATTTACGCAGGGCATGCTGCCAACCGCTGTGGCCCCTAGCTGGCTGAGGTGCATCAGGAACAGCACAATCAAAGCTAAGCAGCTGAAACAGCGACTTACGCGCGGGCCGTAATCCAGTAAATCATGATCCTCAACATATGCCTCTGGAATGTCAGAGCAACCACCAACGCAGCAGAATCTGCTCGGGCACTCCGCACAAACATCCATACATCCCCTCATTCCATTTTGCTCACACCCACCTGCATGGTGCCCTGCGCGACTGCTTTATCCACCACTATTGGATGCAGCCAGAAAATGATAGGACTCTATATCCTTGACAGGTACTGGCCCACGGACCTTTTCCCAACCCCACATTCTGGATCAGACCACTCAGCCCGTTGACATTCTAGGTACGATCTATCCTGCTCTCACCCCTCCAGCATGAACCTTCATACTAGGGCTTATCTGGGAGCCGATGAATGAAGATGAATTAGCACAAGACTTGCAGTGGTCTGCTGTCAACTGCCCTCGCCCCTACTGCTATGCCTCCACTGCACCAGGTGGCTCAGGTGCATAAGTAACAAGCATAACCAGAGTTGCTTGACCCACAGCCACCCAAAAGCGGGTTAACAATCGCTGTGATCCAGTTGTTATCGTGATCCTTCACCACTACCTCTGGTATGTTCTCTGGCCCCTAGTATAGCACATCTTATAGAGACTCTTGTTCTGCCAGACTGGGGAGCAGCACATCGCTATGAACTCGCCCATTAGCTGCAGGAAGCCCCATAGCATACATGCGTAATTTTTGCGAATGATCTACTGCTGTCCAAGCACTACCCGCAGCTCATACGCAGGCATCAGAATGTGTCCCCGGAACAGTGACAGACACACTTGTGCAGCGCAACTAAGGTAGCAGAACCTGGCGGTGGTTATTGCTGTTACCAACATCCATACAGCCCCTTCTGCTCACCCCTACCTGCATGATGCTCTGCACAGCTGCTTAACCACTATGGTTGAGATTGGAGGACGTATGGGCTTTCTATACCTGATAGGTACTACACCCATGACTGATATAATTAACATGAATGAATGGTGCATGAAGGAATGATACGAGAAAGTTACTTGAGGTGAAGTGCTGCAATGCATGTTCCTGGATGCACCCATACCCATGGGCCCTTATCAAATCCCACACTGGACCAAACCTACCATTGCCCCATCTTCGTTGCGCACCTCATCACACAAGGTCCTGGGCGAAAGTTGTCCCTTGCTCTCAGTCCTCCACCTGTAATGAAACTGCATGCTATGGCTTATCATAGCATGAAAGCAACAAAGAAATCTGGATGAACACGAAGTTTCCAATTTTGGATAAAGGTCCCTCCAAACCCACCCAAACGCTAAGCTAACCTAATGCTATGTTGTGGTACATCAGGCAGCCATGTGCCAAACTGTCCAGACCTAGCCTTTGAGATAATCGGAACCTAGTCTAACCTACTGCAATGCTGTGGTAACCAGGCAGCCATGTGGTCTACATCATCAACTAATTATTCGGGTCGGTATATAGCACCCCATTCAGCCTGAACGGCTGAGCTGCTGATATTATGGCTTCAGGCGGTGCACGTTGTGGCCAACACAAATGACACCTCTTTACTGAAGCATCAACATCATCAGGGGCAGCACAAGCAAGGCCACTCTGAGACAACTCAACTCCACTTCATGGATGCATCTGCTGTATCTGCTTGCTGCTGAGTCTGCAGCAGCACATGTTACACATGGCTACAGCATAGGCAGAGCCACCTCAACCACATCATCACACCAGCGCTGTAGCCCGAACCCAATGCATTAGCCCCTGACTCTTACTCACTGCTAGTCTACGCCATCTATCCACCTGCGGTGGGAGAGGGCGCGGCTAGATATGTTCCGTTTTACATCGAGAGCTACCCACCCAACCCCAGCCCACACAACCCCAAGTAATTTCTGACCCTTTTCAACCAAACCTCAGACCCTCAGGTGTTGCCCCCAACCTTTGCAGCAATGCCGCACCTGCTTTGCAGCTAGGGCATCATGTGCAGCGGTGCTCATGACGAGTCCATATGTAATCCAGTCAGCATCACACCTACGGCCAGCATGGCCACCAGACCTCGTACCTAATCTAGCGCACCTGCCTGCCCCAATCCCCAACCTGGCACGTGACCCAAAGAGAAGGTGCATGCTGCTTCATTACAGCTAGAGCAACTTGCCGCATTGCAGCTGCTCCTGTCAAAGCTACAACCCTAAACATCATCCCGACCCAATCCCATGTCACCTGACCACCACTGTTGTTGCACTGTTGCAACCAACAGAAATGACAACTATATCTTCCAGAGTTGGGGAGCAGATAGAAGTTCATGGCCATGGCTGGAGCCCTTCCTCAACAATTACCATGTAACTGCTGCTACAGTATGATACAACATAATACAGTAATGGGGGCAGATTTGAGCCCCTCCCAACCATGCCAGCAGAGCACCTCCCAACCTTCGTTATCAAAAAAACTTACGAGCCGTAAAACCCTAGCTGATGCCTTGCATTGATACTCATTTATTTGGTCCCACATCTTTCATCACAACGCCTTAGATCTCTAACATGATTTTGAATGCAGAAATGAGACTAGAATGTGTGCTAAGGCGGGGGCCCGGTAAAGTTGTGGTTGAGGTAGCGTCTCAGCTCCCAAATGCCAGGCAAATGGAGACTTTAGCCCTGAAACCTTTTCCAAATGAAGCATCCCTCCATGCATATTATCACTACACCTAGGGTTAAACCGCTGTAACAGTCACAACATCCTACTATAGCCGAGTTAGGCCCTAATATACTAGATCATGGATCACTGGCATTTGTAATGCTCAAAATGCACATGTGCAGCTTCCCTTCACTGTCATGCCACACTCTACTGGGTCAGCCTCAATTCATGATTGCTTGCTCCAAATGTTTGCTCTTGGACTTATAGCTGCCTAACTGCTCAAGGACGTGTCTAATGAACCCCTTTGCTATCATAAAAGAAGGAGCTCTCGGAGACTTTGAGTTCTGCATGCAAGGTTCCAACAGTTGATCTTCTGGGATATAAGGGGGATATTATACACATGGCCTGTATGAGCAATGGGCCAGCTATCAGATTGATAGCGGGACAGCACCCAGCTAGGTGCTGCTCCACATGGGCACAGATGTGTTGAGAGGTCCACATCCTACTACAGAGTTTGGCTCTGGTGTAGTACAGCATGGACTATTGGTTTTGAGTTCTTAATGCCCGAGCCCCTATGCCATGTTGTGCGATACTAGAGCCTACACATAATGGAACATCTCCTGATCCTAAAGCAGCCGGTCCACCGCTTGGCCCGTCCCAAAAAGCAGCTAAACCGCCTTTCACTGAGTTCTGAGCCCTAAACCCTGACCTAAACTCCAGCCCTTAATCCTATCTTCGGTCCCATGCCGCATCGCACCTAATCCATCATCCCGTGATCCTAAACCAACTCATGAAGTGCTTAAGCCCAACCCAGAGGGCAGCTAAACCTGCTTCCACAGCTAAGCCCTAAACCCTAGCCCTAACCCCCCCTCACACCACACCACACCTAACCCAGCATCTCCTGATCCTGATCTTATTAATTCTGATCCAAGTCTTCCGCTGCTCAGCCCAACCTAAGCCCAACCCAAGCAGGTGCCACAGCTGAACCGTAGACCCTACTACCCATAAGTAAGTTCTTTGAACCCCAGTTCCAGATCATCAGCCATGTATCTCTGCATTTACAGGAGTTCAAGTGCCATGATGCCATGATTAGGTGCCATGCTACCATTCGTTCTGGCCCCTAGGTGGCTGAGGTGCATCCTAAACAGCACAATCAAAGCTAGCTGAATTACAGCCACTTATGCGGTGTCCATAATCCAGGTAACCATGATCCTTAACCCACTCCTCTGGTATTTTATGGGTGCTTCACCCTGCCCCACCCACATGCACCATATGACTGCACCAGCACATCTACGGAAGCCCTGATGTCTGCTATGGGATTCTGCTGTTACCTACCCATAAGCGACAGGATCACGGAGCAGACATCAGACTTGTTTCACCAGTTGCCCTATGCTGTCGAAGCACTGGCAGCTCCATACATACACAAGCATTATCACCCACCTCCAGGGACAATTAAAAAGAAGTTTGTGCAGAGCAATCACCAACGCAGCAGAATCTGGTTGGGCCACTTTGCACATACATCCAGACATCCCCTCCTGCTAACCCCAACCTGCATGGTGCTCTGTGTGACTGCTTTGTCTATGACTATCAAATGCAGCCAAAGTAGGTATGGGCTCCAGATCCTTGAAAGGTACTATGCCTACGGACCCTCTCCAAAACCCACGATGGACCAGACCATTCACCTTGTTGACAGCCTGTCTATCCTCCAGGAGAACCTACATGCTCTGGCTTATCAGGGAACACAATGGATAAGAATGAATAAGCACAACTTTTGCAGTGGTCTGCTGCTGCCTGCTGTGGCCTCTAGCCCTGCCCCCACTGCCCCATGTGGCTGAGGTGCATCACCAGCAACAGCACGACCAAAGCTGCTTCAACCAACAAACATGCTAGTAGCGGCTGTGATCCAAACTATTGTACCTCTGGCATGTTATCTGACCCCAGTATAGCATACTGAAAGCACATCCTCTATATGACATTAAATTATGCTATACTGGGAGGCAGCATATGGCTACTCACTCGCTAATGTGGCAGATACCTGGGGTACATGGCGTCTTTTGCCAGTGATTCACTGCCGTCCAAGCATCCGCAGAGCCGACACAAGCTCCCTGACGTCTTCGGGACAGTGGCGGAAAAGCTCATGCAGCACAACCAAAGTATCAGAATCTGGTGTGATTGGTCCTGAGACAAACACACTTTCATACACCCCATTCTGCTCACCCAAACCTGCATGATGCTATGGCTGCAGCCCTAGTGCCCTGGAGCACTACCATACAACTACTGCTCAGAACGATATAACACAATACAATACATTTTGAGGGACTCCGACCCCTCCCAGGCTTGCCAGCGGCGCACCCCCTATAGACCTTCTGTGATCACAAAGGCCGCCATTACAAGTCATCACCCCCTTGCTAGTGTTGTACATCAGACCCCTCCTAGTCCCAGATCTTTCCTCACATCTCTAAGTCTGCTGTTGACTGAAGAGGTGACGCTAGGATCTATGCTAAAATGGAAGTATGGCTCATCACGTTGTTGAGATACTGTCTCAGCTCCAATCCCGCATGGAGACAACAGCCCTGCAACTTTTCCAGTTGACACATCCATGCATCTTACGAGACCGACCTCGGATAAAGCCACTCCTAACGCTCACAACATCCTATTGCAGCCGAGCTGGCTCTTGTATAAGGCACAGCATGGGTAGTTGCATTCCTTGTCTTTAACAAGAAAGAAGCAACTACAACATGCTGTACTATATCAGCGCCCAACATACTCGAGCATATCCTGATTCTGAAGCAGGCCCCTCCATTGCTTAGCCCAACCCAAAAACCAGTTCTACCTGCTTCCGGTGCCAAAGCCTAAATCCTATCCCTCACAGTCAGGAAATCCTATCCCTCACAATCGGGAACCCTAACCCTAACCCCCAGTTCCACACCACACCGTGCTTAATCCACCATTTCCTGATTGTGAGCCAACTCCTCCATTGCATGGCGACCCAAAAGGCAGCTGAACCTGCTTCCACGGAACTTGAGACCCCACCACTAAACCCCAAACCCCCAGTCCTATACCGCAGCTAATCCAGCACCTCCTCATCTTGATCCCAGTCCTCCATCGCTTGGCGACTAATGAAGCAGCTAAACCACCTTCCACGGCTGACCCCTAAACCCTAAACCCTAACCACCGCACCTAATCCAGCATCTCTTGATCTTGAACCAGCTCCTCCAACGCCTGGCCCAATCCAAACGGCAGCTGCATCTGCTGTAACTGCTGTATCTGCTGCTGGACTATCTGCGGACCCAGTGCCGCAAACTGCTGCTGCACCACCGGCAGAGGAGCACCTAGCGGCCCCAGCGGCATTGGCGCGATTGCAAAGTACCGCAACCTGCTCCTTCCTCCGTTACCCACTATAACAGCCCTCACTGTCCTGCACAGCTCTATCCTGCCCTGAGGATCCAGAAGGCCACCAGCATTCTCAATGCCATTACCTCTACTTCTACCGCTGCTGCTGCTACTGCTGGCGCCCGTACTGTATTTGATGTTACCAGGGCTCGCGGGGTTCGGTGGGGGGTCTGGCGGGAGGTAGATCTTCAAGTGGCGTAGGTGTGGCAGCTGCCGGACGAGTTGCTCTACCGCAGCTGCTGTGCACCCCTTCCAAGGGCCAATGAGCAGATTCACCAACCCGGGCATGCTGGTGACCAATGCATCAACAAACGCCTCATCCAGCGCTGTCTTCTTTTCCACCCCTCTCCTACTTCTGCTGCTGCTCGCGTCCTGCCTAGCCTCCGCAACTCCCCTCCCTTCCTGTCTCGGGCTTACATTCCCAGTGGCCCGACGGACGTCCTTTTGCTTACCACTTTTGCGTACAGCACCCCAGCCCCCTCTGTGCTGCACCCATGCATCGTCGTCACTAGTGTCACCTGCATCGTCACCAGGGGCTTCGTCACCAGGTGACACCAGGCCGATGAGGTTGAGGGTGCGGAGCAAGGGGAAGTGCAGCTGCTGTAGGGTGGTAATGGTGTGAGGGTTTAGGTTCAAACATGGGCCCAGGCTGAGGTACTTGAGGCGGGTGAGGGGGCGAAGGTGCTTCAGGCAGAGGCCGGTGGTAGGGGGAAGGACAAGAAGGTCCAAGTGAACTGCAACATGAAGGAACAAATGCAGACACGAGTTTCAGTATTGTGTTGAGGTGGGGCTGGGGTGGAGTGGGGTGGAAGTGGGGAGAGATGGAGCGGGGTGGGGTGGGGGGGGGTGAAAGTGGGGTGGGCAAGATGCTGGGATGGAAGCAGGTGGTAAAATTCAAGACAATGGCTGACCTCCAGTCAGACCCAATCTTAACACGACAAGAGGTAGGAAAGAAGTCACAAGGGTGTTGCCGCTAGAAGGGTGAGCAAATGGTCCAAGTGCACTGACACAAACAAAGAAAGACAAGCACAACAACGTTGCATGTCACGTATAGAAACGCACAAAAAGGAGGGCAAGACAGGGGACGCCCCAGCAGCAATAAGCAGAGGAGGGGTCGGGCATGGGGCCCTGGGTGGAGGGAAGGCTTGGTTCAGGGGATGTACTGTAGGGCTACTGACTCACAATGCAATGTGAGGTTGATAGGCCAGAAGGGACGGTGATGGCGGCCCCGCGGCTGCGTGTAACCTAATTCGTCATCATTGGCTCACCTAAGGATGTCATCGTCGCCAGGAAGTTGAGATGTGGCTCCGGCCTCCCCACCTCCCCTCCCCCCCACCCTAGCCCCTCAGTTGCACTGCACATCTCAGGGAAAGCTGTGCAATCAACATCCCAGGCCGCCTGCTGCAGCTCACTCTCAGTCACCAGGGTGTAACTAGTAGTAACCTTGTCACCCGGCCCCCCGTCACGACACCAGCCAGTAGGAAAGGGATTCAACGCTTTCACACGAGCCGCCGCTGCAGCAGCAGCAGCAGTTGATGGGCCCCCTAAACCCTGTTCTGCAGCTGCTGCCGCGGTTCCAATGTGGGCTTGCGGGAAAGCCCCTTGCTGCCGCTGCTGCTTCACCTGTTCCTCCTGCTGCTGCTGCTGCCTCCGTTGTTGTCCGCTACCTGAACCGCCAGTATTGACACGCAGCTCATGCTGCCCTTGCTCCTGCTGCTGCTGCTGCTCCTGATCCACATGTCCCATACTCATGTCAGCTGAAGCCACCGTATCGGCCGAACACACCCCTCTCTCCCCTCCTGCTCCTCCTTCTGCTCCTGCTGGCGCCTCCTTTACCCCTCCCACTACCCCTCCTCCCCCTCCCCCATGTCCCTTATCCCACCCCTTTGTCCCTTTGCTCCCCTCCGACCCCTCCTCCCACCACCACCTGCCCACCACCACCTCCCCCCCATCCTCCACCGCCTCCCCAAAGATATTCACCCAATCAATCTTAGGGTTTTCCAGAGCTACAGCTGTACCTCTAAACCCTAGGCGTGTGAGGTGTGGTAAGGTAGCTAAACCCGCCCAGCAGTTCAGTCTGCAGGTAGCTAGAAAGTTGGCAGGGTTTAGCCAATGCACCACCAGCTGCTGCAGTGATCTTGGAGTGCTGAATGAGGGCAGCTGCGAAAGAGAAAAGGGCGGGTGGGGGACCAGCTTAGAGCCTTGAGGTTGAATGCAGGTAATATTCCTAAACCCTAAATTTGTGCCTAGAGGTAGTCAAAGCAGGGGACCTTGGAGTGCTGAATGAGGGCAGCTGCGAAAAACAGAAGGATAGGGGGGCACCAGGTCGGCACTTGATTTCCATACTGCATATTTTTGAGGACCTTGCACTGTAGCGGAGATACCTTATGTACACACTCCCCCGCATTGACAGCATTAGGGTTTAATGCTGCATGGACAGGGTTCATGGCAATACCACCGAGAGGTTCACTGCTTGGAAGCATGTATGGGGTTGAATGCACGACTTGAACACCCCCCCCCCCCACCATGCACACCTCCACCTTCCTATTCTACCCCATCCCTCGGTCCCCAAACCCACCCCACTCTAAACCCTAAAAGCTACTCACCCTACTCCTCAGCACCGGCACTTGCAGCTGCATCTTTTCCATCCCTCCCCTCCAGCCCACCCCCCCTGCTGCTGCTGCCCCCGCATGTGGTAGCCCCGTCCCATACACCATCTCGTCAGCCATGATCAACTCCTTCAGCTGCCCACACCCTCCTCCTCCTGCTGCTGCTGCTGCTGCTAGGATGATATCCCCAGGAGGCTGGGTGCGACATGACAGGGACATGCCAGACAGAGAGAGACGCTGCAGCTGGGGTAAGCTACTGATCACCTGCAATGGAAATAAAGGACACACAGACAAAACCGGTTCAGCCGGGGGAACTAGGGTTTAGGGTTTATGTAGCAGCAGCATTTGTTGTGAGCACCCCTGTTTGGGAGCTTTTCCCCAGATACATGTTTAGACCTTAAAACTGCTTGTATGGGAGAAATGGGAATACCAGGCAATAGCACCAGGCGGCTAATAAGCTAACCGCATCCAGTTATGTAAAAGTGGATACACCAGCACCAGCACATGCGCAACTACTCACCTTGCAGTTCCTATATGCAGGGGAAAGCTGCTACTAAAAGATGGGTAACCAGCTGCTCTGGATGTGATCCATATGCAAAGGCCAGATTAACCCGTTTTCCTACCTCGCAACAGCATAAGGTACAGGGCCTATGGCCCTTTCGCTATGGCGTTTCATAGAGTCCAACAAAAGATCTTGTGCTGGACCCACTGAGGCCCCTCATTGCCTGTTCCCAGCACTATTAGAAGTGCAGTGACGACCATGTCCTTAAACCTTCATAATTAAAACCCCTCAAGTGGACTTATGTGCAAGAGAACCCCACACCCTCACGGCATTATCATAACCTTAAAAGCCACATCCACACACGCCTGAAACGTAAACCCCAACCCAATTAACCCCGTAAAACCCCTCCTACCTGCACTACCACATGCACCGTAACATCCATTCCCGCCTCCTTGATCTCCAGCTCCGTTAACCCCTTACACCCCCCCACACTCAAAGCCAACACCATGCCCTCACACCCCACCAAACTCAGCGCCCTTAAACCCCCTGCCACAGGGTTTAGGGTTAAGGGTTCAGGTAGGTGGTGGTGACCTTGGTGGTTTAAATCTAGGGTTAAGCGGGTGAGTTGGGTGAGTAGTGACAGGGGTGACAAAGGAGTGGTGTCTGTGCCATCTATGGTGGTGGGAGGGGGAGGGGGGTGGGGGTCTGGGGTGGGCGACCAGCGGAGTGACAGGTCCTGGCAAATAACAGCAGCATAACTTATTGTGATTTATTACATCCCATGATGTGCTATGGCAAAATTATCATAGGCCCGCATAAGTGTCAAGCCGTTATAAGATACAGTGAAGTCGAACAGAGCAGCAGCGCACTTACAGTTTAAGCTGGTCATAGAAGCTTCTTGCGTGCACAGGTGTGCTATATATGCATGCGACTACAGCAGCCAGGGAAGCCTAGCCGTGTGATTAACGAATTAGGTTTTGGTCGTTGATGGTGTACCATGTAGAGATGTCAGCAGGGCTTTTGGAGGTTGTCTGGGCTGAAAATGTGTTTTTGTGCTGTGGCTTGGAGGGATATATGGTGGTCAAAATTGGCTGAGTCCCTTCTTTGCTGTAATTTCACTTCACTCTTACAACTACTGGGACACATATTCTCCTGCAGGCCAGAGAGGCTTTGATGACCTCATGGTATGGCATGTTCCCTTTCCCCCGCAGCTTCTGCCCACACTGCGTGCTCTAACCACAGTTCAGTAACCAATGCAATCACCAATTGTGGTTTAGCTCTTGCATTTATTCGTCCTTTTCAACCACCAAAACCACTTACAACCACTACCAAGAACCACTCTCCCGACCAGCAGTGCCCAAAACAACGTTCATCCTCCCACCCCCACCCCCTCCCACCAAACCATCCCATCTTGCCCCTACAAAACATTCCTCCGCTCAAAGCCCCTTCCTTTCTCCTCCCCCTAGTCCTGTCGACCAACTTCTTTGTTATGGACCTTCAATTTTTTGTTTGTTTGTAGAGAGCAAAAAATGAAGTTTGAGTTTAAAAAGGGTTAAGAAAGGACTTACGGACTTAAAAAGACATCACTTTGTTTGTTTATGGACCACTCTACTGGTCTGCTTGAGTGGCAAACACCTCCCTGGATGCTCCCCATTCCTCACCCCCTCCCCTCCCCTCCTCAAAAAACACCCCCTTGTTCCCTCCCTGTACCACCTCTAAAGACCCCTAAATCCCTCCACTCCCTCCTCCCCCCCCCCACCCCCACGCCTCAACCCCTGTGGTATTATGGTTTACCTCTTGCATTAAATCATCCTTTTCACCCCCCCCCCCCAAACCCCCCCTCACCCGTAGTCCTGTCATTTTCCCCACATCTTCCAGCATGTGCTGGTTCACACCCTGGCGCTTCAGTGACAGGCGGGTGAGCCCGGGCAGCTGCCCTAAACCCTCAGGACATAAGACCAGGTCCAGACCACCAGATTGAGGACCAGGGTTTAGCACACCAGCCTGTAAGGTCATAGCAATGGCATCCATGCCAAGCACAGAATCTCAATGTGCTTTGCTGAGGTTGGGGGGGGTCCGTGATTCTCATGATACACCGATTTATGAGATAGATCACTGCACAGCTTTCGGGCCGTGCAGCGTCCACGACATAACTCTATAACTCCATGACATACCTATTTACGGGACCTAGTCGATTGCCCTAGTTACATGAAATACATCACTGCAAACCTTTCAGGCTGTGTAGTGCCCGCAGCAAACCACTCTTTTAGTATGCGTGCAGAGCAAAAATCGAGACCAAAAGATTTCTGGTCCTTTTGTATTGGCGGTACCAGGAACAATCCATGGGCATGTATCACGTCATAGATGCCTGAACCTGGAGGAAGACCCGAAGAGGTGAGAACACTAGAACCTGAGACTGCGGACCATCCAAGAGACCAAATCACATACATGCTAACAACTGTAAGGGCCATGCATATCATATCACCACAAGCTGCACACACATTGCATTGCTTGCCCCCCCCTCCCCTCCCTGCCCTACATTCTAAATCAACTCCCAAATCACATACATACTAACAAGTGTAAGGGCCGTAAACATCATATCACCATCAGCAGCACACACGCACCTGGCATTGCTATGCCCCCCCAATCCCAGCCCCTACGATTTAAATCAAAAGTTCAAAGCAGCCACTCACCTGCCCCTCTGATGCCATGATGTCCATGTTGAGCGCTCTGAGTTGCGTGAGTGCCATCACGCCCTGTAGCAGCTGCACCTGCAAGGGGTCCCCATGCTGCAACACAGGCTTGAACCGCAGCTCCCCTACCCCCAGGGCCGTTAGTTGAGTCAGCGCTGATAGCGGTTGGATGTCTGTAGGGTTTAGAGTGCAGCGGTTGAGGTCTAGGGCTTGAAGGGAGAGGGTGTTGAGGAGGAGCTCTCCGAAACCAGGGGGGAGCTGTTGCTGGCTGAGGTTTAGGTGGGTGAGGTTGGGGAAGTTGGCGAAGCTATTGTGGGCGCGCGGGTCGAGGGGGATGCAGAGGGGGAAGGTCGGGCCTGGGGCGGGCGTATGGTGGATGAGGGGAAAGTTGAAGGTGTGGGTCTCGCTGAAAGGGAGGCCGTGGAATGAGGGGAGGAAAGTTAGGGGTTGGAGGTTGGCGAGGTGGGCCTTGCACGCGACGTTCCAGGTTTTGCAGGTCAGAAGAATGGCTTCTGCGGTTTGGATGTCCACGAGGTGTAAGATCCGACCAAGAACGTCGTTGGGCAATTGTGCATACATCTCACGTTCCCGTCGAAGAGCCAGGGTTGTGCTGACACAGCAGCGAGATCATGCTCTCCTAAATCTATGCAAGATAGATAACTGGTTCACTGGCCCTAGCCACCGCGAGGCTAGCATACTCCAAGGCACCTTCCGCGCATGTGAGTACCGAACTCAGCCTCCACCTTTCAGATCGCAGTCAGACAGCCCCCTGGATACGTTAAACAAACGCAGCAACGTTGTGACAGCACAAAGAGACTTGTTAGCGGCGGGTTGCTTATGAAGAGACGTCACAGGGGGGTGCCATGCATGTGTGTCTGTGTTGTGGCATTGGCGGCTCCCATGTGCATTGATTGCACGAAGTGGGAAGCGTTCACTGCCCTTCCTTATATATATGATACTGAAATTGGATTTCTGACGTGCATGAGACATGCCTTTCTCACTGCGAAGTACGACAGGCACCAGCGGGGCACCCGTTCGAGTCTGCCACTCTGCAAGGGCTACATTGACTGTCCTCAACTCCTAAGGCATCTAACCCTGCCATATCTCGACCACCATGCCCTTATTTGAATGTATGGGCTTCCACGCAGACATCATTTCAACATCCACGGCGCAGTGATCCCTACTAGTGCAGCTACGTTTCTATGTGTCGCTACATGATAAAGACGTTCATAGCGCTATTCCAGCAAGCAATGCACTACACTATTTAAGGCTCTGTCTCCCTGCATGCATGCATCTTTACTGCATTGGAAGTTACCCTGCCAGAAACTCCTTCAGCAGCAGCATAGGCTCCTATCCCTGACAAGCCGCCCAACAAACATGGGTAGAAAGGTAGATATCTCCCGCTTCGCCACGGCTGCTAATTTGAATCGCAATCGTCCAACCGCTGGTGCTGGATACCACAGGCAAAACCTGAAGCTCCTCCAGCAGCAGCTGCCGTAGAAACAGCAGAGGCACCTACCCGAGCCAAGAGGCGAAGGAAAGGTGCAGCCACAGAGCCTGAACCCACAGCAAAGGCCTCACCCAAGCAAGCTGCCAAAGGCACTGTAAAGAAGGAGCCTAAACCCCAAGAACCAGCCAAGGAAAAACCTGTGAGTAGCACCACATTCAGACACGACACTTCGCGTCAGTACTGTCAGCGGTATATTCCATGCTTCAACATTTGGCAGCCACATCTTCAGGCTTGCGCGTTTTGTGACATGCCATATCAAATTGCTAAAGCCAAAAGTGCCAATAGTGCCAAAAGCCCCGTCACCTAATGCTGTCCCATGAACAAGCAAGGCGGGATGAATACAAAAACAACACCATAAACGGAGCCTGGGGATGATGTTTCTGTGAAAGTAGCCTATTGTGGTCATTTATTGGCACCTCCAAACAGCTAACTCCCTTGGCATGTGTCGCAGGCATACTACCTAGTCAAGAGTGAACCCAATGAGTTCTCCATCGAGCAGCTAGAGAAGTGTGAAAATCAGACAGAGCCATGGACAGGTGTGTAGCCGGCATTAAAAGGGCGGAACTGGGTGTGGGCCCCAGCGGGGTGGGGCGGGGCTTGAGGGGAGAGGAAAAAGGGTGGGGCCGATGCAGTTGACGTGTTGAGACCACATTTTGGGCAGAAGACTTACCTGGATTTGGTGGGTTCATAAGCTATCTGCTGCAAGAAGATATGATCAACAACCATAGCGGTTTTGTGTTGGCATTACGGGCATGTATGTTGGACGCCTGCAGGTTGTAGCGCTGTAACCTTGCCCACCTGTCTATTGTTTCTCATTTTGTCAGTCTAGAGTGTAGATTAGCAGCACAGAGTACGTAGACTATCTGGAGCTGGTACTCTTGTTATACATCATGAGAAAACACATCATGGGCTATGAATCCAAGACCTGCAAGGATACTGCTCGGCAGCAGTAGGGTTCAGCACGACCTGACATTACTGCCAGCTTTGATAGATTGCATTTCTCCCGCTTTGGCTAGAATATCATACTGTTGGTGATCACCTGCCTCATAGAGCTTTCTTTGTATGCAACCTTGGAGCTGGAAGTACTGTACTGGCTGCTTGCATCATCCCCGGCCGCAGGGTTTAGGGTTTAGGTACTGGCTGCTTGCATCATCCCCCGGCCACAGGGTTTAGGTACTGGCTGCTTGCATCATCCCCCGGCCACAGGGTTTAGGATTGAGGTACTGGCTGCTTGCATCATCCCCCGGCCACAGGGTTTAGGGTTTAGGTACTGGCTGCTTGCATCATCCCCCGGCCACAAACTGCCTGTCACAAAGAGAGAAACGCGTCTTCATTGCTAGAGTAGATGCTCGCCGTCACAGGACAGAGCAAAGCTTACTGGAAAGGAATATCAATTCCTGCTTGACATATCACTCCATTACAACCCAATAGATTCCAAAGGCGGGCCACATGGGGATGTGTGCACCCCGGCTGGTGGCCACACCCCACACACCCTTCTTCTCCTACTGTACACAGCTAGTGCCATGATTCATGGGCAGGGTGCTGTCACGCGCTGGCCTGGCGCTGATACCTCATACTGCTGACATACATGGTAGGGGAGGAACGCACCACGCGTGCTAGTACCGCCTCTTCCTTAAAACTACGCAGGGCTAACGCCCGGCGTCCACTCACTCACTACTGCTTACATAGCACCACAAGCAATGCAGGAGCAGGTTGTGTTTGTACCTAAGGGTGCTGTACTTGTTCAGGAAAGCATATGAAGCCGGTGTCTTGATGGACCTGCCCTCTTGTTTAAACTTACAGAACTTTGTTGTACCGCTTGTGCTTCTTGCTGTGTTGGTGGCAGGGGTACGCAACTATGTAGCCCGCAACTACATGAGGGGGATGAAGGTGGGTGATGAGGCATTCTTCTATCACTCAAGTTGTAAAGTGCCAGGCATTGTGGGGGTGGTGAAGGTGAGTGGCGTTACAGCAAGGGGAAGGGGGGGTGAGGGGGTGGGGGGGGGGGTTGAGGCACCGAAAGGGATGGAAGTTGCCGGGGAGGGTGCAAACTGGGGTGGGGTGGGGGACTTTGAGGAGGGGAGGAGGAGTAGGTATGACAGGGTAGGTATTGAAGCTCAATTCCCACATGCAATACACTCTCTGTTCTAACTTAGATATTCAACTTAAATATGACAGGGAGTGACTGCAGGGCAGGGGAGGGACCAGGTTTGGGACGAAGGGCCAGACAAAAGGAAAAGGGTGAACAGGGTGGAGAAGGGGCCAGACAAAAGGGCAAGGTGAGGAGAGAAAGAGGAGAAGGAAGTTGGAGGGTTCAATGGAGGGGCAGGGCAGGGGTTGGGGATTGAGCGAGGGACGGGGTGACCTAGGCAAAGAATGAGACAAGGGCTGGGGAAGCGATGAGCAAGGGGAAGAGAAGAGTTGCGGGAAGGAGGGGGGCGGAAACTGCAGCCTGCAACACGGCGGCCACCGACCTCGGGGATATGGGTGGCTACCGCGCTGCTGCTGCTGCTGCTAATGCGGACCATGCGTGTACACCTGCTGTTGAGGTGCGGGCCTGTGGCATTCTGCTATGGCATATCAGGATATTCAATAACAAAACACCCGTGCTGCTGCCATTGCTGTGCCCGACCCTACAGCCGCTCCAGTTGTAGCAAGTGCTGCATATCTGCTGGCAACCGGGGCTACAAAAGTGGCCAAGTGAGAATGGTAGTGTGCTAAGTATATGCCACTTCTGGCTGTAGCTACTCCTGCTGAGAGTGTGATCTGCTTCTCATACTATTGCTATGGCAGCTCTCTGTTTCTCTACTTCGCTCTTTTTCTCACCCACGCCCCACTAAGAAATTGGGTGGAGTCATGCTTGGGTGGTGCACGGCTCAAGAGGGCTGTGTAGTAGTGGTCTTTCTTAACATGCATTGCTATAACTGCTGGTCATATATGTTGTATTCAGATGTTTATGTAACCTGAATAAACATTAAATAATCAACCAATCAATCAAAACGCAAGAGCAGCTATGCCAAAAGGTCACTGAAGACAAGCAGGACACGACCCCTGCAGATTACTGGAGTCACACAACTCCATGCCGGAGGTTTGGCTGCCCACAAGGCGACTAGGTTGAAACGGCCAAACACACTGGGGTCAAGCCCCATTCCCTGCTAAACGCAAAAAGAAACCATCACATGCATTTATCTGAGGGACCAACGCATGCCCGCCTGCACATATCCAAACCGATCAAAAAGATTAGACTAATTGTTGCTTGCTATTATGTCATGCCATAGGTAGTGCGTGAGGCATATCCTGATTACACTGCTTGGGAGACCAACGGGAAATACTATGACACAAAGAGCCCTGAAGACAACCCACGGTGGTTTATGGTGGATTGGCAGCTAGTGAGGAAGACGAAGAGGCAGATCACCCTGGAGGAACTGAAGGGACACAAAGAGGGGGCGCTGAAAGATATGGCATTGTTTACTACTGCTAGGTTGTCTGTGCAGCCCGTGAATAAGGAGCAGTGGGATTTTGTGATGGGGCTAGAGGAGGTGGGGGAGGCGGAAGAGAAGGAGGAGGGGCTCGTGAAGGAAGGGGGAAAGGAGAAGGAGGGGGAAGCAGCGGGGGAGGATGCAGCAGCAGCAACGACAGAAAGTGGCAAGAGTGAAGAGAGAGGTGGGGCAAGCAGTAAGAGAGGCAGCAGCAGACGGAAGAAGCAGAAGTCGTAATTTGGTGAGGTTTAGGTCAAAGAATTTGTTGGCTGGGGAGTTCAATGCGCCCTGGGTCTGTTTTATTGCTGGAATGTCCTTGGTGTCTGTGGGATCAGAAGCTTGTTACGACTGGAGGGCCGTCATTCTGTTCTTTGTTATGATATCACTGAATGAGCTCCGCGAGCAGCAATCTGAATCTAGGCAGGCACTCAGTCACTCCAATTGGGGGAGCAGGTCTTCAAACAACGGGGATATGATACGTGGTTGACGTGTCAAGTGTAATGGTGCTTGCACCGCCAGGGTGTAGCGGGCGATATTGGCCCATTACACTTCTCGATTGTGGTCCCCGGTGGATCAGTAATATTGAGAAAGCTCAGTTAGCTGATTAAATGTCATAGCAAATGTCAGAGAAGGAAAATTGTATCGGAACGCAACGTCTCGCCCGATCATGCATCCAATGTCGATGCAAACGCCCATGTCCTAGTGCCCGCCAACTCAGCCCGGAAATATTGCAGACTTCATGCTCTCACTTGCTCAGGTGGTCATTATGTCTACCAGTCGGCCAGGGTGTCGTTATCTCGACCCCGACCGACTTCAGTGCCCAGCAGGACGCCCAGGCCACTCTGATCAGACTTTACCTTCGTCGACACGAGACTGTTATTCGCCCCGATGTTCAGAGGACTTCGCACTTAGTAACCCTCAGTAGGTTACTAGGCTCTTCCAAACACCTGCTAACAAGCCAGCAGCACGCAGTGCCGTGGACCGTCTTTGAACTCAACCTTCACATGTGAAACAAGGCCCCTACCAAAACACTAAACAAGTGAAGGTAGCTTCAACACCCTTCAGCAAATCACATGCTCAAACCTACCAACCAGTACTATAATAATAATAAATCAATGATGTATGCAGCAGTGTGATTCCTGCACCCCGCCGCCACCCCATCCAGTGCTCATTACCCAGTGCACCATGCTTGATACTTCCGATAGAGGCAGATTCAAGTACCACATCATAGCATCTCGCCCCGCAGTCTCAGGACCACATGACCACAGGTTCAATGCCATCAGATAATTGTCTGCGATCAATGCGTATGCCTCAAATGATTCCAGTGAATGGATCACCCTCATATTGCCGGCACATTGCCTCATCAAACCAGCGGCTGACTGGTGGCACCAGTGTCAGCGAAAACAAGTATATAGTATAGCAGTGCGTGCTAAGCGCTAGTTTGAGGCACCTAACAGCGGTATACCCCACATGTGCTGATACTGTAGCATCTTGCTGAAGTCCGCCACTGAACGACTCAGCCGCACACCGCACAGTATGTTTGTGTGGTGGTGGGCCAGGCGGTGCGTTGGGGGAGGGGGTGTCACTCCCTGACTTTGGCTGCGCACAGCGCCGCAGCTAATAATCCGCAGCCTCAGCGTCCGGTCTACTATCCCGTCCCTTGTGACCGCCGATGTGTTCACAGCATCTTCCTGAGAGGTACTGCCGCCACTGGTGCCTGAGGGATGAACTTCATGCCTGAGGTGAAGGTGGAGGTCTTGCCATCACTGCCATGGATGCTCACAGAGCTGGGCAGTCAGACAACAGGAGGGCAACAGGACAGGAATGGCATCAGTTGGGAGTTGGGCAGCAGTTTAGCAGTCCAGGAGTGTTTAGTGTTAGCAACAAATAATGAAGGCATTGATGTGGAGGGGGTGCAAGTGAGTAGGGTGGTACTTAGATGATGCCCGAGGGGAGGGGTGTGGGGAATGGTAGGGAGGAATGTGATAGGCAGGTGACCCACATTCCACGTGAGATAACTGTGAAATGCTTACTAGCCCCCAATTGCAACACATGTATAGATGCCTGAGAGTTACCTGAGAGCCACCGACAGGACTTTCTCTATCCATACGATACTTTGTAGGTCAAGGAGTTGCACTCATGACAGAAACGCTTGCTGATTGTAGCGGCCAAGGCACAGGCAGAGACCGAGAGACTGAGCTCATACTGTGGCACCATATCCAAACCCAAAACCCTAACCTCATTACTATTACATTTCATGATATGCCATAGCAATAAGTGCCATAGGCCCCGCACCCCAGAACCCTAAGCCCTAAACTAGAGCTCACACTGCGGCACCACATCTGTGTTGATGGGTTGGCCGATGCAATCGGTGCAGAGCCAGCCCCACTTACTTGATGGTGTACTGCATACCGGGGGTGAGGTAGTACATTTGCTTGATGGGGGTGGTGATGGGGCTGCCGGACCAGCTGTGCTTACCACCCAAAGCGGTACCCTTGGAGTCCTTCATGGAGATACTGCAGCATTGACACACAATTGTGTTTATGTGAGCTCTTAGTACCCACCCTGATACTAGACATTGAATGAACTGAAGATCAGAGAGATTCGAGGCCAAGAACTGGAACTTGGCGGCACCCAAGCCTTGCGTGCCTGGAGGTTGGGTACAGGGACCGGCAAAGCAGGGGAGAGTGCGGCCAAGAAAAGAAATGATCTGTCATGCAGTGCTGGAGGGTGAAAAGCAGGGCATAAGTATAGTAACCATATAAAATGGATTCCATAACACACCCGCCAACCTCAGGTGCTGCTGGTCTGCTGGTCTTAAGTCTGGTCAGTCTGGCAGTGTTCCATACTGCATTTGTCATGTGTGCTCACAGGCCAGTCTGGCCTGGGATAGTAATTCAAGGTATACGGCCCATTTTGGAGGCCATAGCATGAGAATGGAAGTGCTGAGCGGAGATATCTGGAATCGATATAGTAATGATATGGAAATAATATGCTCAGTTGGGCTGCTTCTTTTTCATACTGTACGGCGTTAACCAGAATTGTCGGAGGGCTGGGGTGATAGATTCACCTGTTGGACCTCTCGCAATTTTGCAAAGGCATATCACGAAATGTGGTAATACACTCATTTGGGGCGCGATTGGGGGGCGGGAGGGGTGAGGCGGGGGTGAGTGGATAAATGAGCCTCACAAGTGTGTTATCGGCCCAATACATCCGCTGGGTACTCACGTGTACGCCTGGGGACATCCAGTGTTGGCGTTGGTTGGGTTGTCGAAAGCGATCACCACCTCTGCGGCACGAAAAAGTGTCCAACGGATTACGCTTGCACTGTGCTAGCACTCAAGCGCTTGAGTCACCTTAGTGGGCCAGGCCTCCTCGCACTCACCGACTCTTTTGTTGCTTGGATTATACTTCTGAGAGTGGACACGGACATTCCTTGGAGTCGCAGGCTGAGCACCCTGCTTGCACACGGTCGCAGCCCCATATGCCTGCGCCACGCAAACCAGTGCTACCAGCAGGGCGATGCACGTGCGAGCCATAGTGTCGTCCCCCTTATGTGAACGGCGGAATCGTGGTATACCAAGCAGCTCTGAAGCAGTGCCAATGCCCGTACGCCCCGGAGGTTGGGTACAGGTAATCAAAGCAGGGGAGAGTGATGCGACAAGAAAAGCAGGGTTTGTCAGGCAGTGCTGAAAGCGAGAAAAGCAGGGTGCAGCAAAGAAGGCAGGTGCCCCTTATATAGCCGGCATTCGTTTGCAGGATTGAGACTGTGATCATGGCTGGTCATCGGTTGAGTCAGCATGGAGTCATCACACCCTCACTTCGAATCGTTGCGGGTAATCCAACTGTTTCCCCTACAGGGCTTTCTAACGATCGCACGCGGTCCGAAAGACTGTACTCTGCTTCATGGATGCTAGCTGCAAGCATTTTCCTACAGGCAACCCGACACGGAAGCCCCCAGTTGCATGGTCATCTACATCAAGGTCCCGGCTAACACTTCGAATCGTATCCTCAATACACGATTTGATCCCATCAGCCCTTCAAATTACTGCATGAGCATTGCCCCACCGGCCCTGCCCTTCCTCAACGGCTCCCACGACTCAAACGTCCATCAGCCGGCCCCCACCTTGTTCAAGCGCTTCAGTACCACTGTTGAGCAAACACAACCACGTATAGCCTCTGCTCCTGTGACGTATCACAAGAAGGGATTGCCCCCCTTCCCTGCGTAGTTCTCTCTTTCTCTCTCTCTCTCAGTCTCTGCTGCTGCTCCTGGTGGACCCCTTCCCTTTACTTCCCACCATCCCAGACCCTGCGTTACGTTCCCCTTTTCCAATGCCCATCGACCTACAGCTGCTGCCCCTACCCCCTCCTAGCCCCTGCCCCAACCTACTAGCTTCTCCACCTTCAGCCTATCTCGACCCCCATCCAACGAGCCATTGCAAACCAACATAGCAGGTCCCACACCAACATAGGTAGCATGTGTGCAAAAGGTTCACTAGGTCAAACCAAACTCAAAAAGCATTAGTGGCTGGAAGCAAAGACAATGGCTCCTAAAGAGAGGAGCCGCCAGCGCACACAAAGGCAGTACACCCCTCGACATGTACTGCGGATCCTTACACCTGAAGTACATGAGATTGATTATTGCATGGCCCTCGTCCACGGCCCCCAGCACATCACTCGAAGTAGTTTGTTAGTGTGTTGAGAGAGAATGAGACCGGGACTGCGGAGAGCAACATTCACGAGACACGGAGGCAGGCAGACCTTCACAGTGAGACCTCTACAGACAGCATGCTTTGGGGGATGCCTCTGCACCACGTTCCCTGCTTGTGCTAGCTGCATCAGAGCTTCCTACGCCAATGTACAGCTAGCTCGCAACCAATTACATTACAATTGATTCTCCCGGCCCAAACCTCAACATCCACCGCTGCACAATGACAGTCATTAACCAGGACGTACAGTAATGAAATATGTCAGTAGAACACTTGGCTGGCCTTCACACACTTCTATCAAGCCTGATGCTGTCCCTCTCAAGCGCTCTCTTGCATCCGCTTATACTCATGTACACTCCCAACCGACAGCTCCACATGCTGCTTCTGCCCCCCTCCTTCTCCACCCCCCTCACCACCCACCCCTGCTGCTGCTGCTGCCTTCAACCTCCAAGCTGCTTGCCCCCCATCCTCCCCCTCCCCTCCCCCCTCCACAGGTCCATACCCTCCAGCCCCTGGGGTATGTATTTGCAACACATCTCCTGCTTCTAGCTGCACCGTAGCTTTGCCTCCTAAGTTCACCACCTTCCCTGATGCCTTGGAGACCAAAAGGTTGAGGCCCTTGGCCCCAGGCTGGCCACCAAAAAGACCAAATGGTGCCACGGCTCGCCGCTCTGATAGGATGCCGGCCGTCATGGGGCGCAGGAACTCCACCTGCAGGCAGGCACCAAAGTCGCTCACCACATAAAACACCGAACCTTGAACCCTAACAAAATACTGCGGCCAACACCTAAGCCCTAAGCAAGCACCTTAAACCCTTAGGGGGCACTGTGCTGGCAGAAGTGTAAAACACGCCTACACCCGACCGAGGCATTGCTGTCCGATCTCCACGAAGCCACTGCATTATACACTTCCAGCACCAGGGCGATCCACCCCCCCCCCCTCAAAGTTGTGCACACAGTAACCTTCCAAGCATTGCAAGCCCCTCCTTCGGTTTGTAGCCCTGTCTCCCACGACCCTGGTTCTGGTGCTCTGGGAGAGGGAAGTGTATGAGCTTTGGGCAATAAGGCGTACAACGCCAAAAGTAGCCGCTGTTTGTAGTGCGATGTGGTTGCAAGGAGGGAAACATACCTATGGCGCCTGCTTGAGTCACCTTCACATCCTTTGAAAGACCTCAACACACTTCCCATCTGCAGCCCCCCCCCCCCCGCTTCTTCATCACTGTATGTCCCAGCACCCCATTTTTTATGAATCAGGTCCCCTTCATGCCTCACGGAAATAATCATCCATCCACCTGGTGTATGACCCACCCATCCCCTTCCCTCCTCCCCAAACAAAGTTCCTAAACCCTGATGTTTGCACAGACCCCCATCCTCCCAGCTACCTGCAGGACTGTAGGCAACCACACAGTGCTGCTTGTGCCCCGACGGCTCTGGAGAACTCAGAGAAAAGCAGTGGAGGAGAATGCCGGGGGCTGACTAGCTCCTTCCAATAAGAATCTTGCGCCCTCCCTAGAATATGATCTCGCCCTCTTCCCCCACCCTCAGTGGGGTGAAAGGGGGGGACCGGGACCCACCCATACCCCCCGCCACACACACACACCAATCGCACTACCCTCAGAGGGACCCCCCCCCTAGACACACACCTCCCATCGACCTTTCTAACTTACCTCTCTAATCACCCCATCACCCCCACACCAGTGCCCCTTGCCACCAGAGCCAGGCCTCAACCTGAACTGCCGCAATACCACTGGGTAGCGCCTCTCAAGGATCTCAGGGTCTGCAGTACAAGCAGCAGACAATTCTGCTTATAAATGCATAAATTTGGGCTGGTGTCTAATGGTTGGAAAGAACAGGGGAGTGCAAGAGCTATCCCATAATTCCACTATAGGGCTTATCATCGAAAGGCACTGCAGGTGCGCTGCGGAGCTCTTTGCTACGATCAAGAGCATCCTTGGGGCATTATGCATTCCTCAACACACACATGAATCTGGGGTCATACTGCTCCTTTGGTCACAAGCAGTGCACTTTTGATTAGGGGCCAAGCCGGTTGGAGAAATGATCGTGATCAATCTTTGAGAGGATACTTGAGGCATTAAGCATTCTTCAACACACACATGAATCTGGAGTCATGCTTCTCCTTTGGTCACAAGCAGTGCACTTTTGATTAGGGGCTAAGCCGATTGGAGAAACGATCGTGATCAATCTTACTCTCTGATGGCTGCTCTGGAAGGAGTCTTATAGCTCGCAAGGGACCACAACCTTCGATTGAATCAAAACAAACAAATTGCCTGAGGCGCTCCGACCTAACGATTCAGAATGGTTTCCTTCTAATTTCCACATGCTCCGCACCGATGTGATTTTGGTGGGGTCTAGAGGAACTCTCATAAACAAAGTAACAAACAAGCAAAACTTGACCACTGGAAGTTGCTTACCTGTGATACGTGTGTTAGTCATATGGGTGTGCACCCCACTACGTCCATTCCAGCCAGGTCCAGCACCAGCACCTCCTGCTATGGTCTCATAATAGCCCATACCAGCATCTCCAAAGGTGAAGTTGTTCATGCAACCCTGTGAACGAAGCACAGCAGCCATAGGAGGCGGATCAGTCTTTTGGGGTCTTGTGTATTTGACGCTAGGGTGCTGAACCCTAAACCCTGAGGTGCGGGACTTGAGGTTGTAGCTGTTAGCGCAGTGGGTGCTGCATGGTGCCAAAACCTGTGTGATCATGCGTCCCGTGATAAAAAGCGGGAATGGGAGCAAAACCCCAGCCGCAAGCAGTAGAGGCGCTAGATGTGCATTCCAACAGCAGCAACAGCAAAAGATGTGCAAGGTAAGAATCACAAGGGAAACAAGCAGTGAACCATACTTGGGCTTGGGCTAGTCAAGAAGCACTTGCTGCCCCAGTCAAAGTCCAAATCAGCCTCAGTCAAATCAAACCAGAATCACAACCAACCAACCAACCCCAAATACATACTCCTCGACAAGCGTAAGTGAATCACACGATCCAATGTCCAAACCCCACCCACACCCCAAGTAAGAGTAAACTACACTATGTGTGAAAGCCTGGTCGTCGATCAAGCATCAGTCATTTTAACTTCTCTAACCAGTCCAACCCCCAGTCAAAAACCCCATCCACTCAAACCTTACCTGAGATGCTGCTGCCGCCCCAAATGCCTTGAGCACTACATCTGTCACTCGTTGACTAGTCAGCACATTTCCACCGACCACTGCGGCTTCGTCCGAGGGGTTCAACATGCATTGCGGGGGGATCTTCACAGTGATAGGAGCCAGGCAGCCCTGGTTGAGGGGAATGTCTTGCGTCACCATGCAGCGTAGTGCATATATGATGGCGGAATATGCCACGGCGGGTGGTGCGTTGAGGTTGCCATAGACTTCGGGACCAGTGCCGGTGAAGTCAAAGGTGGCACTGCCGTCACGCCTGACAGTGCAAGATAGCATTTCCTCAGTTGGGAGTGGGGGGTGGTGGTTACAGGTGGGTCTGGTCGTTTTGACCTAGCTGTCTTCTGTGCAGCCACACCTTGAGTTTATGTGTTGAGTAATGCATAATGCCCCAAGGATCCTCCCGACCGTACCATCGCCCGCAGCTCACCTCCTCTGCATCATGACATGTCATAGCAAGGGTGCCATCGGGCCAGGCTCTTAAAGCTGTCCCAAAAACAAAGGGCAAAATGCAGCTATGTATAGATGACAGCATAGTGCTTCTTCCCCTACAGCAAAACCTGTACTGCCCTGCAGAGCCCGGGGTTTCAGGTACACGACCGGCTGGGACAAAAGTCAGCAAACAGTCTGGGGCTGGGCTCCTCCCTTGCTCATAAGTAGCGCCTCACCATCAACAAGAGGCCAGGCAGGGTAGAGACATCATATGTTACTACTGCTTTAAGTAGGTGACTTCAGATCCTCTCCAATTGACATGGACGATAGCTATAATGCACGCAGTTATCAGAGGAAGGACAACGGAAGGACAGCAGCAACGGAACAGAGCAGAGCGGCCATCAATTTCTGCCTGTGGGGAGAAATCGTACGTACACGACCATGAATAGTGGCAGCTGATCTTAAGCTATCTTGTCTCTCACTGGGTGGAAGCACACCCAAGCGACAAAAGCTTTTATGGTAGGGAGGACCGGTGTAAGTGTTACACCAATGGGCCCCTCGCTAAATCTTATGCGAGAGGGCAACTCACGCCCCTCCTTACGTATCTCTCTCTCTCTCTCTTTTGTCTCCTGGCCCCAGCTGCTCACTTACTCCTTAGTTTAAGGTTTAGGGGTCCACCTCACCTGTCAATGGTCACTGTGAGTTTAATTGGGCTCCCGTCATCCATTTGGTCCTCAGCAGACACACTGCCCACCTCAGGTAACCCTTGGGCTGAGCTGAATGAGCTGAGCATGCTGCGGACGGCTGACTCAGCATTGTGTTGGATGAAAGACATGTAGGACTGAGAGGAGGGCCACGGGGGGGGGGGGGGGGGAGGGGAGAAAAGGGAAGAGAAGGAGCAGGGGTGTTAGCTGTGGAGGTTGGCAGCAGCAGTGGAAAGCTCTAGGGAACCTTTCCCATGGTCAGCTGCTTAACTGGTGGCATCTGCTTTGTGATCATACAGGGCAGCAGATAGAGGGGCCACCTGTAAGAGCATGTGTTGCTTTGCTGCTAGAGAGGACAGTTTCAAAGCATGGTGCTTCGTGTCCAAACAACACCACATGCTTGATAGTCCATACTGTGACAAATGCATCTCTTAAACTTCCAGGCAGTGGAGAGTCGATGGGGTAAGGGGGTTGTGGTGTGGCGACATATGTCGGGTCTTGTTAGGGATACGAAAGTAACTGTTCCAAAAGGGCAGTGAGGGCCTGCAGGAGGTGGGAGCAGGAAGGATGGAGGCAAGAGCAGGTGAGAGAGGGGGGAGGATGGAGATGGAGGAGGTTCCCTGTCTTTTGCTGTCTTGTGCAAAGGTTGTCCAGTTCACAGATATTTGCAAACAGAAGCCTCATAGCATCAGAGAAGCTTATAGGGAGCGGTTGCCCATCAGACACTGCAGGAAGCCACTGAGTGGCAATAAATCCATTTGGGGCCTAAACCCAGCCCCCCAGCCCTGCTTCCTGAACCCTGTCCTCACCCCCCCCCCCATTAGAACCCCACCTGCCCCATGTTGAGTCCATACTCTAGGATGAGCTCCTGCACTAATGTGATCCCCTTCTGATTAGCCGCCACCTGGGCCTGCAGGTCACTCAGGTTGTCACTCAGGTTACGGGTGCCACTGCAGCCCGGGATGGTGGAGGACAATTTCCCTGGGGCCATCAGCAACTCCGTGATGCCGGATTCCTACAGGAGAGGCAGGAACAGCAGCAGCAGCAACAGCAGCAGCAGCAGCAACTTGCACTTTATGTGAGAAGTCCTTATCAATAGAAGAATGGCTCTGGCTACACCTCTTTGGCTGCTACATTGAGGTATCTCGCACAGCAACAGCGCCTCTCCCGATTTCTCAACTTCTCCCTGCTTCCTGAATCTGTCACCTTGCCACAGTACCCTAGCAGGTACACCGGCCCGCCTACATGTATACTCTCGCCTGCCCCCCCCCCCCCCCCCTCGCCCGCCTCCCATGTACTCTCTCTTCTTGCCACAGCTCCCCCACCCTGTATACTCACCTTGTCACAGCTCCGCGCCTCCGTGTTCTCTCGCACCTTGCCACATCCCAACACATGTGTACCCTCCTTTTCCCATCCCTGAGTGGGGTCACCTTACACAGCTTAAAATGCCACATTGTCAACACCCTCCCCAATGATGCACTGGCTAGACCCTAACCTCCAGGATTCCAGCACCGGGGTTCATGGGTCAAGGGTCCCCTACCTGAAATACATGGTCTTCGACCATCTTAAATGACACAACCGCAGCCCTTTCCTCACTACGTCGTATGCTGGCAGGAAGCACCTAGGGTTCAGCTTAGGGTTTAGCGTTTCTAATTTTGTTTATAACTGAGTGAAATATATGGCCACTGACCAGCTTAAATGACACAATTGCAGCCCCGTCCTCAAAAACTTGCTTCTTAGCAGGAGCCATTTAAGCTTTAGGGTTCAGGCTTTACCCTTTAAACAGATCCCCTACCTGAAAAAGACATGGACTCTTACCAGGTATATCCTTATCATCGTTTTTGAATGATAAATGACACGATTGCTGTCCCTTCCTTGACAAGTTGCAAGCGGGCAGCACCTAGGGTTCAGCTAGCTTAGGGTTTAGGCTAACAGTTTAGGGTCCCCTACCTGGAAGACGTGGTCTCTGACCAGCTTAAATGACACAATTGCCGCCCCCTCCTCAATCAGTTTCTTGCTAGCCGGAGGCATGCTGCCCGGACTGATCCCCCCTATGTCCGCATGGTGGCCCCGGGATGCCACAAAGAACACAATGCGGCCCTGGTCAAACACAGGTGTAATGACCGTGATGTCTGGGAGGTGGCTGCCACCCGCCTTCTGGGGGTGGTTGGAGAGTAACACATCGCCCTCCTGCATGGGGGAACACACACACGCAGACGAGCAGAAAGCAGTAAAGTCAGTTCTGACTTAGCTATCTATGATGGATATTGTGAGGTTGGTAATCTTTTGTTACATTGCTTTGATGCTGCATGGGAGAACCACATGCATGGTGGCGGTTAGTGGAAGAGGTGAGCTACAGGGCTCTTCCCTACGGTTGGGCATATTCTTAGGGATTTGCTATACTCACATACAAGCGAGCAAACAAATAGCTAAAGGCAACTAATCAAAAACAAGGATGTGAGGGTGAGGGTTTTGTGCTACAATAACCTTCACAGAACAGGTTTAACATCTCCAGCTTACAAAGGCCAGCTGTATGATGCACTCTGCAGCGGCAGGTATCTCTGCGCTCATAACCCCCCATGCTCGAAGGCTTGTAGAGCACAACATGCCTTCGTTAGCTACTGGTCTTGTTTGGGGTAGAGGGTTCATGCCAAGTGTCCCCTAAACTCTGATCCCCCCCCCCCAAGCCTTCTGGCGGCGCTTAATGCATTTCTGCCTCCTGGAAGAAGGTCACAGCTCATACATGTATTATAGTCCTTTCACATTTGCTGGCAAAAACTGCTTTCACAGGACCTCTTCCCAACCTCCCGCAATCCCAAGTGCCCACCACCACCCCCAGCCCCTACCTTGAGCCCCTCCGCCTCCCCCTCTCCTCCCGGGCCGTAGTACCGCACTTGGAAGCGTACCGCCTCCGATGTGCTTAAAGACAATTCTTAAATTTAAAATGCAGAAATTGCTGCTCAGCAACTTCAGGATCCTCTCCCCACCCTCTCCTACTCCCACTGGCTCATGCCCACCACCACCCCCAGACCTACCTTGAGTCCCTCCGCCTCCCCCTCTCCTCCCGGGCCGTAGTACCGCACTTGGATGCATACTGTATCGGATTCGCAAAAATGTATTTAGTCTTAAAAAAATGCAAACGTTACGTGTCAGCAACTTTGGAATCCTTTTCCCAACCTCTCGCAGCCCCGCTGGCTCATGCTGCCCACCACCCCCAGACCTACCTTGAGTCCCTCGGCCTCCCCCTCTCCTCCCGGGCCGTAGTAGCGCACTTGGAAGCGTACCGCCTCACTCATAGCTCCCAGGTGTACTGGCAGGTGAGGAGCATTAGCCACCAGTGCACCATCAGGACCAAACAGTGCACAGCTGAAGTCCAGCCGCTCCTTGATGTTGACGCTGATACTGGTGCGTTGTAATACTCGGCCCATCTGCTCAGCTATACCCATGAACCTGCACATGGAAGATTGGGAAACAGATTAGCAGAGACCCAGCATTGGAGTGTGGCTGGTCAAGTAGTAGGTAGTCCGAAACAACCAAGCACAAACTCCTGATCAACAGAAGTATTCATCTTAGTCCACGGGATACAGATAAAGTATCTAAAAGTAAGGTGCTGTGAGCCAACCCTTGCATAGGAAGCAGTTTATCGGTTTAAACTGGATGAATGCCAAGGCTGCAACACTAGTCATGTGACAAAGTCGCCCCTAACATGTCAGTGCTCATCCAGAAATCCACCAGAGGGCATCAGCTAATGTAGTGCAAAGTTGTGGGTTAAGGCATCTGCACCGCCCAATTTGCAGATTTGGCAAATATCCAGCCCAACTTGTGGCACCCACGTACTATGGCCAGTCCGTTACAAGGCCAGTCCGCAAAGGCTTTTGACGACTCGAAGGGGAGGAAAGGCACCACATGCATAGTACTACAGATGAAGGCTGCTGGTCACAGGTCAAGTTCTTGTACCATCTGCATGATTTGAATGCAAGAGCCATCTGATGAATGTGCTGAAAGGCACGAGGCAAATTCCTGATTATAGCATCAGCAGCCTTACCTATGTGAGAAGATTGCCAGCTGAATGGGGTCGCACTCAACTTCTACCCCTTCGTCTGGTCCCTGCTCCTGCTGCTGCTGTTGCTGCTCTTGGGCTTCTCGATCCAACCTGACATTCCTATCCCCTGTCACCACTGCCCTCCAACCCGGCTCCACCACCACGGTACTGATCTCGTCGATCAGTATTGCCGGCCCCGAAACCGTCTGCCCCGCCTCTAGATCCCCTAGCTGGAACACCGGCGTGTCCTGCCGGCCGCAGATGTCGAAGTACGCAGATGTGATCGCGGCCGGCGGGGGTAACGGCCGCGCGGTCGAGGTCGCCGCGGCCGCGGCAGAGAGTGGGGTAGCGCGGCCGGCCGCGCGGACGCGGATGTCGTCGACGATGATGGGGCGGTTTAGGTTGAAGCCGTACTCGCGCTGGTATGCGGCAGCAAAGGCGTCCGCTGGAGGGGTTGAAGGAACCCAGGGGGTCATCACTGCTACATCTGTACCCTGGTACCTGCATACATGACAGCCAAAAGGACTCTCCCAATGGATTGAAACTAGCAATGTGCAATCTAGATGGATGCATGACAGCCGTGACTCTTACAAAGGGCTGAGTTTGGCAATTTACAATCCTTCATTCTGCATCCAATGATCGACTATGACGAAGACCCCCATCGGGGGCGTCTTTCAACACCCTGGTGGAAACAAAAGCAAGCACTTCTTGCTTTCAGGGTCTGCATACTGCTGGTGACATATATGGGATAGATCACTGCACAGCCTCGGACCAGGCAGCACCCTCCACATGACTCCAACCAGTTTGTTAGTAAGTGTGTTGAGAGAGGCCAACATTGAGAGCTAAGATGACCAGACCATACTGCTGGTGACGTATCTAGGGTGACATATGCAGGACCGAATATTGAACCCTCACAAAGCGCCGTATATCCTTATCACATATAATTACATATCACGTGTCACATATCCACTGATTCCACCCACTAGTAAACATGTTCAGGATGCTGCTCAATCCATTTAGATCATCATTTGATTGCTGCCCATGTAGCAACAAACAACACTTCTTTGCACCTCTATACCACATGCCCCCAGACATACCCAGGATCACCACCATTTGATACGTTGCCCTTTTCTGCCATTGACACACCCTTAGGCATTTGTGTTAATCAGACATCTGTTGCTGATCAGACATGGATTTTCCGCACGTACTTATTCTTAGGACATTCAATTGCCTAGTCAGCATCCCCTTCCCCTTTCCTTGGAGCATTCCATTGTAAGTTAGCCCAAAAGACGACGAGGTACACGTATGCTCCCCCTCCTGCAAATCTGATGAATAACACCAGGCGGCTCTTCCCACGCAGCGGTCCAACTTGCAAGACAAGTGAGACATGAAGTATCAACAGCAAAACCCCACCCCTAGCTCACCTCAGGTTTAAGAAGCGCTCCACCCTTATCTGCTCCCTGCTAAACCCTTGTTCCACCAGCTTCCCCACTGCTGCTGCCTCCAAGGTATCCAGTCGTGCTGCTAGCTGCTGCTGCTCTGACTCTGAGCCTAGCTCTGCTGCTGCTGGCTCCTGGGCCTCCTGCACCAGGTCGGCGAGGTGGGTGCCTACTGCTGACAGGATGCCCGCATACCTGCAGGGTTTAGACAGAATGGGTTTGAGGTGAGGATACATGGGCGAGAGATAAATTATCGTAGCCTGAAGCAGCGTGAGGATGGTGTGGAGGGGGGGTTGGACGGCGCGGGGGATGGGGCTTTGAGGAATGGAGGGGGCGGGGAAGAGGCAAGAGGCGAGCGAGAGAAGGGGGCAGCGAGGGGGAGGCGACAGGTTTCGCTTGAGGTAAGGGGTTGCAGGAGAGGATGCCTAAAGACTTTTTCTAATTACGTTGCCGCTGCTGGCTCCCGCACCAGGTCGGCTAGGTCAAAACCCATTGCTGACAGAAGGCCTTCATATTTGTAAGCGCTTTTCTGAAAGATTTCGACCTTTGCTAGGCATGTTCCTGTGATGGGACTATAACTCACGCAGGCTCACCCAATGGTGCCGCGAACCCACACCCACACCCATGCGCCCCCCAACCCCCAGTTAAGGCCACCCTCACAAGCGCACAAAAGGTTGTTCAACCTCCTCCCTAAAAAAAGGATTATAAGATACAAAAAGGAGAGTTTCTATGAAAATTGCTCACCTATGTATGAATATGGTTTTCATCCCCAGTGCAGCTGCTATAGCACAAGCATGCTGCCCTCCCGCCCCTCCAAAGCATGCCAACACATGCGCCGCAGCATCATATCCCTTCATCTGAGTCAGTGCCCTGATGGGGCGGCACATGGTTTCATTAGCAACAGCAATGAACCCCATGGCCACCTCATCTACTGATTTAGGGGGCCTGCCGGAGGATGACTCATAGGCGTTGACTTGGGCAGCTAGGTGCTCGAAAGCAGTAAGGGCTCCTGCTGCGTCTAAAGGCTCGTTCTGCAACAGGAGCAGGGAGCAGTAGCAAGAGATGTGAGGGCGAGGAGCAGAAACTGGGGGATAATGGAATGCTGCGTATAGTTCTCCAGTCCTTCTTGCCTCTAGTCAAATGGAAGCCTAACTCATATCTGTCGACTTCGGCAGCTAGGTGCTCGAAAGCACTGAGAGCTCCTGCTGCGTCAAAAGGCTCGTTCTGCAGGAAGTGCAGGAGTGTGGAAGTGTGGGGGTAAGAGGAGGGAGAGGAACGGGTGGAGGGCAGAAGGACGGACAGGGAGGGCGGGCAAGGAGGCTATGATTAAAGGCAAAGTGACAAGATATTTGACGACAAGGAGCAGCTACTGGGGCTTGTTTATGGTGCCGTGATTACGGAGCAGCAAGGGAGGAATGATTATAATTAGAATATGGAGCCGCCACTGAGGAATTTTTGATAATGCTTATGGTTATAGTTCTGCACAGTGAGCCTATAATATCTGGAAAATACTCAGATTTTCTGAAGAACCCCCTGCAACCTTCGAAAAAGTTCACGAACACCCTTGCAAAGTCTGGAAACTTTGTTTGGAACATGGCTTTATACTGCGTTTTTGGTCGAAAACGACTCCAAATGGGCTAAAATGAACCGATATGCCCTACGAAGAGTTGTCAAATTTCAGGATACGAGGAAGGTCCAGTCGTTTTGAATTCCGAACAAAGTTCCAAAATGCTCAAAAGAGTCGGCCAAATTCACAATTTGCTCAAGGAAGAAACGAAGTAGAACAGGGAGGGTCGGGAGGGTCGAAAGGATCTTTGGGGCAGTATGCATTACTCAACACGAAGTAAGACAGGATCACTGGTTCTGCAGCCCTGCCTGTTTTTTAGGCAACAGTGTACTTGTGAGCAAAAGGGGGAGCCCAGCCCCAGATTGCTCGCTGACGTTTCTGCATCCACTGTGCCAACGGGGTATCAAGTAGTTAATCATTCATTCAGAAAAGAGCCCCCTTCCCTGCGTCCCCTCCACCCTTCCCCCGCCCCCTCCCGTTGCAAATCATCAAAACGCCCCCCCCCCCCCCGCCACCTCCCCCCTCATATGGTTTGGATTACACTACTATCCCCTTTCTTCTCTCCGAGCTCCAATTCCGCCATGCAGAAAGAAGCGTCGTGGCTCCAACAAAACCCTGCAAATAGAGAGCTTAACACCATGCCCACCATGCCTTCCAGTGAGTTGGCTCCAATGCCCCCTTCCCTCCTGCCCCCCCCCCCCCCCTCCTCGTCACTCCTGCTCTCCTCAGCTTCCTTTATTAAGGAGTGAAGCAGCAGCTGCAAGGACTCCATAAGCATTCTCCATCTCCCACCCAGCCACCGTCCCCCCCCCCCTCTCCCCCCCCCTCATCTCATGTGCTCCAAACAGATTACCTAATTCCCTCCCCCCCTGCTCTACTTGCACCCCCACCACCTCCTCCACCCCTAGACCTGCTCCCCTTGACTCCCCCCCGCATCCCCCCCCTCACCTCATGTGGTCCAAATATCTTGGGAAAGAAGTGTGGCAGTATCCTCCCCAGTACCAGGTTAGCATCTGTGATGGCCAGGTGACCTCCCTTCTTATAACACACAGGACCAGGGTGCGCACGAGCAGACTCAGGACCAACCTGGAACAATCCATTCCTGAAGGAACACGCAGGACATTGCAGGTATTATTCAGTGGCGGAACACGAGGCTGGTGCCTAGCACGGAGAGACTTTGAGCCTTGGGGCTCTTTCCTATGGTTTTGCTGACTCTTAGGCAATTGTATTACTCACTGGGTTGAGGACCAACCTGGAACGAACCATTCCTGCAGGAACATGCAAGCTAGGGAGCCACTTGCATATGCTTCTGCTGGCAACTGGACAGTTGAGGGGAAGCTTAAATGATGGAGAATTATGCACTGTCATTCATGATTAATGAATAAAAGCAAGCAGCTGACTTCCTGAGGTCTGCACTGGGAACTGCCTTATGACCATCAGCTTACTGTTGAGCATCTGATGAGGTGGACATGTGACAATGGTGAGTCCAGCGGCATAATGTTCTTGTCCATGTACTTTTGAGACACAGGCATCACATGTTGCAGTGGCCTCCCTCCTTACCGCCCCGCCTGCTCCACCTGCTATGTATCCAAACGTCTGCCAGACTCATTTTCAGCAGCCCTTGATCCTCCATGGCCCCCGCCCCCCTCCCCCCCCCCCCTCATCTCCCCCCTTGCCCTCCGCTTTGTCTCTGCTCCTCTCCCGCCTTCCCCTCCACTCTCTCCCCGTTCTTTCTGACTGTCCCCCCCCCACTTCCCCTCAATCCTTTTCCTCCGCGCCTCTCTTTCCTTCCGCCCCCTTCCCCTTCTTCTCCCCCCTTTCTCTCGCCCCATCCGTGTTCTCCTCCCCCCTTTCCCTCCCCTGCCCATCTGTGTCCCCCCCCTCCCCTTCCGCCCTCCGGCTCCTCCCTCCTTTTCCCTCCGCTCCTCCCCCCTTTCCCCCCCTCCTTCTCATGTGTGCCCCCCCCACCCACCCCACCCCACCCCACCCGTCTTCCCCTTCCCCTTGCCTCTCCTTTCCCTCCACCCGCTCATCTCCTTCCACTCCATGTTAAACCCTAAACCCCCTCCCACTTCCCCTCCTCTCCTGTCCTTCCCCTCCACCCCGTCCCCAACTTTCTCCCCCCCTCCCCTCCTCCTCTCCTTCTCCTCCACCTCCTCCCCGACCACCCCATCCTGCACCCTTTCCCCTCCACCCCTTTCCCCCCTCCCCCCCCCCCCCCTGCGCACCTAAAGAACAGTCTGCTTCCTCCTCCTGCTGCCACTGTATTGATATCCAGCTGAGGTGCCTGTATGGTCACTCCTGCTGTGGTGGTCTCAAACACATGTTCATAACTGCCAGCAAAGCGACTCACATCAGTGGAAGTGCCACCCATATCAAAACCTATCAACTGCATGCAGCACACAACACCAGCATTACTACATGTTCATGATTTGCCATAGCAAAAAGTGCCATAGGCCCCGCACCTCAAGCCGTCTCAAAAGACAGCGAGGTGGAACATAATACGGGTTGTCTTTGGAAAGCAAAAATGACAACATATGCCTAGACAACGCACAAATACAGAGGTGGAGGCCCTGTCAGGTGAGTCTTCCAGTGCTACATCAGCATAGCGTAGCACCTTGTGCGGTTACATGTAGCTAAGGTTTCCAATACCAGTAATCGTGTGCAACTGGTGTGCATGTTTGCAAAATTTATTAAAGATCTACCAACATACAGATAAACTGTATATAATCATACAATCACCTATACATAGATGTATTGATCATCTTCAATTTTGTGAGCACAAGGCGAAATACTGTGTGCTTCCCCTCTCATCGTTGGAAGAAATTCACTAGGTTATATGTACCCTACCGTGCTTCCGCCTTTCTACTGGATATACCAAATAGAATACCAAAAAAGCTCTCCAGTAACCCTCCCCCTGATTCCCAGGACCCCCCCCCCCCCCCGGGACTCCAAGACCTCGCCCCCTGCCTGTCCTTTCACCCATCCCTCCCCCCCTCCCCCAAGATCCACATGTTTCTCTTCTCATTCCCCCCCCTAACCATCCTCTCTCCTTCCCCCCCCCCAGCCCCATTTCCATCTGTTCTCTCTCCTCCTCCCCACCCCAGCCCGCACCCAACCCCTCCTCCCTCTCCCCCCTTGGCTCCACCTGCAGCTGCTCTCCCTCCCCCCCACCCCCACCACCCTGGCGACCCCATTCTCCCCCCATTCCCACCCACCCCCATCTCCATTCGTCCTCAAGCGCCCCCCCCCACCCCCACCCCCCCACCTGCAGCTGCTCCGTCCCCTCCCCTTGCTCCTCCCTGGCCTCCGCCACTGCTGCTGCCGCCCCCTCCCACCGTGTCGTGAGAGCATACCCCACATACCCCCCCGCAGGCCCTGACAGCACTGCCTTATGACCACTGAACCCATCCACTGGTGCTAGACCTCCATCAGATTGCATAAACAGCAGCTGTACGGAGGGGAGACCAGAGTCAAATCCGGCCTTGAAGGTGGAGATGTACCTACAAACAAGCAAGTAGACATTTAAGGTGGGGCACATGCAAGCGGGCATTGAGAGGGACCAT
Source organism: Pseudopediastrum boryanum (assembly GCA_963556185.1). Taxonomy (NCBI): domain Eukaryota; kingdom Viridiplantae; phylum Chlorophyta; class Chlorophyceae; order Sphaeropleales; family Hydrodictyaceae; genus Pseudopediastrum; species Pseudopediastrum boryanum. The sequence continues at coordinate 4,779,358 of OY744498.1, forward strand.
TGAGACACAGAAATGAGAGCATAAAAGTACGGGAAGGCAGGGTGCCTAAGTCCAAAGAAAATTTGTTTAAACTGAAAATTCAGTCGATTTAATTTTTTAATTTTTAACTTTTCTTTATTTTTTCTCCCGAAATATTTTTTAATATTTATTTACCTGAGTATGTGAGGTGTGAGGTAAGCATCTGCTGCTGCTGTGAACCCCCGAGGCACCATCTTGACCATGGGCATCACTTCATGGCTGAGGGACACCTGACTAAACCCTAGCTGGCAGGCCAGGGCCCCCACCTGCTTCTCGTGCTCTGGGTATATGGCAGCATGCTTCAGCACTACGGCTATGCTGCTCACACCTTGGGACAGAACAGCCTAGGAGCAGCAGCAGGAACACTAGGGTTTAGGGTTGAAAGTAGGTTTAGGGTTGAAACAGGGTTTAGGGTTTAGGCGGAACTTGGGGGGGGGGGGAGCGGGAGCGGGAGGCACCAGCGGCCGCGGGAGACACGTAAAAACATGAACAGCAGATGAGCAGAAAGCATTTTACGTTGCTGAGTGCGTAAGACCAAAAGCTTGATACTACTAGGCTGCCCGATTAATCGGTACATAGCTGCGTGTGCTGAAAAACCTACGGTTCACCTCATTGTTTTCCTCAATGCGTGCGGGCCTATGACCAATCACTCCTGCTCATATCCCGCCAAGACACCCCGAACAAACAGCAGCAAAAAGATTATGTCATCAGCAGAAACAGGGGGCTTCGTGGTTACACCCCTAACTTCAGCTTCAGGGCTTAGGGCTTAGGGTTTACCCCCTTACTTTGGTTTAGGATTTAGGGCTTAGGGTCCACCCCCCTAAACCCTAAGCCCTCAACCAGGTGCAGCAGCCATGGGGCGCACAAGCACCAGGAGCAGTGGCAGTGCTGCTAGCTTCACCTCATGCAACTGTAACACAGCAACCGGCCAGAGCTGCATACAGTAGAACAACGTTCCTGGCTAGGAATCTTGAAACAAACCATTTACTTGTTCTCTCCAACCACTGTGCAGCATGCTGTAGACCTTCAGATACTCAATCAATCACTCAATCAATCAAAACGCAAGACCAGCTATGCCAATGGCCAAACAAACCTAGGCCATAAACACAAGGCTCCTGATCACAATCACGAAGCCACACAACCGATGGTGGATTTGCCACACACAAGCTGAGGCTAGATGCAACGGCGCGCACACCAAGGGGAACCAAACAAGACCACTAAAACCCAAAACCTGCTCCACCTCCATCACACATGGGTGGTGGGGAGGCAGCAGGATCAAGCAACACCCTGGTAGGGGCTGGAGGTGGCTCCCGCCACCTAGGTACTGGTGAACCACCAGCCTCCCAGCCACTGAAAGGCACCACATGGCGCTCCACATGCTTTTCAATAGCTAGCTTAGTGCGCCTTCTACACCTCACTATCGCTCCCTTTCCCAAGGGTGCGTAAGATCCCACAACCTCTTCCTCCAAGCACTCTAAATCTGACATGAAGCCTCCCAACTCCCCTCATCTTCACCAAGCACCTTCAGATCAGCACACACGCATTTCTCCCAGGTGTTGCGAGGCCTACCCACTTTCCTCGTCATTTTACCATGTAATGAAGAGAACAAGGCAATATGCGGCACCCTCCCCTCCTCCATGCGCCCCACATGCCCCAGCCACCTCAGCCTATTTGCTGTGATGTAGGCTGACAAGGTGGCTACCCCGCAAGATTTCCTGATATGCTCATTGGTGTGCCGATCTGACAGCCTGACCCCCAGGATGCTCCTAAGGCAGCTAGAGTGCACCCGCTCAAGCTTTTGCGATTGCACTTTGGTCAGGGACCAACACTCACTCCCGAACAGCAGAATTGGCAACACATATGCCTTATAACACTTCACCTTCGTAGCCAAAGACAGATGCTTGGTGCCCCACATCTTTTCAAACTGCTTAAACCTCCCCACAGCCTACTAGATCAACCAATTTCAGATACCCGTTTTCCCTGCAGATGCCAAAGAACAAATTCCAAATTTATTCCGATCTCACGACAATAAATAAAGCTATTAAAAGCAACTCTCTAGGGCAAGGCACTACTGCTTCCAGTCTATTGGGTCCGCTCTGTAGTACTTCTTCGAAGTCCTCTTACCTTGAGATCTTCTTTCAGCTTTTTTAGGTTTGGTGTCTGACGTATCCCCACCACCTCCCCAGTAACACCCATGGCTAGGGGGCAACCAGAAGGGTACAACCTGAACCATAGCAGCAGAGGAGCAGAAGATCATCACCAGCAGCAGCAGCAGCAGGAACAGCAGCAGGAACAGCAGCAGGAACAGCGGCAGGAACAGCAGCAGGAACAGCAGCAGGAACAGCAGCAGGAACAGCAGCAGGAACAGCAGCAGGAACAGCAGCAGGAACAGCAGCAGGAACAGCAGCAGGAACAGCAGCAGGAACAGCAGCAGGAACAGCAGCAGGAACAGCAGCAGGAACAGCAGCAGGAACAGCACCAGCAGGAACAGCAGCAGGAACAGCAGCAGGAACAGCAGCAGGAACAGCAGCAGGAACAGCAGCAGGAACAGCAGCAGGAACAGCAGCAGGAACAGCAGCAGGAACAGCAGCAGGAACAGCAGCAGGAACAGCAGCAGGAACAGCACCAGCAGCAGCAGCAGGAACAGCAGCAGGAACAGCAGCAGGAACAGCAGCAGGAACAGCAGCAGGAACAGCAGCAGGAACAGCAGCAGGAACAGCACCAGCAGCAGCAGCAGGAACAGCAGCAGGAACAGCAGCAGGAACAGCACCAGCAGCAGCAGCAGGAACAGCAGCAGGAACAGCAGCAAGAACAGCAGCAGGAACAGCAGCAGGAACAGCAGCAGGAACAGCAGCAGGAACAGCACCAGCAGCAGCAGCAGGAACAGCAGCAAGAACAGCAGCAGGAACAGCAGCAGGAACAGCAGCAGGAACAGCAGCAGGAACAGCAGCAGGAACAGCAGCAGGAACAGCAGCAGGAACAGCAGCAGGAACAGCAGCAGGAACAGAGGAGCAGAAGAGCTTGGATGGGTTGAGGCACCAAAGCAATTGGAAGGGAAGCACCACTTTGAAGCACTCGGGCTGTGAGTTGCACCTGGTCCAGACCAGAAGATACGTGCTGCCAATTTTGACTTGGCAAGGATCGAACCTTAACTCTTGCCCTACAGTAATCTCCAGCAGTCCTGGTTTCGGGCACCAATAAGTCGTAGCTTTAGCCAGCAATATCTCTACAATATGTTGGGCCATACAGCTGATCGTCTGGGTTATGGACATGGTCCAAAGTAACCAAAGGGAAGCAGCCCTTTGCGATTACACAGAGAACACCTGAATGCATGAATTGTAATTATACTTGCCTGTTATTATCTGCCGCAGCTGCTCCATTCCTTGTGTTAGGTTCCACCCCCAATGGCAACATGACAGACTCCTCCACCTCCACCACTAGTTCATACAGGTTGTCTGGGGTAGTGATCTGCAGGTCAAAGATGTTTGGCCGGGACTGCAATAGACACAGCAGGGGGACCTCTTAGCACACTAGTTTAGGGTTTAAGTTCTAGGGTTTAGGGTCTAGGGTTTAGGGTTTGGACTACTGCAACAGACACAGCAGGAAGCCCTCTTAGCACACGGCTACATCGGCAGAGACCATGTGATACCAGCAATAAGGAGGAAAGGTGAACTGCGGGCCTTTCATTTGGCTGGGCCAAGTCTTGAGGATGTGGGGTACAACAAGGAGGCAGATATGCGGGAAATCCATGGCAGTAGTACATAAGGCAGCATCGGATCTGGAGGCTTACAGGCAATCTTTTGTCATATGGTAAGGCGCTGCTACTGCTCTACTGATGCCTGGGCATCCAGTCCCCTGACCCCTTCCTGCTCCCCTGCTGCTCCTCCTCCTCCTCCTTCCTGCCAGGTGAATGCCGGTGTGGTGTCCACTGGTCTCGTATCACAGCACAAGCAGCTGACACCCTAATAGTCATATTGTCTATTTAACACCGCCCGCCCAGTAACACCCCCCCTCAATCAATGATGTGTTTGCTTTGTGAGCGCTGTATGAGCGCACACATGCTCCCCAAGAAAAGACCACAATCCCCCCACCCCCGGTGCCACTATCCCATAATCGTGGTTGTTATTTGCATGTGTGTGGGCGCTCATGTGCTTGGTAATGCCCTGCTGCAATTATCAGCTGTCACCCTCATTCCTGAGTAGTTGTCCATTTCCCGATGTTAAGCAGCACATATGGAGTGACACATGAGGCTGGCATCCAACGGGTAACATCAACAGACCCTAGAGGCGAGCTGCTGGGCTCTTTGCTGCCATCGGGCAAATCCTTCGGGCCTTATGCATTACTCAACACATGCTTCTGCCCCGCACACCATTGCCCCAGAGCCTAAACCCTAAACCCTAAACCCTAAACCCACCTGGTTAGCAATGTGCAGCAGGTCAGGGAAACCCGCAGTTACCAGCAGTGCTGTCCTCTCCCCCTGCCTCTCTAGAAGGGCATTGGTGGCAACTGTAGTGCCCATGCGGATAGAGGCAATACGACTGGTGTCCAGGGGCTGCTGCCTAAAGCAATACAGCATGCAGGAACCATGGATCAGCAGCACTTAACGTCTCCTCCCTTCAGTTTCTAATGACTCATATCGAGCACGATTATTGCCATATCAGTTGCGCTTCAAAGAAGCAGAGCTGTTGGATGCATACAGTGTGCAACACATGTTCATACCCACTTTTCAGTGCTTTGTGGCTGCCCTTGCAGAAGCGGCCAGTTCGGGAGCACATCATATGCTGTCTTTTTGAGAGAGCAAGAGAGAGATGCAGCACATCACTGTGGTGCAGTCCCCCCTGTATATGAGATAGATCACTGCATAGCTTTCGGGCCGTGCAGCGCCCGCGGCATAGTTCCATCCAGTTTGTTAGTATGTGGAGAGCAGACCAAGAGTCGAGACAGCTAGAGAGCCAAGGCTGCCAGACCATTCAAGACACCGAGACATACTAACCACTGCAAGCGCTCTACCAACAGCATGCTTGCTTCCCCCTGTATGCAACACTTCTAGCCCAACACTTCTAGACCAATACAGCAACCTCTGTCCTGATCCATTTGCTTCTGCAGTTCCTGAGTCAATTTGGAACGATTTCTAGGTCCATGCATGTGCAAAACCAGCTTTGCCCACAGTTGCAGCTGCTGGAGATGGAACATGTACCCCCTCGCTTCATTCTCCCGGATGCCTTCACAGGGCAGCTGCTTGTGTAATGCAATCACCGGCCCGCTTTAGGTTGCTGGACTGGTTTACCTCGGGTGCGGTACGCCAGTAACTTCCTCGAGCACCCGCCGGATTCCTTCTCGAGGGGCATCTGGGTAGTTGGCGGGATCCTCACTCAGCAACTTCAGCACACTGCATGGGCAAGGACACTGCTGAGAATGCATGAAGCAAGCGGGTGTGTGTAGATATGTCCACACAGATGTGAACTATATGCCAGGATCGGGCAGGGTATTGAACCATGGTGAGGATTGTGCTTACCGGTACGTGCTGCCACCCTTGCCATCCGGTACCTGCGGTTGCCAGAGCTGTTGGGTTCATTTTTGCAGCGTGTTCAGGCAGGAGGGATACTTCTACTGTATGGGTTTCTAGACACTCGTGTCTTATGTATAATGCATTCCTGGGCTTCCCGTCAGCTGACCTGAGCGAATACGTCCGTGAAGGTTCCACCGCGGTCTATTGCAAAATGGAAGTCCCGCGCCATTATTCGATCGAGAAGACTATGCTCAAGCAGTCAGAGACCCTCAGCATATGATTCCTCACTCAGATAGCGACGCCCAACCCTACAAAACACGTCACTGCATCAAATGTTCCCTGCGGTAGGACTGTTGATCTCACGACAGTTTTCCATTAAGTTGAGAGCACTGAAGGACGTGCATTCATTTTGTTAATTAGTGATCGGGGTTCCTGTTGGAGTCGTGTGCTTGGGATGGTCGAATGCTGTGTATCTGTACTGCTGCAGAGTTACACCTGGCAGATCACGTGGCCCGTCCGGTGCCGAAGTTCTGCCGTGCCCTGTTCGGTAAAGATAGCCCCAAGCGGTGTACCAAGTTGCATCAGCCGTATACTCCAGTCGTTACAACTTCAAGCTCACGCATTTCTGATATAAGCTGCCTAGGCAGTCTGACCGAGTTGATCCGGTGGAGTGCTCTTCCCGAACTGGTGAGCCATGCATACCCGTGCCAATACATCGCCCTACATACACATGCTTAGAAGAACAGATGAGATGGCCGAGTCCTGCATAGACCGGAACTTCCCAGCAGCTTGAAAACCCTGCCTCTCAGTTTGGCAATCAAGCACCAACCATAGCGAGCAGCGACAATTTCAATTGCACAAGACGACCAGATGATAAGGATGCAGGTAGGTCTGGTCAACAGCAATTCACGAGCCATTTGCAGTGCTTGTATGATGGGAAAGCATACTCCACAACAAGCGACCTAGCAATAGGATGTAATGAGAACCCAGGCAGCGTCACTGGCAGCCGCCTGTTGTCTGCTTCCACCTGCATTAGGCATCACCCATTGAATGTCAAGCAAGTGGTTCGTCAGTCAGCATTGACCAGTTGTACGAGCTATTGTTGCACCCATCATTTAGCAGCTTACTTCCACTTGTCCTGCAGTGTGCTCGCTACCTTCCAGGTCTGTGCTCTCAGTGTTATTTTCGCCAGTTTCCAGATCTGTGCTCCCAATCGCCAGTGCCTTTAAGCCACGAGTCCAGACCCCACCGTCTTCAGCACTTCCCGCTGACCAACTCTTGTTGATCCTAACCCTGTATTGTGGCTTCAGGCGCCTAAGATCAAGCCCAATCTACTCGCTGGCTGAAACAACCCCCTCCGTCTCTCCGGCCAGTTCCACATGATGGGATATCTGCTGCTATCAAACCTCCTCCATCTTCAATCTGCGCGCTTCGCCCGCGGCACCCACAGGAGCCCTCCGCTTGGTGGGTTCGGAGGTCAGCTGATGGGATGTTTATTAGCAGCCCTCAGGGTGTGTGCCCTTTTCCAGTGGAGAAAGCTGTTGATTTGTAAGACCACATAAGGTATATTTCTTCCAGTCAGAAGCACCGGCAGAAATGTACGTATGTGCCCCTACGGGTTAACGGCTTCTCCAGGGGGCCTACCCACCCTGAGGGCTGCCAGGATACATCCCAGCAGCAGATAGCTGCTCTGGTTAGCGGCAACCTACCTCCTAACATCAGAAGTTTAACCGGTGACGGTCAGTTGCCGTGTCTATGAGGGAGCATCAGTTGAGCAGCTCATGGCAGCTTGCAGCTGTACCCAAGCAGCCCTCCCTCATACAGGGAAAGGTTAAGGCGCTCCCTCACTCACATCCCAGCTCTGGCAGAAGCAGCAACAGCAGCAGCAGTCGCCGCAGCCGCTTGAAGTTATACCGGAAGGTCCTGGGGTGCTGGGGTTGCTGGGGGCCAGGGTATGGTTGATGTGGGGTGCTGGGGGAAGTGGGCCAGGCGGTGGCGGGTCTGGGGATGATGGGCAGGGGCAATATCTTTGGGCTTAGGCTGATAGAGAGGTGCATCATTCATTGCGTTGTCGCCAGCACTATAACGCAATGAACAAGGGCATCTCTGTCACTGTGCAGGAGGGAAAGGAAACAACAGGGGGTGAAGCTCGTACTCCAGTATCCCAGGGCACCATGGAGGGATGCAGCGCGTTTGCAGCGGTTAGGCAGCGGGAGCAGCAGCGGTGTGATGAGAGGAGGCCTGCAGGTCTGCAGTCTCCTTGGCAAAATCTGCTACTAGCACAGATAATATTTTAACTGGCAGCTGCTTGCTTGCTCTACCTTGTATATCCGAGCAGCAGCAGTACTCAGCACTCCGTCCTCCTGCTCTTAGTACGAGAAAGCGTCTCTGAAGCTGCTACTTCTAGAAGTAGCAGTTGCAGCAGTGGTCACAGCTTAGCTTCAATCGGCAGTAGCAGTGGCACCGCATCAAGCAGTCACTCACAGCTGTCGCAGGCGCCAGTGGCACAGGTAGCCGCTGCAGCTAAGACAGGTCGCAAGCAGCAGCCAGGGATACGGTATTGATATGGTGGACTTTAAAATAAAGCCTCATGCAGCTGAGAGACGTAGCTCCAGTCCACTTGGAGGCACCTCCTAGTAATATCAACCCAGGTGCAGCTGAGAAGGTGGTAGCTGAGGTACCATTTAACAATGCCCCGCCACCCTCCGCTGCTACTGCCCGTTGCGGGGCCCACCCAATAGCAGCCAAGTTCCTGCGTGTGTTAGTTGGCAATCATCTTGTCCTCAGTTTGCTAAGTCCTTGCTGAGCTGCAGTGGCACCAGTGATTTGGTCCAGCCATTGACCCACTGACCAGGGGCTTCAGGGCAGCAGATTCCTGACAACCTCCGAAGGCACCCGCTGTTTCTGTCAGCCTCGCTGCAGCCCCGCAGACTGACTGAGACATCTACCTCAACCAGGCATAAGTAGTAGCACAGGAAATAATGGAGCAGATGAGGCCAGTCTCGTAGCCGGCAGTAGCTGCAGTGAAATAGCTAAAACCTGACGGTTTAGGAGGGTAAAAGCCTGAGGTAACTCAGTTTGGTCAAGCAGACACTTGGCTCACCTCTAAGGAACATACGTTTTTGGCTTATGTTGTGTTATGTCATTGTTTGGCCTTGAGTTGGCCAAGAGTGTACCGCTGTAGTGTTGAGTGTACCTGACATTCTCGGAGCCATATGCACTTTATGGTACTTTATCAAGTGGTGAGGGATCAAGTGTTAAGGGCTGTCACAACGCTTTGCCTCATTTCGGGCTTTCGCCAACCCTATAAATAGGGGCGCTGGGGGGCTATGGTTAAGCCTCAGTTCATTGTGTTATATCTTTGTCTACAGTACACGCCTTAAGTGTCCTGTGTATCGACTTGTAAGTTTCACTTCGCTGACATCTCCGGTCCACACATGGTTGAAGGCTAAGCGCTTACGTGCCGCCTAAGCAACTAGTTCGACCCGGGAGAGGAACCGTAACATTTGGTTTGGGAGCCTAATTGATCCGTATAAGTATCCGCCCGTTATTGCTGTCTTACACGAGTTAGCATCGTACTGGGTTACGACCGCATGCCGCGCAACCATAAGAAAGCAAGGGAGCAGAGCATACCTCGGCGTGTCTCGCGTGAATCCGAACAGTGCATTAACTACGCTTGCGAGTTCCTTTGGAGCAATAGTTACTTGGAGAGTACCCGCGTTGTTCAGCAGCAGCATCTAGTCATCCGCGTTCCTGCCGCTTATCGCGAAGCAGCAGAACAGCACGAGAATAGAGAGAGTGACCTTGTTGTGGACTTTACAAATACGTCAAGCAGCGAACCCGCTTGGAGGCGCTAGCAGACTCTCAGCAGGCTCAGCAGCTTTCGACCAGCAGCGCTGACGTGTGACAGTACGGCCATACCGTTACCGCCGGCTTCCAAGGTTACACTCATCAGACCGACCGCAGCTTAATGGAGGGACAAATCGAACAGCTGACTACACAGCTACAGCAGCTGTACCATGAGCACGCTGCTATGGCTCAGCAGTTCGCAACCGCGCAACAGCAACTAACTACAACTCAGCATCAGCTTGCGCAGATGCAGCAGCAGCCACAGCACGCCAGTGGCGCCGCAGCTCTTGGACCTAAGCTAAAGCTGCCTAAACCACCTGTGTTTACTGGCCGCAACCGGAATACGCAACGCCACAGAACTGGACCTATCAGATGGAGAACTTCCTTAGTGCAAATGACATCAACCTGGACACCCCAGCAGCCGTCGTTTACGCAGCAGGTTACCTTGCAGACTCTGCCTTAACATGGCACCGTATGCACCAGATCGATGTCGCACGGGGAATCATAGTAACGTACGCCAATTGGACCGAATTCAAGACCGCTCTCATCAGCCGTTTCACCGCAATTTCAGCCGAACGCACCGCCCGGCAGAAGCTGACCTCACTCAGGCAGGGCAAGAGCGTTAGGGAGTATGCGCAAGAGTTCAACTTGTGCATGATAGAATTGCCAGAAATGAACGAGAAGGACCGGTTGTACCGCTTTCTGGAAGGACTCAAGCCCGAAGTACGAATTCACGTCGAACTGAAGAAACCTGATACCCTTGCTGAAGCAATAGAGTTGGCTATCCAGACTGACTCTTTGCTTTGGCAAATCAGGAGAGGACCAACCCTGGTGGGCAGAGGAGACACCTACCGAGCTATGACCAGTCATCACTCAGCAGGACCCAGTGCCATGGAGATTGGCTCACTTGAGACCAAGGGCCACGTAGGCCCAGAGAGAGCCATGAACTTCAAGCAGAACATCCGTTGCTTCTACTGTGGAGCAAGGGGTCACTACAAGCGTGACTGCCTGAAGCGTAAGAAGCACCTAACCATGCGATCTTCAAACTAGAAGAGGCGCGTGGTGCAGTGAGTCCCACACGCGCCGAGAAGGCCAAGCCCCGACCCGCAGAAGACTCACGGACTGGCATACCATCAAGGACAACACGGATGTCAGGGAACAGCCACCCCACGGTGCCAAGGGGTACCCCAAAGCAGAGACCAAAGCAGTGTTCAACACGGAGGAGGGACCGTGAGGACTGGATGTTTGACCCTTTGGAAAGGGCCAGCTTTGAAGCGTATTACGGACCATTTTCAGTAGACGCCTGTGCGGATCCCGAAGGACATAATGCCCAGGCCCACAAGTTCTACCACAGCCAGAATTCCTTCCTCAAGGCGAATGTCGAGGGAGAGAACGTATGGCTGAATGCGCCCTATCGCCGCGCCGGCCATTTTCTGAGGCACTACTTGGAGTGCAAGGAGAGAGCACCGACTCAGACTAGCGCAGTTATCGTTTTGCCCAAATGGGACAACAAGCCGTGGTGGAAACTCACCCAAGGATTCAGGGTTCTGAGAGTCTACCCTGCCGGCAGCCACCTATTTACAGCACCAGCACACCCCGGCGAAGTTACCCGGACAGATTTAGGACCAACTAGATGGGACGTCATTGTATTTTGGGACCCACCTACACTCCAAGGGATTATGAAGACACTACCAGCAGAAACAGCAGCTACTTCAGCTTCCGCCGAAACCGTACCGCTACCCGATACCGACGTAGTTACATCAGAGCTGGAAGGACTACAGCCAACCAGTAATCAGCTAATACGGCTAACAGCAGTGCTATGGGGCCGCAAAGTACGAGCCCTAATCGACTGTGGAGCCGGTGATAATTACATCAGCAGTCAACTCGTTGACGAAATACGACCTAAGACTCTCACCGTACCCGGAAAGGTGGTGCAACTTGCTGGACCCGTGACGCAAGACGCCAGCCGGTTGTTGAACCACCAGACCTTTCGAATTGGAGCTTTCAAGGACAAGGACAACTTTACGGTTACCAAGCTAGCACGAGATGACCTCATCTTAGGAAAACCCTGGTTGACTCGGGTCAACCCGCCCATTGACTGGATCAGTAATACCATGACTATCACCAAGGGGCGAAATTCCTACACCTTGAGCTCTACGGTGGAAGACACGTCACCTATCGTGAACCTCCTAAGTTCACTGCAACTCAAGCGTGAACTACGGAAGGGGAGAACCGCTTACCTTGCCGTAATCCGTGAAGTTCTGGAAGAAGGGACCAAGCTGGAAATTGAAGGTCCTACAGCGGAGTGGAAGGGAAGGCTGATACAAGTCTTGGAGAAGCACCAGAAGATCTTTGAGCCGTTGCCCAAGGGGTTACCACCCGAACGAGCGATCGATCATCACATCGACTTAGAACCCGGAGCACGACCGCCATACCTACCCACCTATCACATGAGCCCTTTGGAGCTGGCCGAATTGAAGAAACAGCTAGCCGAACTAATTGACATGGGGTACATACAGCCATCAAAGTCACCCTATGGGGCACCCGTACTCTTTGTGCCCAAGAAGAACGGGAAGTTACGTATGTGTGTGGACTATAGAGCTCTCAACAAGCTCACCATGAAGAACCGGTATCCGTTGCCACGTATCGATGAGCTTTTGGACCAGTTAAATGGAGCTACAATCTTTACTAAACTGGACTGCCAACAGGGCTATCACCAGATTCGTATATCAGGTGATGACGGAAGTATTCAGAGGGCCGCCTTTCGCACCCGATACGGCCACTACGAATGGTTAGTCATGCCCTTTGGCCTGACTAATGCGCCAGCTACGTTTCAAGCCCTAATGAACAACATCTTACGCCCGTACTTGGACCAATTCGTGGTAGTCTATCTGGATGACATCTGCATCTACTCCAAAACCCCGGAGGAGCACCTACAGCACGTGGACAAAGTCTTGGCCTTGCTTGAGCAACACCAGCTCTACATTGGCCTTGACAAGTGCGCTTTTGGACAGGCTGAAATGGGTTTTCTCGGACATGTGATCAGCAAGGACGGAGTAAAGGTGGACCCAAAGAAGGTGCAAGCTGTCACAGAGTGGCCTACACCTTCTAACGTGAAGGACATCAGGAGCTTCCTTGGTTTGACCGGTTACTATCAACGGTTCATTAAGCACTACGCTCACCTCGCGTTACCACTCACCGAGCTGACCAAGAAGGAGAATGGATGGAAATGGACAGCGTCAGAAGAAGCAGCCTTTCAAGGCCTGAAAGAAGCCGTAACTTCAGCACCAGTTCTCGTTACCGCCAACCCCGAACTTCCGTATGAAGTTTACACCGACGCCTCTGACTTTGCTCTTGGAGCAGTCTTGCTACAAGACCAAGGCCAAGGACTTCATCCCGTCGCCTACCTATCGCGTAAGCTCAGCCCGACAGAGCACCGCTACCCGATCGGTGATAAGGAGTTACTAGGCATCTACTGGGCTTTGACCGAGTGGAGATGTTACCTGGAAGGACACAGTTCAGAGTGAACTCGGACCATCTTAACCATACCTGGTTTGCGACCAAGAAGAACCTTAACCGCCGACAGACCAAGTGGAGCCAGTGGTTAGAATCATACTACTGCGGAGTGGACATCGCCTACAAGGAGGGGAAGTCAAACCTCTCTGACCCTCTATCACGCCGTGCTGACTTGTACAGCATTAGCTCGATTAACACCGATGACCTACTCACCCGCATTAGTAACAGCTACGAGACCGATGAATACTACAACCAGCCGTTTCCGTATTTGGAGAACATCAATGGCCTTTGGTACTTTGGAGATCGTCTAGCAGTACCTCGTAATCTGGAGATTCGGCATGAGATAATCCGTGAATGCCATGACTCACTCAGTGGAGGACATCTGGGAGTGACCAAGACAATACAGCGTGTGGCAAGGAGGTTCTGGTGGCCACACATGTCAAAGACAGTACGTCAATACGTGACTGCCTGCCCATCATGCCAACGGAACAAACCATCGAACCAGTTACCCGGTGGACTACTGCAGCCGATTCCGATACCGAAAGCAAAGTGGGAGGAGATGACAATGGATCTAATTACCGACCTACCGCCGACCCGTAACGGTTATGACGCAATTGTGACCTTTGTGGACCGGCTTAGCAAAGAAGTACACTTTGCTCCGACAACAAAGAAGGTTGACGCCGTTGGACTCGCCCGAATCTTTCGTACTACCATCTACCGACATCATGGAATGCCTAAGGCAATAATCTCCGACCGTGACGACCGTTTCCTTAGTCATTTCTGGAGAGCACTCTTCTCAGTAGTGGGAACTGATCTGAAGTTCTCAACAGCTGCAGCCTACCACCCACAGAGTGATGGCCAAAGTGAACGTGCAAACCGCACACTGGAGGAGTACCTGAGACACTGCATCAACAGGACAGGACATTGAGTATGCCGTTGGAGCCTAAGTTGGCTCCTTGTGGGTGGCGCTGCCCCCACCGGCGCCCCGCTTTGACGGGGTCATTTGGTAATTGGTAATTGGTAATCAACCCCCTGCAAGACAACTGGGACGAATACTTGGACCTAGCCGAGTACGCCATCAATGACTCCATCAACCCAAGCACCGGTTACACCCCATTCTACCTCACATACGGTCAACACCCCAACACCGCCTTGGACCTCACTACCGATGCTATGGTGCCTAAGGCACAGGACTTTCTGGTGGAAATGAAGGATGCTGTCACCCATGCCAAGGCCAAGCTTCAAGAAGCCCATGCCCGTCAAGCAACCCAAGCTAACAAGAAGCGGCGCGATGTAACCTTCCGAGTAGGAGATAAAGTGGCGCTATCCACAGCCAATTTGAGGTTACCTTCAACTATGTCTAAAAAGTTGGCACCTAAGTATATTGGCCCTCTCAAAGTGACTAGAGTGATTAACCCTGTCGCATATCAGTTGAAGTTACCAGCGAATTTACGTATTCATAATGTGTTTCATATGAGTTTGTTGCAACCATGGCGTTCTGATTTGGAAGTGCCTAGTCACTCTGATGCCCAGTGCCAACCGCCACCTGTAGTACCTGATGATGAGCAATATGCTGTGGAAGCCTTGTTGGACAAGAGGATCACTGCACGTGGACGAATTGAATATCTAGTGCGATGGCAAGGTTATGGACCAGAGGATGACTCATGGCGACCGAGTAGTGATACTGAGCAAAGCCTGATTACGGCTTACGAAGCTACTCATCATGCCACCTTGCCCACGGCTCGTAGGAGTACCCGCAAGAATACTCGCCGTTATACCTAGTTATAGCAGCGAGGGCGCTGCTCCTAAAAGGGGGACAGTGTGCAGTGAAATAGCTAAAACCTGACGGTTTAGGAGGGTAAAAGCCTGAGGTAACTCAGTTTGGTCAAGCAGACACTTGGCTCACCTCTAAGGAACATACGTTTTTGGCTTATGTTGTGTTATGTCATTGTTTGGCCTTGAGTTGGCCAAGAGTGTACCGCTGTAGTGTTGAGTGTACCTGACATTCTCGGAGCCATATGCACTTTATGGTACTTTATCAAGTGGTGAGGGATCAAGTGTTAAGGGCTGTCACAACGCTTTGCCTCATTTCGGGCTTTCGCCAACCCTATAAATAGGGGCGCTGGGGGGCTATGGTTAAGCCTCAGTTCATTGTGTTATATCTTTGTCTACAGTACACGCCTTAAGTGTCCTGTGTATCGACTTGTAAGTTTCACTTCGCTGACATCTCCGGTCCACACATGGTTGAAGGCTAAGCGCTTACGTGCCGCCTAAGCAACTAGTTCGACCCGGGAGAGGAACCGTAACAGTAGCTGCCACTGCCACCATGCTGTTGCACCGAACTAGCTGTGGCTGTTATTGAGTACCTGAATCTGGCTCAATAGCATGCTGCGCAGTAGCAGCAGCGCTAGCAGCTCCGAAGCAAGTCCTATGCAGCAGCAGTGGACATGTCCCTGGTCAAATCGATGCCATGCAGCATGCCCGTTCTTGAGGCTGCCATCAACCGTGTGGAAGTCGGCGTCCGCGTGGGTACCAGCTCTGGCGGAGGTGAGCAACTATATCAGCGAACATGAGCTTCAGGGCAGATAGTGGCATGTGCTCCTTGCCCCTGGCTCTAAGATCCAGCTCCTGGACTTAGCTATAACCCTACCAGTGTGCCCCATCAATGTGTCCATTACTACCAGCAGGCTAGGTAGGTCATTGTGGTACCTGCCTATGTCAATGTCCCCACTGGTGCATTCTGCAGCACCTGCTTGGCATGACAGTGATTCCATGGGCGGGCACACTGTCATGCCAAGCAGGTGCTGCAGAATGCACCAGTGGGGACATTGGCATAGGTAAGGCATAGGCAGGTACCACAATGACCTGCTGGTAGTGGCGGACTGTACTTGATGGTTACATGTTTACGTCCACAAACACACCATTTGTGGCGTACAATCAAGGACGTATGCCTACCTAGTGAGGACCACCTCCCCAAGAGTATGACTCAACCAGTCCAACTCAGACTCTGTGTTTGAAATATGCCTTTACCATTGACCTTTGTTGCGTGCCTAGAAGGTCCCAATGTACAGGGTCATGCATGACGGATGTCATGGCCATGTACCTTGGCACCTTCCATGCACGCAGCAGAGACAGCAGTCCAGCTCCGGGGCTCCAGCTCACACTTGCTCCAGCCAGGCATGTTCCCACCTGGCACTGCTGAGTGGGCCCTAGGGGCAGTCAGTGCAGCTTAGCAGTTATCTAGTCCAGGGGTTTGGATGTTTTTGCCAGCAGTGCTGATGAACTTTGGCCGGTGGGCAGGCACTGCGATTGACATTGGTGAAGCTAAGGTTGTTGCCCAGTGTCATATGTATGAGTTTCTGAGTTTGTCACATCATTTGAGGGAAGAAATTAAGAGAGTGTTACAGACTTAATAGGGCCAAATTTCATAAACGTATCAAAACTGCAGTCATTCGATGCTCCTGTGGTAATCATCAAGAAGCCCCACGGTGACAAGCTGCAGTCTGTGCATGGATGTTTCTGTTTCACTGAAATGCTTAGATTCTGACCCGTATCAGCTAGTAACGTACCGGTCGTAGAACACGTGCATGTTATGATGTCGGCACGCAACTAACTATTCTCTGCAACGTCGGACATATTCACTTGGGGTATTGGCTTGTTCCTGTGCATATGCCAGCAGAGTTTCTTGGGTTTACTATCTCACTGCATCAGTGGGGTAGAGTAAATGATGCATGCATCTTGGCTTGGTTTGGGCGCTGGCGACCAGTTCCAGCGTCATCTGGATAGAGGGAGAGAGAGAGAAGGTACTATACTACGCATCTTCTGGATATCAGTATGCTAAAGACCGTCTCCACCTTGCACCTTGAGGGTGCAGGGATCCGACAAATGCCTATGTTGAACATGTATAGGTCATACATTGATACTATGACTTAGTTGCCTTGGTGACCCGAAGGTCTTTGATGAGCAATGTTGGGTGCTAAAAGATTCACCAGGTGTGTGCTCTATCGTATTTTGTTTTTATGGTATGTAACTATGAATGGTGAATGAAAAGATGAGACGAGAATGTTAGAGTCAAGGTGAAGTGCTGCGGACGTATGATTCATATGATGATGCTGACTCATCACATATTCATACTATATGTTTGGGCGTTGCTGGTGCCGCAAACTGGGTTGTGGTGGCAAGGGCCGGAGGCATCACTTGAAGCAGCACCTCGCCTCGGCCAGCACGGACCGAGATGCACAGCACCCTCGCTCATCATGATGATGTTGATGATGGAGTGAGTGCCTTTCGCCAAAATGGAGCGTCGGGGTTCCCCAACAGCCGAACTTGCATGAAGCGGTGAGGGGAAGCCACTCGAGGGATTTGAGCGAGCTTTGAAATGCCAAATCCGATAAGCGCTGGCCGTCGAGAGCTCAACCTCACTGACTGTCGAACAGACATGCCTCATCAGGGAAGTGAGGCGCACATGCAGCCGGGTGAAGAATGTGCTGCAGCAGCAAGCCACGCTGATCTGCTGGTAATATCTGAGCACGGATCAGATACAAAACATTATATTCCGCATGTTCACTGATACGTTTACGGGATTTAGCCCACCGAGTCCCATTACCAATCCATGCCATCCAGGGCCTCCGCAACAGTCTCCAGATTCAAGCAAGCCCAGCAAGCCTGCCGGCACCATCAAAATCGAGTCAGTATTAATGCTAGGTGTTAACGGCGATTCATGCATCCAGCTGTTTTACACCAGAAAACTTCAGGCAACGAGGCCCTCACTCAGCCGTAGCACCCAGCAGAGACACATCATCACATGCACCTAGTGCTTACCCCTTGCAACACTTTCATTGTCATGCAAAAGTAAGTAATCGATCGGAGATATACTTCGCCTGCATTCTGAGGCAGCTGAGGCTCCTCCACACCATCCAATACACCGCACACTGAACTGGGTCCAAAGTGCCCACGCAACGCACCAACCTACTCGCCAATGCTCCAATCCACATGAACTAAGGTAATGGAGCCGTGGGTCTCCCGCCTCGATCTTCGCGGACTGTCGACTGGTTTATTATTCAGGACAGTCGAGTAGCCTAGAATGTGTATGATGTTGCGATGTGGCCCCTTGACAGGGGTAGCTGTGCTTCACGAGATAGTATACCGGTATGTTCCACAAACAGGTCTGAGTACTATTTGGGTGGGAAACAATTGACTGGAAACAATTGGTTGCACCTGCTATTTAAGTAAGTATGGGCGGCTGGATGGATGGGTCTGAAGATGTTGGCAAACAGACGACAGGCACAAAGTAATTGTTCTCGTTCCGTGCATTTCTTCAACGCACTGCCTAAGACGAATACGCACGAGCGCAGCCTTAGCGTTAAGAATGGATAGGCCTGTTTGTATTTGTTGCGCAGTGCGCACTTCCGTTCCGCTCCACAAAAAATACAGCGTTCCAGTGACAATTTCATCGTTCCAGTGAAATTTTCGTTGGAACGCTTGTTCGCAAATTCTCATTCCCGTTGCAGAGGAGTCTGCGCGACACACGCGGCAGCGAGCGGAATAGCGCTCTTATCATTGTAACATTAGTAGACGCATAAGAACGCTCTGCGGTGTTGCGCAGCGCTCGTTCGGGCGAGGCGTTCCCGCCCTTACTCCGCAGAACCCTAAAACGTGGGCTCAGATTCTGTACTTACGACGCTAAGGTCGACCACGGAAATAGATCAATGCACAGCCCTGGGCCGTGCAACACCTCCCACACGACTCCAACCAGCTTCACGTCTGTTGGGCTGTCTGTTGAGAGGGATGGACTCCAAGGCTGAGAGCTAAGAGGGCCGGGGGTGGGGGAGGGGGGTGGGGGGGGACATGCCCCTTTCACAGAAGTCAACTCGCCTTGAGCCCCAAGCCAGCCAGATGCTCCTTCAAATGAGGGAAGTAAGAAGCAATAGGAAGTTGCTGCACCTGCACATCACCAGCCAGCAAATACACACAGGATGGTGAGCCAGACCATTGGCACTTTCCAGACTACCTGTGATTGGGAGCCTCGCATACATGGCTTATGAGATGACTACATCCAGCTGTTTAGTAATGTTGTAGCTAATTATGCAGGCGAGGTTGAGAGGTTGAGACCGAGGACAAAATAAAGAGTGCAAGATTGCAACAGATGGAGTATGCTAGTGAACCTTAGATGGCCAACTCTGAGGGCACCTCCATATCATGCATTATGATCTGGCAAACATCCCCTTCCCTGTTTCCTCTTCCTGCTGCCTAACCTAAGCAAGCCGGGATGCATACTAAAGCTAAATACGCTGGCACATGCAGAACAATACAAGGGACATGTGTGACGAGCAGGCACACTTGCTGAAACACATGGAAAGCAAGTGAGTCGGCATACAGGTATATGCTGATTTCTTAAGAGAGGCCACTGCCCAGCCATCAGGGCTATACTGATTTGAAATATGGGGAATTATGGCAGGAAGATACATGTAATGT
Source organism: Pseudopediastrum boryanum (assembly GCA_963556185.1). NCBI lineage: Eukaryota > Viridiplantae > Chlorophyta > Chlorophyceae > Sphaeropleales > Hydrodictyaceae > Pseudopediastrum > Pseudopediastrum boryanum. The sequence goes on from OY744498.1 coordinate 4,798,724, forward strand.
TGAAACGACCTTTATCATAGACTGTGACATTTGTGCATCACGCTAGGCCTATGGTCAATGGTTTTTAGATCTCGCATCGCTCGTTGCTTTTCCATCTCTGCATGTGCAGTGGCAACTATGGTCTGCATGTAAACATTTAAACATTTGATGGGGTCTGCTTGTATACGCCGCTCAGTCCCGCAGCTACCAACCTGAGAACAAGCCCCCCATTCAGATAACCTGATGTGCCTATCCTCCAAACCGTTAACACCAAGACCCCATGCTCACCAAGGGGATGTCAGCAGCTGCCCAATCCACACATTGCAGCAGCACCTCTTCATACTGCCCACGCCCAACATCATGAGCAATCCACTCCCCCAGGGCGCCAAACAGCAGGGACTGATACACTGCAGTGGCTTGTAAGGTCTCCCATGCTGCATGCGCCCTGGCTTTCTTCTTGTACCTGGCAGCGATCCGTGCTTTTAACTCCAACTTCTTACGCTCAACATTCTCATCATGACTAGGGGGTACAAGATAAGGATGGCGCAGAGACGACTCTATGCTGCTGCTGCTGCTGCTGCTTACGCTAGCAGGTTCTTTGTCTGCTGGAGCTGCTGCTGATGCTGATGCTGCAGTACTTGGTCCCCCTAGTGCTGCGAGACTGCTGACTTGTGCATCTTCTTGACGAGGGGAACCTTTGTTGGCATTAGTAGTAGGGACATCTGCCGCTTGCAGCTGGTTGTCCAAATCATGCTGCCAGAAGAATTCAACTATCTCCTGGATCTCCAGTGTGTTAAAAACCTGCAGAGAGATGAGGGGCCATGCTGAGGAACGAACCGCAAGGGGGTTGCTATGTCTGCATCTCCATCTTTCCGTCCCTAGTTCGTACCAGCTTGACATGTGGGCCTAGTGGCAAGAAGGAAGGGCCAATGGGTTGACAAAGAAACGTGTTTGTACAGAATCGACACATGATTGAGCAGGGTGCAACAAAGTTTTACCGTATCTTGAAGAATCCTAGACACAGGAATCTTCTGTCCTTGCAGAATGTAAACACTGCCCTCAGGACATTGCACCCCACCCTTACCCGCAGTCTCTACCATTCCTGACAACCCTCACCCAGCCTGCAAGCTCCCCCCTACGCTCCCATTCCATTCCCTCTTAAGCCGCCAGAGGCGCTAATATCCTGGAGCTTTGGCCGCCATATTAAACCCTATTCTGCCCCACCACAGATACCCCTCACTCACCCCCTACTCCCGTATCCACCCCTCTTAAGCCACCCCCCACCCCACCCCACCACACACATGTGCACACACCTGATGGTCTCTTAGCAGTGCATCGATGGTAAAAGGCTCCTTCAGGCGTTGTATCGCTTTAGACCGCCACTCCACCAATTGCTCTTGATCCTGTGTGCTCCAATAGAACGCCAAGCAGTTCCTGCAATCAATGCATGCACACTCAGTCTCAGTCCCTCGCATCCCTGTGAGACCCAGAGGGGCCAGTCAACAAAGCTACTCACATCACATGCTTTTGTAGTTGAGACCATGGTCGTGTTCAGCAATGCCAATACCTACACAAGGCAGGCTATCAGTTACCTCACATTGTCACACGCCTGAACTGGTGTTCTCTAATTGACGTTTGATCTGCCTTCCCTCATGTAAAAACAGTAGCCATTCAACCAGTATTGACATCTTCCCTAGGTATTTCTCAGGCTGGCAGCAGCATGTACCCATTAAGGGTTTAGGCTTATGTCATAACCCTGAACTTAAACCCTAACAAGGACCTTACGCCTAACCCCTTTGTTTTTTTTAAAAGGGGGGTATGTGTCTGGATTGGGAACTGGAGGTGGACAGTATTCAGCAGGACACAGATCCTCACACCTGTGGTTTGTAGATTGATGCTTGAATGCCTGCGCACAAACCCGATGAAGCAGACCCACATCATACTGGTCTGCCAGCGCTAGCAAAGGAAGGAGCTGCTTCAGCTCAACCTGCATGCAGCAGTCCAAGGGCCACAACGGAGGGTTATAGCAGCTACTAAGCTGGTCATGCGTGTCAACTTTTAAAGCTGGTAGGAAGCTAAGTCAGACAATGTAGAGTAAGGACGTCCAGTGCAATGCAACTTGGGGAGTGTATACAAGCTATTGGGGACCAGGGAAGCTCAGGGAAGTTGAGGTGCAGCCCTGACCATGATTTTAAAATGGAAGTGGTAAACCCTGAACCCTCGACCCCCAAGCCTTAGTGCTTGTTTTGGATCACAGCAACTCATTGGATTGATAAGGTCCCATCTCTGATCATGCTGATGCGATCCTCCTTGTCTGCAAAGCGGACAACCTTGCCAGGGGATATCAGCAATCACGAATCACCTTTAATCATACTCCAACACGATCTGTAGCCTTCTATGCAGGAGGCGCAACTGGTCTGCAGCCGAAAGAAACACAGGGGGCTGAATACACAACTGCATTTTGACAACTTTGAGATTCAGAGGTTTCAATACTCAATCAATACCTGGCGCCCTAAACCTTCCACCCAGAACTACCTAAACAGTAAGGCCTTACCTCACACCAGCAGCAGTAGAGGAAGTGCAGGAAGCTGTGCAGTACCTCGGAGTCCACATTGGGCAGGTGGATGATCTGAGAGCGTCCTTCCAACATATCTGAGGACCACAAGGAACATTTATAATCAAGGAACACCATCTCAAAATGCAAAGAGGTGCCCTGCTAGGCACTCTGGTGGGCCACACATTCCATAGTTGAGAAAAAACATACCACCAACGCTATAAGATGATAAAAGCATTATTCATAGCGTAGCTGTGGCTGCACACAAGGCGGTCGGGCGCCAACTCACCTCCTGTGAGCATTCTGTGCAATGGGTTACTCCATCTGCTGAGAGCAAGCTTGTGGCAGTGGAACTGTGTGCCATCATGTGCTGCTAGGATGACATCACTCAGCAAGGGATTGTTGAAGAAATCATTCAGGCCAGGAGCATCACCAGAGTTGGCTTCCAGCTTCAAAGTGGACGTGTCCTGCATGGAGGAATACGGGAACGAATCTAAACCATGGTATTCTGTGGAGAGAACGGGAAGTGGATGTGAAGGTCAATGTACAATACAAGCAACCTTTTGGCCTGGATCAATGATAAAGGAGTGCCCCATATGGGGAACATCTATACACAGGGCGAGGTCTGGAGGAAGGAGGCCAATTCCGAGGTGTTTGCTGCTGGAAGAGTGAAGGTGAAGCAACAGGCAAAGAGCAGCCTAGAGACTTGGATATACTGTGTCATTGCAGGTTAGAGTGTGGATTCATGGGCATGCAGAGCCTGTTGCAAACTAAAGGCAGGACGGGCCAAGCCATGGTGTTGCCTACCTCAGGTACAGCAGGAGGGGGTGCTGTGTAGCGCAAGGGAACATTACCCCAGCCATACCCAGCGGCAGACATTTTGTTGTCGTGGTTGTATCACAGGCGGCATTCACGAGAGCGAAGCTTCAACTCTCATCTTTTGGTGGTCCTGAGGTGGTTCACCAAAGGAGGCCCAAGCCCAGTGCGCGCGAGTATCCCCACCTATCGATGTATTTGCTAGCGAGAAAAAACCGTGCGCACGGAGGGATGTACCTACGTGCTGCGCTTGTGCCTAATTCACGGGGTAGCATGAGAACTCATACGCATGGAGCTTCTAAGTAGCACCAATTAGAGGGCAAGCTCATGCGATATGCTGTGAAGAGGACATGTGCACTGCCGGAAGGCGACATGGACATGCTGTATATAGATGTTAATTGTCTTCTGTTCATGATCGTCAATCAACTGCTCGTACTGCACAGATCTCGTCACTTGTACCGCAAACTCTGGTCGCCCCTGGGGTCGATTCTGTGACGGCTGTGACTCTGGTTCTGTGTGCATTTCCCCAAGGTCTCACATCTTGGTACACTTGAGAGGCTCACATGTTACTCTTACAATGTGCCTCTATCCAAAGCTTTCTTGGCTCAGCTAAGGTGGTCCCTCGAATGCAACAGTTCAGGCATGATGCACGTGCACGCTGTGGACAGGCCCGCGCTCCTAAGCACATCTGGAAATAGCAGTCATGCATTACGTGTTAGATCAAAGACACTCAACAGCAGTGCAGTCTCTCGGAGTGAGAAACGGCAAAGTCCGTCACCTGTCCAAGACTCTAGCTCCAGAAGGTAGAATCGCAGCGAACCGGCTGAATTTGACCATACCAAGACCAAATGTTTCCCGTACCCATCTACAGATCAATACTGCAGACAGCATTGTTGTCAGGAGCGCTCTTCCTCGCGCAAGGGGGCCATGTACGAGCTGCTCCTGCCCCTGCTGCCTCTCAGGTATCATTGCACTGCTCTACCAAGCCCCCAGCTTGCAATCGATCGTAGCTTAGCCTGCTTGTTAAATAGCTCTCGCTCTCGCTCTGCCTGCTAGGCCTTGGTACAAGCTCAACTCTCAAAACCCCTTAGGCCTCCTTGGGGCACAGGACCTGAACCCCAGGAATGGGGGCCTCTGAGGGACTACTGGCAAAAGCTAGTCACAGAGCTACAGCCCTTGCTGTCTGGTACGCGATTGATCATCGTTAGATCATTGTTTCTGCTGCAAACGCATAACAATGAAACAGTAAATCAACTTTAAGCAGCTCCGGGTGCACCCTTCCCCGCCCCTAACACCCATTCCTGCTCCAGAGGACGCCAAATGTGATCGTTTTTTATCACCTACCACCTAACTCCCTCTACATACCACCTTTCCTACCACCCTTCCCCCTGCAGAGGAATTCAGCCCCAGTCTTGTGTTCTATCAAAAAGGAGCTGAGCTACCAGGGGGAGCACCCGGTGATCCAGCAAAGGATTACAGCAGCAGAAGCAAGAATGGGAGCTGTGGGGTGTATCAAGAAGGTGAGAGGGGGGAAACCGAAACAGGGAAAGGTAACTCTGCACAGGAAGGAAAGGGATGGTGGAACTGGAAAGATCCGGCAAAAGGGACAAGGCAGGGTTGGGTATTGTAACATAGGACTTAGGAAGGGGCGTGGGGCCTAGAAGGAGAGAAGGTCTGGTGGGAGTTGGGGATGGTACCCAGCATATGTAGGGAATATGCGCAATGTTAGGCAGTGTTCTGTTCTTCCAGTCCTTTTACAGTTTTGAAGGATGCAAGATGCCTAAGAATGCCTTTGTGGGCCAACGATGTCACGCAGGAGCAGCCAGGTTGTATCTGTTCTTACCTGGGAGCTTGAGACTTACAAATTCATGTCTCTAAAACATTGCACTGCCACTTCATTAGGGCATAAAGATTTCGTGTGGTCTCAATCGTGCGCACATGGTGAGCATGACAAAAGAGAGACTGCATGCATTAGCACGATCTGTTTTGCCTTTGTGGCCCCGTCCCATCCCTGCAGGAGCCCTTAGCCCTCCAGCATGTGCCAGGCCCTTGTACCTTTATCAATGCACCTGCCCATCCCACCCCCCACCCCACACCCCCCGCCCACCCTTTGCCCCCCTCCTTTTCCGCAGGCAGCCGTCAGCCCTCCAGCATGTGCCCTGCCCTTGTACCTTTATCAATGCACCTGCCCATCCCACTCTCCCACCCCCCACCCCCACCCTCACCCTTTGCCCCCCTCTTTTCACGCAGGCAGCCCTCAGCCCTACAACATGTGCCCTGCCCCAGGTGCTGCTCCTGCTGATGACACCATCAAGGCATGCTGTAGACATATGGCTTATGCTGTGCCTAGGTAAGCAGGACGGAGGGTTTAGGGTTTAGGATGCCTGTAGGGTGCATGTGCCCTAAACCATAAAGCCTTATGCTGTGCCTAGGTAAGCAGGACTTAAATGCAGGGAATGGCAGGCATAGTATACACAGATGGTAGCTGCAGCTTCGGGGTTCCAAGTTGCGGTTGCATCACAGCAGGTCAAGCCTTTTGAATGGATTTGAACAGCGACTCTTCATAAGAGTGCTGCCCATAGCCCCGTTCTTTGCACAGTCATTCCGGCTAGTACGCTGTTTTCAAGGTCGCAGGGGACATGCGGCCTGTGCTTGTGAAACCTAACACAGACCATGAGCGGTGATCCGTAAACGTGAATCTAACACTTCGGCATTTTCTAAACTGCTCTATCACCTGTTGCTCAAGTTGCTCAATTGCGTAGCAACACGAAGTCCTCCTAATGGCAGTCTGCTGTGTCAGCATAACAGTTGCAGCTCAGGATATACACGTTTTGACCCACCAGAGCTCTCCCTGGCTGAGTTTCATCATCTTCTGTGGCGTTATATGCCTTGCAGGTCCCGGTTTGCCCTGGCTGCCTTAGACAGGCGGGAAGCAGTGGTGCTATCTCCTCGAGTTGCACTGCTCCCTCAAGACACCTGGCAGGCCATACTGGTGCATGAACTGGGCCATTGTGTGGACTTCTGGGTCTTTGGAGAGTAAGTAAGAGAACATAACTGTTGTCCCCAAGTGATAGGCGGCAGCCAAGATAGTTGTCATGTTTCTCCCTGTTTTAATTATACTCACTCTTGCTTCTGGTCTCCAAACGGACTCACAAGGGCTAGCAGATCCACTGAGCATGTATAAAGTAGTGATGTCGCTGAAGATGCAGTCTGAAGACCACTGAAGCTACCAAGAGCTTGCGAAGAGACTCACTGCAAAGCTCTTGCTTCCGCCTATCTGCTGAACTTCTGCCACTTCTGTTTGAAGATCCCATGTTCGTCCACCCGCATGCGGCGGCATAGAGATGCAGTGCACAGAACCCAAATTATTTTGTAATGGGCTGTCCATGTCGTTTTTGGAAGCCGCCCATGGATAAGGATTGAACCGTTGCTCTTGCCATTCCAGAAATGATGCTTGGCACATGTCCATGCGGTGTAACCCCAAGGCCGGCTTTACGCACAAGCGACGTGGCTTCAAGTGCAGCTAAGGCGTGACACCAATTCCCAGCCAGGGAGATTAAGCGAAGCTATCCTTGTAATCCCACTGGCACCTGTTAAGCTCCCTCACACTAGTCATCGGAGCTAACCATAAGGCCATGCAGTGCTTGTACACTACATTATCTCTAGAACCATCAGAGCAGCTCCATTAGCCAAGGGTGCTCCTTAGATATATCTTAGGAGCATGGCTAATGCTCATAAGATATATCCACTCTTGCAACATTCCCACCCTGCCAGGCTGTTCTAAGACATTGTTTGAATATTGTACTGCTGCGCAGGCGGTACCGTCTAAGCAGCCACCCGCCAAGAGATGCAGTTGCCCGCCAGGTGCTTGCCGCCATAGACCAGCAGGCAACTGATGTGGAAGAGAGGGGGGACCTCATGGCTAGCAGCTTGATCTCCAAGGACCTGCTAGGTAAGCAACTATTGAGAAGCTGAGTTACGTGTCCTTAACCTGCAGTTTGGTGGCTCTAAGTTGTTTCTATTGTTGCATACTTGAAGGGGGGGCATGTGTGTTCATTTAGGGTATAGCCCTCGCCCTCAGGCAAACAAGAAGGCATTTCATGTCTCGTTTACAGCTAGGTAGGCAACTGTGGCTTTGGGGTTTCTAGGTATGGCAGCAATTGACTCACCTTTAGCTGCTAGCAGAGCCATGGGTTAGGGGGTGTTTTGGGGCAAGGAGGCTGTCACGTTATGTGGGTTTGCAGAATGCTGCGTTCAAACCGTAAGCGATAGGCATGCTTTGAAGGCATGGTGCTGGTGAATGCACGAGATGTACCTTCTCATTCAGTGTACATTCCTCCACCCCACTTTCGACATACCAACCCCTATATAACCATGGGTCCATCACATCTTAGAATACTTCTTCTTGAGCACAACAGGGTACTCACTAGCAGCTCGTCCATAGCAGCTGATCCAGATTTGTTTTCAGGCTCTCTTCTACTTTAATAAGTGGACGCTGCCCTGTGCTCCAGTGCCCTGTGCTCTAGCACCTTGCTTGGTGGGGGCAAAGCTGATGTACAATGATTTCAATAAAATAAAATATGTAAAATAAAATAAAATAATTTTAGTAAATTAAAAAAATTAAAAAAAAATCCTGGCACTACACTCAGACCTTATGCACTTCCTTGTTCTGTGTGCAGGAGGCCGCCACTTGTGCTACTCTACTGTCACCACTCTGCAGCAGCTGGTGCCACCTGGTGTCACTTGTGATGGCACTGGTGACCCTGGTGACGAGCGGCCCACCCTCCACTTCCCACACCCACCCCTCCAAGGCCCTAGTTTTGTCAGCAGGGTGATGGGGCCATTGCTCCTGGGGGAGAGCTAATGCTGACAAAGAGACCCAGAGAGCAACACAAAGAGAGAGTCTGGCCTGTAAAGTTATGATTTTTTTACAAATGGCGTGACAAGGAATCGGACCTGAGTCTGTCCTGTGACAGCCAGGTTCTAACCGACTGCGCCAATGTGAAAAGCCTAGCCACACCCAGCTGGCTTGTTTCTCGGCATGGGGTGGTTGGGAGACAACATCCCTGGCGTAAGGGCTGCCCAAAAGGCTGTTTTCAGTGCAATATGCACTTGACAAGGCAATTGGTCTCCACAACTACCAGGACCAGAATGCATGGTTGCAAAGCCTGCAAGCCACAGTTGGTACTGCTGTGGAGAGAGGACGACACCACACTGCATGCAAGCTGGGGGGTCTTGGATTCTCAAAGGGCCAGCCAGAAGTCGCGCCACCATTTGGGGGCCAGCTCTTGTTTTGCTTCAAACTAGGCACCACTGACATCAGCCAAGCAGGGTCTACAGAGAGATGGCATGTTCCACCTGGTGCGAGGGAGGGGTCATTGCCGCGTACGATTGCATCGGCTCCCTGTCAATGGTTGTCATTATAGTTCTGTTTGCATGCCGGGGCCATAGCGCTTTTTGCCATGGAATATCACTGTAATAGTGAAATGGGACACGGTGGAGCTGAAGGAGCTACTGCTGTTCAGGTGGAGGTCTTTTGGTTGAGTTCTGCCTGCTTGTACTGAAAGTGCTGCTGCAGTAGGCTTGCTTGTGTCGTCTCCTTTGCTAACTCCCATTGGTCTGCCTGCAAAAGAAGTGCAATGGCGTAAGATTGATGGGGTAGATTACGTCCATCTACTCAGATCAGAGGGCCCATAGTTATATGTGGGCCAATTGATAATCTGGCAGTCTGGTGTATGTGCAGGTTGAGCAGATGCAGCTGGTTATATCACATGTTTGTATGTTCTAATGGACCACTCTCTCTCAACACGCTAACAAACTGGTTGGACTCATGTGGTGGGTGCTGCACGACCCAAAAGCTGTGCGTTGCCAATCTCAAACGTACTGCAACCTTCAGATAGAGGCAAGTGCATTGGATGATAACTGAGCTTGCAGCGTTGCATGCACCTTATATCTGTTATGCATGGTCATTCCGGTACTTTGGTGACTGCGGCCATCCACTCTGCGGCTCTGTCAATTGCTGCTATGGTGTTAGTTCTGTTGCGGAAGAATGCTACAGTTTTTGATGGGGATCTCTGGGGCACTACTGACACGGTTGTGATCGTTTGTGACTGTTGTGATGTGTGGTGCACTTGCTTCCTTGCACCTTTATCAAGTCGCCAGCTCTGGGTGTTCAGTATGTTATGCCTTCTGGTGCGATGACAAGGAGGGAGGAGGGGAATGGGCAGAAGGGTTTGCGGGGTTTGGATGCATGCTTAGTGAGACTGTTTATAGTAAAAGTCAATTTGACTCCAGGCCGCTTTAAATCCAGCTTGCTTGCTGTCATTGACATTGGCTGGTTCATGCTGGACCTGGGGAAGGTTTATTGCTAAATGTTTTTGCGGCTGTATTTACGTCATGTTCTGTGCCCCATTGTTGAACTGGACTGGGGTGACATACCGCATCATTGGCTCGCAAGGGACTGGTCCAGTGAGGGTGGGCTGGTGGCAGCCACAGTGAGACTCTTGGACAAGAACTTATGCCTCTGGAGTCTTACTTTGGTTCCTTGTGGGTTGTGCCGCTATGACGGGGCTCAGTCATCCAGTTGGTAATCTGGTTGGTATTCTGCATGCACGAGTGCCTCCGGCCCATCACTAACTGGAAAGAATGTTTACCTCCCTGTGGAATCTTAGGCACCCTGGGACTTTCTGGCTGGTGGCTGTGTTTGGCACGCGGCTGATACTTATTCAGTGGGTTGACGAACCAGGTGCAGTCCCCGTGCTGGAACACTTGCTTTGGGGAGTGTCGAGGGGCTCACTCCAGCACATCGATCATCAGCACTAGATGGCTTGCTTGAATTTGAACGGAATAGGTGGGCAAGAACGTGAATCGTCCAGAGGGATATTCAAATGCCTCTGGGTACCTTTTTGTATGCGTGGCTATCCGCTGACGGTGTGAAGGGACACAACCGGGCGGCCACATGTTCAGGCCGGTTGGGGCCCCCTGTGAGCCGGAGCGCATGGGGTGCCACCCGCTGAGATAACGACGATCCTTTCTGCTTAGAAAGTTAGTATTTTGCGCGAAGGCACTCTAATTTGAACTGGAATCACAAATCCAAAACTCAACGTTGACACCGATGTCCTGGTAGCCGCCAAATCATGTCTTACCGTTAGACTCCTGAACTCAGTACACAAAACTGCATCTTCGCACAATGATGTAGCACAGCCGTCATCAGGGCAGACGTAGTCATCAGCCAGTAATTACTACGCCGCAGCTCTGTCCAAAATCATTGACAGTTTGTGAGGCAAAGTACCCATATGCCAATAAGCAACCCAAAATGGCCAGCCTACCAGGCAGATTACGAAAACGCCATCTTGATGAGTAAGTGCCAGAATTAAACAGGTATGTTTGCATGGCCGCTGTTCATGCCAGGGAATCACAACTAGGCCATCCAGAGAACCTCTAGCTACTTGAAACCAAAGCAGCAAATGCCTTGACCAAAGAACCAATACTTGCAGGCCAGCTCAAGCACAGACAGTACCAGTAGAATATAATTGTCGCCCACAATGAGTTAACGTTGAGTTAAATAAGAAGTGAACTTGCCAGACAATGAGCGCATGCCTCAGACAAACAATTGATCAGGATCACTCGCGGGCCGTCGAGTCACATATCCCACAGCCCCTAGCACCCTAGCAATCGCTGAATGTAATCAGGCCTTTTGTGGTACTGAACTGTCCCCCTCTCATGTACACCTATTCCTTTGCAAGGTGATGCTTGCATTGTCTGGAGCATTCTACCTATCTCATCTGCTACCCTCTTAGCTTGAAGCACCTCTCAGCAAGAAGACTTAACATTCATAGGCCAGGAGAAGCCTTCACATTGAACTGGCTACACTAGCTCACAGACGCAAGACTATCTGCATGCACGTTCCTAAACCACACCTCTTTCAAACTTTTCCCACCAGGCCAGACACCCCAAAGCAAACTCAGCTAAACACCATTACCAGTCCTCAAACATTCTCGCTCCTCTTCACAGGAAGAGGCAGGGAAAGACACAAACAGATGACACTTTCTGAAAGTCTCAAGGAAATGAGTTGCGCTTCAGATGGATCGGTTGAAGTTACCCGCATTCCTTGCCCCTCTCTCCCTGCCAATAGGAGGCAAGCCCGATGGAGACTGCGGCCCTGAACCCCCTTTACCACCAGACCCACTGCCGCCTCCAGAAGCAGGAATAAGACCAGATGTAAAGTTCTTCAGCTTGTCTTTCAAGGGACTTGTGCTGCCTGCTGCTTTCCTCTCTGCGGCCTTGCTAGCACCCAGGCCACCGCTAGGGGTGCTGCTGCCACTGGATGAATTCGCAATCCTGGAAGCTGATGCCCCCCTATGGCTGAAGCTATCACCAGAGCCTGTAGGGGACAAAGGGGGCAGGTTCCCTACAGCTGCACGGCTACTGCGGGTGCTACCTGTAGCATGAGCATGGGAATGAGAAGATGAGGGGCTGTGTCTCGGGGTAAGGCACCCATAGAAACTTCAATCTGTTAGGAGACCAACCTCAATCCACTGGGTCCAGCTTGTCAAGCACAGTCTCCAGGGCCGGAGCATGCTGTCTGTCCCGCAGCATGAGAGCTAAATTGTCAAGCCTTTCATTGCAGTAAAATTTGCCAATTACACCACCCGGAGCAGTTCACGGACATATACTGGTATCATACCCTGTCATAAATTTTAACTGCCAGCTAAGTGTGTTTCCAGGTGTTGGAATGGTTCAACCATGGCCACCAGTCCCACCCATATGCCAGTTGAACCAACATACTGCCGCGCAAGAAGATGACAAGGTGAGCTACTCGACCCATGTTCAACCCTACCATCCCTACCAGCAACCCAAAGTACCCCAGAAAAACTTACAGAGTACTGAAGCAGTCTCACCTGCTGTTATGCTTGCCCCTGCTAACTGCCGCCCCAGCCCCGCCAAGGCAGCCTTCCCAGGGACCACTCTGCCCCCACCCGGCGTGACAGGGGAGTTGCCGCTTCCCGCTGTGTATGAGGCGGAGCGTGGCGAGCAGGCATGGTCCCCCAGGAGGTCCGGCTCCACCGTTACTGCTAGGCGAGCTGCTGCCATAGGGGATAACCCACAGCTGAAGGACTCAGCAGTACGCATGATTGCAGCTGTGATGGGGTCATCTGTTATACACACAGGAGGATTTGATTGAGGAGCTGGATTTGTTGAGTCATACTCTGAGGAAGGTGGTCCTCAGTAAGAAGGCCTACTTCCTCACTTGTAAGCCACAAATGGGGTGTGCGTAGATGCAACCATGTAGCCAAAGGAAGCACGCACCTTCGGGGCATGTACGTTGTAAACATGCTCTATGCAGAACACTACTCATAATCAGAGACCAGGATGTGGCCACAGTATAGTGCAGCAAGTTGCTACCTTCAGGAGCTGCACTGCTCTCAGCTGGGAGTTGGAAACATCAGATGGGACCTTATATGCCATTCATTACATACCAAGACATGCATGCATGACACCATTGCCAAGTACATGGGATGCCTTTTGGCAACCACCAAGGCATTGACTCTTCAAAGGCCGCATTTGGTCATGATTGCTTTAAGTGCCTCAGAAGGGTTACTCGAACAAACTCAAGCAGAGTCTACGTCACACAAGCACCCACCTTTGTCCAAATCTGGTATCACCACCCGCACAGACTCATGGCACCTCTGACCCGTCATTGACATCCCACTCCCTCTCATCACACCCCCAGCCCCCCACCCCATTTCTCCACCCCCCTCTTCCCAGCCATCACCCCCTCTACTAGACCCTCCCCAAGCGCCGCAACCCCTAGGGCTGCCTGCTCTCGTGCTGCTGCTGCTACTCCTATCATCCTCACTGCTCCTGGTATCACATGCAGATACATCAGACACCAGCACATCCCCCTCATTTGCCTGTAGCTCCCCTTCCGGCCCCACCCCGCTGCTACTGCCAACTGCCCCCTCACGGCCGCTATAGCTCCCTTGGCAGCTCCTGCCACTTGCTGCCCCATCCCAGCTGGCTAGCCCCGCACTGCTAGTGGCAGCAGTACCACCACCACCACCAGAACTACCACCAAACCCTGTCGCCCCTGCCACTGCTGCTGCTGCCGCTGCAATCATGCTACTACTGTCCGTCCGTGAGATCCCGGAGGGCTGAGAAGATGATGGCCAGGGTTGTGGTGCTACTACTGCTGCTACTGCTCCCCCTGAGATCCAAGGGTGTTTGTTAAGCTCCGACCATGAGATGCGAAGGACAGGGTCCACAGCAAGCAGCCGTTTGACAAGGTCCTTGGCCTCTGGGCTCACCCATGGGGGAAGGGGATCATAGGTACCCCTGTCACAGAGAACAACACATTCAAAAGATTCTGATGTAAGCAGCTTACCAGAAGGTTGATGTCTTGGAGTGAAAGTAAAAAATCACGCCTTCTCGCAAGTCTTTTGGTGGCTCAACCAGACCTTTGCATTGTGGCTACTTCCAACAGCTACAGGGCTGTGCAAGCTTACAGTATGTATACGGTACCTGCAGGCTGAGGCGTATGGCCCTAAGAAAGTGCTGTATATACCCTAACTTACAAAGGAAGATAACCAGGCATGTGCAGTGCTAATCCAAGCAAGTGATGACTCCACAAAGCAGCTGAAGCGCACTGTACCTGCAAACATCGAATCTTGGCCAGGAGCATTGTCATTCTTCCATTAATGATCCAAGAGGGGCCTGCAGCCACTGTAACAGCCTTACATACATCCCCCAAAAACTGGAGGGGGAAGGTCCAAAATGGTGATATGGCCCTCCATGCCACATAAGTGCTTCCCTTGAAGGACAACATGTGGATCTTGAGCTCATCCATTGACATACTTCTGGCAATATTCCCTTCCAGCAGCACCAGGCCACAAGCCCCTTCCCATCATTTCTGGCCAACCCACCCAAGTGTGATCTCCTGATGTATGTCTGAAGTACCACAAACAATCCGAATTGGCTTCCAGCCCTGTGATGCTGGTTAATGATGCTGGGCACATATGACCTATTGCCTCACCTTTGAATGGCCTTGAACAATGAAGCTTGCGAGCTGCCCTTGAAGGGTAGGCTGCCTGACAGGGCTTCATACAGCATGACCCCTACGCTCCACAGGTCCACCTGAAGGTGGCAGCAGGACAGCCACTTGATTTACAGCACAACACTCTCTTGCAGCACTCAACCGGCAACCCACCGGCGGACCACTGCCATGCCATGCACAAGTACCAAAAAAAAGGATGCAGCTACCGGTACAATGCGATACATAGTAGAGCGCACACATGACAAGTCTGGCATGCGGTTCATCTGGAGGCTAACCCTGCACTTGATACATGCTAAGCAAGCTCTACCTCTTTCACTGGATTGGAAGAAACAGACCCAGGGCCACAACAAGACATGCTTGTCGTGAGCCCAAGCCCGCCTATGCTTGCCAGTCTCTGATTGTGCGGACTGTGCAACGTCAATCAGCACGGTGAAGTGTATGTGGGTCCAGAGAGCTTACCGCAGGGCCTTCGTACTCTTTCCCGCCCACTATCTCAGGAGCAGTGAACTCCGGGGTCCCACATTGCAATGTGAAGCCACTAGCATTGAAAGGCGCCATCACCCCTGCTAGCCCAAAGTCTGCAATCTTGGGGTTACCACCCTCCATGAGAATATTCTCTGGTTTTAGATCACGGTGTATTACCCTCCTGCAAAACAAGAGATCAGCGGTTTATGACCCTCTATAAACGGGATGTGTCACAGATGCTGCTTTTTTCAAGTACAGGATACGTATATTGTCTTCGGCATGCACACCTGCGTTGTTTCATAATGACACCCGCATTGTTTAAACCAAGGTAGCAGTGACTAAGCAGTCAGTAATTAGTTTGTAAGGTGGAACTCGCCAATGACGTCAAGCACAGCACATGGAATACGCCTGACAAGCCCATACTACCGGTCTTATGCCCAGATGTCACTCTAAAGAGCATGCAGAGGGTGCACTCACAAACTGTGATTGTCCCTCACCCCATTTGAAAACTGGTTGAAGTCATGCCTGGGTGCTGCCCGGCCCTGAGGGCAGCGGTCTCTCTTTGCATACTACGATTGTCTTGCAGGGGGTATACTGTCAATCCGAAGATCTATTGCATGTGCAGCGGCAAGGAATTCTCCTGAGAAAGATCCAACCAAACTAGGTTTTTTGAGGGTCCCGATAGCTGCATTGCAGCCTTGGATGCAACTGCTGGTAACTGCCCACGCTTGCTCGTACCGCTTGTGGCAATACTCCAACGCTGAGAGTATCTGCAAGAAGATCCGATGTGCATCTTCCTCCTGCAAATGGTGCTGCTCCTGGGAGTAGATGTAGTGCACCAGAGATCCCCCACTGGCATAGTCCATGATGAAGAAAAACACACTGCCAACAAAATGCACCTCCTGCCATGGGGTACACCACAGGGGAGTGCTCAGAAGGGACTATACCCAAATTAAAGGGACCTTTTACAAGAGGACGATGCAGCCAGAATAGACGTGGCTAGCAATCTGCACATTCACACATCTTGCATGTGCTATGAGATGTCATAAATCATTATACATTGAGTATGTTATAGCCCCTAATGAGTCTGTCTCCACAGGCAGGCTAACATGCAAATGTTGACGACCCTGTTGGATGCATCATGGCACATGCACCAACCAACACAAATAGTAAGGTTACACACTCTCTGCTGCATTGGGCTTTGCATGATCATTGACAATGGCAATTGTAGTGTGAGTAAACTGACCTGCAGCCGTATGATGCTTGGGTGCTTCAATGCACTGAGCACTGCCATCTCCTCCTGGACCTGCTCAATCTCCCCAATGGACCGGAAGCGGGTGGCATCAACACTCTTCACAGCAACCAGCTCATCTGCACAACATCAGAAGCAGAAAACCTAAATGCTGGTGTAAAGGACGTATCATTAGCAGTTTTGGCCTTTCCAAGCATATTTGTGTGCAATGTTTTCTGCCTTATATAAATGGCCGTCCCCCTGGTGCATACGGCTCACACAACATGCTTGGACTGCATGAAGGTTTAGCAATGTATATTTATGGAGGAGGCAGTTCAAGGAGGCAAACCCCATGCTTCACTTTGGTTGCTATCCGTGCAGACAGGATGAGAGGGAAAACAAAATTTGTTCGGGGATCCAGTTAGGCACAAACCTGGGGATCCAGTTAGGCACAAACAACCACAGGATAAATCGTATCTTTCGCCACATGAGCCCGATGATAGGCCGTCAGGCCCATCACAACGGCAACTGGTAGGTCGTTTTAGGACACAAGCTTACTTGCAGATGATAAAACCCAAGGACGATCTATCACATTGTTTGAAGAAAACAGAATGGAAACGGCTCTCTCTAACCTTTCAACTTCTTAATTCTCTCAGAATTATGGTACATCGCCGTCGGGTTTAGAAGCATAAAGCAACGACAACTGTTAGGCCACTCCACACACAGGTCCACTGGTCCCCAAATTCCCTGACGAGAGTGAGGACCGATGTCTTACCTGTAGATGTGTTGCGCCCCATACGGACCATCCCGCTTGCCCCCTGGCCCAGCACCTTCCCCAGCATGTACTTCCCAATACGCTTCAGCCGTGTGGCAGTGATATCCATCACCAGCACCAGCACCAAGGCAGGAAAGTTAGACCCTGCAACAAAGCAGCAGCAACCACCGGCATCAGCATGATCCGTCTAAGTGGCAGCAGGAGCAACACAGTTGGAGAGGAGAATATGATCATGCCTCTGCTGTGTTGTACCAGGCTATACCTGCCTTAGTGCTTGCAAGATCAGCTGCCGCATGTTTTCTTTGCACGGAGGTGCTTTTTCTACCCTTTGCAACACAGTCTGCACCTGCCGAGAATGGCGACTGTAGGTGTACAACATGCTGTCATGCAACATGAAAAGCAAGCCAGAACAGGGCCACAGTGAGATGCAGGGGCACACTAGCTGTAGACACGACACTCCAAATTCATGTGGAAGAAGGGAGTGCAAGTTGCAGTTTGATACCTTGACCAGCGTTTTGGACCTAGTTTGGAGCAGCTGCTTTCTCTACGCATGCCCATCATCACCCAGCCTCCCACGCCACTGCAATGCACCCTTTACAGGCGCCCCATTCCAGGAAAGAAGTGGTGCCACTTCACAAACCCCCCTTGCCCCCTACCTGCTAGCTGTTTCTGCTGCTGCTGGCCCTGCTGAGACTGCCCCTGCTGCTGCGGACCCCCACATAATGGGCATATAAGCACCTGCGCCCAAAACGGGCTCCCATTCAACTTATACAGCAGCATCTTCACTGCCGCCTGCCTGCAGCCCAAGACAGCTGACATTGCTTTACGCATGCTGCCATGTGCTGTCTCCGGGCCTGCCAGCGTGAGGTAGCTACAGCCCAGCAGATCATGAGGGCTGTAGTCTGTCAGAGCTTGAAGGCCCGGAGTGACGTGGGTGACGGTTCCAGAGCTTGATGTCGGGTCCAGGAGAAGGGATGAGCTTGTGTAATGCTTCACCTGCATCCAGCACAAACGGCAATGTATAGCTTAGTCTCTTGACTGTCCTGCTGTCAGCTTTTGAGGGCAGAAGCAATGGGCAGATAAGGACAACAATATGGACGCGTTGGGCAAATGCTGGTACAGCAGAGCAACCTGCTGGAATCCAAAGGTCCCTAACAATAATTGACGCCACGGATGGGGGACACATAGTTGAATCGGATGGCGAGCGAGTCACAATACTGACAGGCTTCTTTAAAGTGTACTACTAGTATCAGTGCTTCCTCAAACCTGTCATGTATCCTTGGTATCAACTACTGCGACCACATCTGTTGGGGATCACAGCTGCCAGAGATTTCACCCCAGACACTGCACCGCACAGACAAGACGTCCAATGTTCCTAACACTGCAGCAGAGGTACTTTGCTTGTTCAGCTACTTATCCAGCTTGGCGCAGACCCAATCTGCTCCTCCTCACCAAAGCCACCTCCACAAGAAGCCTTACCTGCTCACACCATCTGTTGATGAAGTGTTCATCCACAACCTCCCGCTTTGACTTTTCATCCAGATCACAATGCACCTCTAGCACCCCTACCAGCATTGCCCCAGCATCCAATACAGGCACGACGCACAACAAGTCCCGCAGCATCTTCGCATCCTTCTTATGCAGCGTTATCTCTGTCGAAGCAAACCCCCGAGTTTCCAGTGCTGCTGCAATGGCTGCTACTGCTTCTGGCTCCGTGCGACTGCCCTGCAAGAGCTTGCTGCTACGGCCTAGCAGGTCCTGGCTGCTGTAGCCTGAGCTGGTTTCAAAGCCTGGGCTGACAGATGTGAAGGGGCAGCCAGGCAGGCGGGGATCCCAGGTACAGAAGCATGAGAACAGGGACTCCAAGGTGCTGCTTGTGGCATCATCCTGATAGGAACAGAGGATTATATGCATAATGGAAGGACGAAGCGGGACATAGCCTTGCTGGCATGTCATAAACTAACTGCTAGGAGAGGGCATGGCCTCATGAGCTACGTCGGAGCCTAGATCCTGGAAGCAGACCTACACCGTTCTGCTCAGCGGCAGGGGTCACCACCAGCAACCCCTACATTTGTGCAGGCACTGCCACAGAAGGAAATGTGTTTTTCTGCACATTTATATATGCACACCTATCAGAAGTAGGTCTGATTGCTGACAAGAGCATACACTGCCCTCGTCAAATGCCATTCAGCAATACATGTGTTCTATTCCTAGGCAAGGGCCTGCTCCAGTCTGCAACTACCACTTTTCATCCTGTTGGTATTGTTTGCTTAATGAAATCATACAAACTGACAAGTAAGCTGGTGTGGCTGTTCCGAACGCACAGCTGTCTGTGTGCGTCTTGAAAAGATCGCACAGTGATGCCATCAATGAGTGCTACAGACTGTCTGCTATGCTATGTGATGAAAAGTAGTGTCAGCGGCACCTGGTGTTGCACACACCTCGAGGGTGAAGTGAGCTGGCTGTGTGGCAGCTGCTCCTGGTGGCCTTGCAGCTGGTTCCCAGTGCCTGTGAGGCTCTTCTGGCCCAACGGCTCCTGCCTGCAGTGCACCCTCATTATCAAGACTGCAGCACTATTACAGTAAAACTTCGTCTTGTTGTTACAGGAGTTGTTGCAAATGATGCTGCAGCCTATCACAGCAACACATCCAAGTAACGGCTGGGGCACATGTTGTGCGCTGCTGTGATTTGGGTGGCAGACCCATCTTGGCAATGCTATGCTGACATAAAGGCTCCGTTTTGTAACGCAGCTGCCGGGCAGTAAGTACATGATGGCCCTATCTCTGCAATGCTCTGGAAGTTTACTATGATCAGCATCTTGCAGATGCTTTTGAATGTGTCTGCTGCATTACCAGGCCCAGGCTCCCTGATTCGGAAGCTAACCTTAGGATCGGCCTTCTTCGCGTCTTGTGATGCTTTCCATGGGCTTTTGCTTGGAGCTTTAGAGTTACTCTTCATGTCCTGAAACAGACAGCATGGGCTACAGACAATGTACCAGCTGCAGCTTCAAAGCAGGGGCCTCCTCTAGGTCCTGCAATGCCTTCTTTCTGACAGCTGCCAGGCATGCACCCAGTGTGTGCGCTGCATGGAGGATGTCAATCTGCTATGGGCCGTTTCTCTGTCTTCTGTACACGAAGCAACAGGTGGACACAGCAGCGAATGGCCGTTTACAGCCTGGACGGACACAAAAGTTGCCCCAGCCTCACACCGCCGGCAGAAAGCGGGATTCGACTAACTAAAGATAATGAAGTGTGCGGCGCAAAGGAAACTGCTTGGTGGATTAGAATGGTCAGAGAAAGCCAAAATTGAGCATGCTTGTATGAACCTTTCACGCGAAGAGGCACCTTTGTGCCACTTCCCACTTATTGGTAGTCCCAAAGCTGACGAGGCAAAACCGGAAGCTCGCCACTAAGCCAGCTAGACCAGCTTTTCAAGTACTCAAGGTCACTGCGGTAACTATACGGGGCCTAGGGCTTAATGCATGGGTGACACGGGTGACTGCCGCAGTCACAGTGGTCGAAGGGAGGGCATCTTCAGTGTAGTACTTGTCTAGGGGAGCAGGAATCACACTTTGGCACGTTATCGACGAACAAAGCTGTCAAGATCACATACAGCATTGAGAACCTCGAATTCTGAGAGTGTTAACCTAGGTCGGCCGTAGGTTGCTGAGTGCGTCCGTATATTGGGCAGCGACTGCCTCATTGGGCAAGCAAACCGACTCATTGTGGCCTCACTTTAGCGTTGTAAGGTGCCAGACCTGCTTCGTACCCCATTGGCACCTCTCTCTGTTGAGAACCACACGTTTGAAGCAGCCATGACTGAGTACACGAAGAGGCTCTGGGTGAGCGCCCGTCCTCTATGGCGACATGCATCCTTGTAGAATCCCACTTGCTGTCAATGCTGATTGTTTCTATGGCTCACCTGCAGCTGGAAGAGGATTTGGCTGACGACTTGAAGTGGTCCATGATGGTGAAAGCAGTCTTATTCTCGGGCAAGAGCAAATTCCAAGAAGTGGACCTCATCCACACAGGGCCATTTGGCAAGGTCAGACAGCTGAGGTACCCAACTTGTGAACTAACATGAAGATGGGCTGAAATAGTGACTGCTTTTGCAGACATTGTTCCTTGATGGCAAGGTGCAGAGTTCAGAGGTTGACGAATGGGTTTACCATGAGCTGCTTGTGCACCCAGCCATGCTCATGCACCCCAACCCAAAGACTGTCTTCATCTGCGGAGGTCAGTATAAAATTCACCATCAAATTCTCCATGCTGAGGTCAGCTATTAGGCATTGTATTACTGGGCACGTACTAGCAAGAGAGGTTGTGTTGGTGTAGAAAATCATCAGCATACAGGTGTTTTGCAAGCAAGTTGGCAATGCATACCAATGGTCCACATATCACAGACAGTAGGGACAGCCTCTGCTCCTTGTGTGCCCTTATGCTTTCCATGTCTGCAAATCCACCGGTTGCTTATGGTCTCCTTACTCTCCCACCACACTGGATCATAACTTCTGCATTTGGACTCAAGTACATATCACTGCTGGTGGGGCAGACCCGCCTTGTGGCTTGCAGCAGAACGCCTGCATAATTAGCTCCATGGCTGACTGCTGCATTGCAGGTGGGGAGGGTTCAACTGTGCGCGAGGTCCTAAAGCACAAGTCAGTGGAGAAGGTTGTAATGGTTGACATTGACAAGGTAAGCACACATCACTCCATAGTAGTCTGGCAATACACGTGCTATCAATTAGCAGGTAAGGCTGCTGCTTTTCAGCATGTCTGTAAATCCCTCAAGCAAGCAGTCGCAGAGTACTTAGGGCTATAGAGTGTGATACTGTGATACTAGCTCTTCTTCATTGAATTGTTGACTAGAAGTGGTTCATTTCAAACAGGTGGTGCCGAGACATGAGAAATAGCAGGAGACAGCACAATACAGTGGCTCAAGCTGAGTTTTAGGAGTTCTACTTTGTGTATACAACTCTGTTTGTGACGAACTCATCACCCATAGCTGAACACTCTCCTCATCCTTGCAGGTTGTCTGTGATTTCTGCCACGAACATCTAGAAGAGAACAAGGCAGCCTTTGAGAGCCCCAAATTGGAGCTTATCAATGATGATGCACGGGCACAGCTAGAGAACTCCAACCTCAAGTTTGACGTCATCATCGGCGACTTGGCAGACCCCTTGGATTGCGGCCCTTGCTACCAGCTGTACACCCAGGTAATTAATCATGCAGCAGCATTAGGGATCGACTTGATCATAGTGATGGAGGTCAGGGCTGCAAAGGCAAGGGTCAGAGAGCTGTGTATGGTTCTCAGAGTTAGTGGCATGAAGGAGCAGCACAGGCAGGAGTCTTGGGGGCAGACACAATGCACGCCCCCTCTGTGTCATGTGTGGCTTACTTCTCAAGGGAGTTTAGAAAGCATTTCTGATACAACGCTTGCACTAGCAGCAAGGGCGCTTGGCCAACTGCTCGGTACACAAGCACACCACGCACAAAGGTTTGCAACAGCAAGATTGGCCACTCTGTCTTTGATCTTGCCAAGAGCTCACTGCTATGTCCTTCTTTTTGGAGAGCTCGGGCCTCTTGCTGGCGAAGTTGTATGCATCTGGCTGTACCTCTTGTTCCCAGGTCACTTATGTCCATTGCCAACTTCACTCACGGGCTGCTTTGTTTCATGACTGATGCAGGACTTCTACCAGAATGTGGTGCTTCCAAAGCTGAACCCAGGCGGCATTTTCGTCACGCAGTCAGGGCCAGCAGGTTTCCTAAGCTGTACAGAAGTGTTTACCAGTATCAATGCCACCCTGCGCAGCGTGTTCCCAAAGGTAGTCAGCTATACACAGCACATCCCAGTGTTCTGCGATGTCTGGGGCTGGAACATGGCACTAACGGACCCCTCGCAAGCAGAAATCGCCCCAGAGGAGTTAGATCGTAGAATAGCAGAGCGGATCCAGGGAGGCTGCAGGTTCCTGGATGGGGAGACTTTCAGGGGGTTGTGTATACTCAACAAGCATGTGCGGAAGTGCTTGGCAGAGGAGAAGGAGATTTACACGAGTGACAGCAAGCGGTTCATCCATGGCAAGGGTTCAGCAGTCAATGGTGGGGGTGGATTGGGGGTGGAAGAGTCAGAGTAAGCAGGACGTGGGCAGGAGGTTCCTGCATCTGCTTGTCGTGTTGCTGGTGGGAGCCAAAGGTGGACTTAGGCCCTAGGCTAGGGGTCATGAATCAGCCTAGTCTTAAGGCCAATGTATGCTAGAGCATCCTACTAGGTGCAACTGTAAGTCAGACAGGGCACAGGACCCCCAATCCAAAAGTAGCCCCGTTCAATAACCAATTACCAATTACCAAATGGCCCCATCAGAGCGGGGCGCCGGTGGGGGCAGCGCCACCCACAAGGAGCCAACTTAGGCTCCAACGGCCTACAATAACAGAGCTGATGATATGCACCGAAGAGCTGATGATATGCACCGAAAAGTGCATGAAGACCATACGATTGAACCTTCCAGGCCCAGGCAGTGGCACCTGCCCATAAATTGCCCGTTGTGTTTACGAATGTGAGTGTGACGGTCTCTTAATCAGTCAGGAGCATGCAGCTCGACGTCCGTTAAGTCGACGGGCCTTAGAGTCATAACCTTATCCTGAACCCTGCATGGACAGCTTTTCCGCCTTTCCTTGTTCTGGGCTGCTGTCTAGCAGTGGGTGCTGTTCTACTTGCTTCAGGCGCAGGAGCACCATACCCACCAATTGTTGAGCACTTGACCCGTAATTCTGCTCGCACCAATACAGGCGGCCCAGCCCGATTGCCACCACGTAACCAGACTCTGCTGAAAGGAACCTGTTTTGAAGCAGTCCTAGGGGCGCTCCTGCAGCTTATGGCAGCTTGGTTTGTCTTATGACGCTAGCTACACGCAGCTGGACCTTCAACAAAAAGTGGCCCATCTCCCAAAAGGCAGCTTGGCTTTAGAAATTAGAACGGGCCACGGCGTGTTTAGCAGGACTGAACATTTACATATATACTTTAAATTATATATAGGGCCGGTAGCATTCGACAAAATGAAGACAATTTTGGCCAAGCGGTTGACTGCAGCTGGTCCTCTGCATGTAAGGAAGAGCCCTTCCACCAGGCAAAGCGTTGCGCGCGTAGTGCCTCGGGTGGCCAGTCCAGTCAGTGAGGTGGGTTTTGAGTTCTTCATGCGTCGTTTTGTATTGAAGCATGCCATCCTGTTGCCCCGTGTGAAAGTCTCTGTGTTGGTCGGGGATGTCTGACGGAGGCACCATCATGTGTACAGGTGGCTGATATGCCTAGCATGAAGACCGACCGTGTCGGACCTGAGCATATCAGCAAGGTGGTCAGCAAATTTAGCTCTGTGAAGGATGCCAAGCAGTCTTACCAGCTGCTGCTCGAGTACGCACGCAACCTGCCCGCATTTCCTGATGCCTGGAAGACTGCTGAAAACCGCGTTATGGGTTGCTCTTCCCAGGCGTGGGTTCACGCATCTCTCTCCACCGATGGCTCCGTCTCGTTCTCTGCTACTTCCGACTCTGAGCTCACCAAAGGCTTGGGCGGAGTCCTCGTCGCTTGTCTTTCGGGCCTAAACCCCCAGCAGGTGATTGACCTTGACCCGGCCAAATTCATTCCGAAGCTTGGCCTTGGCCCAGTGGTGTTGGCTCCTAGCAGAGCCAATGGTTTCGCAAACATGCTGGAGGCAATGAAGCGGAGGGCCAGGATGCTTGTGGCTGATCTCCCTAAGTTCCCCTCTCTGCTTATCAAGGCAGATGATCTGGTACCCCAGGGTACATTCGCTGAGGCACAGGCACAGTATCTGCAGCCTCAGCCGCGGCAGGTGGAGAAGCTGGCAAAGGTGCTGGCGGAAAAGAAGATTGGTGTGGTGGCGCACTTCTACATGGACCCACAGGTAGGACCTGGACCTGGGCTTTTTTCAGAACTCCCAGGCAGCCAAGGCATAAGCAGTGTGTTGGGGCGGCCAGAGGAGAAGTGGAAGCTTTGTGAGCACATTTAGCAGCAGCTGATGCAGGTCAATAGCAGCAGGTGATGCAGGTCAAATAGCAGAGGGCAGGAAATGTTTGGCAGGGTAACATTGGGGGAGAGGACAAGATGATTGGTAGCTGATGTACAGTGCAGCAATGACAGCAGCTTACATAACAGTGCTGAGTGACAATCAGGAGCAGTATTAGCTGCATAGGTCAGTCGCTTCCGTTGCCTTTCGTTTACTTTGGTTTACTCCGCACCTGCCCCCACTTTAACCCGTGCTAGTCAGCATAAGGTAGGCCATGCCAAAGGGCTTGCTTGTGGTATAGGTGGAACCATCTTCTATCCACCATATCCCACGATATGTGATGCTCGAGTAGCAGGAGCATGGGGTGCAAAGCAGTGTACTGAGTCATGGGGCATATGATGAACTAGCTACCTTGTTGGCTGCTTGCTCCTTACCGACATACCCTTGCTGTTTTTTCTAATGCATGTTTTCCTACTGTCTTCATCCAATGCTTGCAGGTTCAGGGTGTACTAAGCAGTGCTGCTGAGTCATGGCCCCACATCCACATCAGTGACTCGCTGGTGATGGCAGATGCTGCTGTGAAGATGGCCAAGGAGGGCTGCACTGCTGTGGCTGTGCTGGGGGTGGACTTCATGAGTGAGAACGTCAGGGCCATTCTGGATGAGGCAGGCTACCAGGACGTCAAGGTAGGGAGGGGGTCAGTAGTTAACAAATTCCTAAGGTGTGGCAACTGCAAGAGGACTATTGGGTCAGAACGGCCAAACCCACCATCAGATTGGGTCCAGTGATAATAGCTTTCAGGCCAGCAGCAAGTATTGATACCCACCCAATGATAGCAGGGAGGTTAGAATGGATGGTGAGCTGGTATCAGGATGTGAAGGATGTGGGGATGAGAGGGGCAGGTCCACCTTACTGGACCTTGTCATCAGATGCTTGCAAGGGTGGTATCAGGTAGACCAGTCGTAGGGTATAGCTGTCCTTTCCTGAGCTTGGCAGTGCGTTAAAGGAAGCATCAGGGAAGGCTTCTGCTGAGCTGCTACGTAGGTCTTGGTTTGACAGTCTTTTCACCAATGGAAGCAGAAGCTCATGTGCCATTTCGCTGAAGTTGCTTCGTATGCGTCCACCAGGTGTACCGCATGTCTGGCCAGAGCATTGGGTGCTCCTTGGCTGAGGCTGCTGAGAGTGAGCGGTACATGGCGTACCTCACTGAGGCAGCAGGCACCCCTCGCAGCATGCATGTTGTGTACATCAACACCAGCCTGAGGACTAAGGCCCAGGCAGATGCCTTGGTGCCCACCATCACCTGCACCAGCAGCAATGTGGTGCAGACAATCCTGCAGGGCTTTGCACAGGTAAGAGGAAAAGAGGGGAAAGGGCTTGGACAGGAGTGGAAGGGTTTGGAGGGAAGGGGTGGGAAGGGGTGCAGATGAACCCGAGCAGAACAAGTTGGATGGTAAGCAATTGATCGTGTTACTGGCATTGTAGTGCAGCTGGAAGGATCTAGGATGAACATGTGTTTTAGAAATGATTTAGTGTGTTTCATTGAGCGCGGCGTCTATCGGTAGGTTGCACACAGATCGTTGATAGGTTGCGCCTTGGCGTGTACTCGGGAGGTTCACAAGTCTGGGGAATTGCATGCATGCAGGAGGACAATAGGGCAACTTGAGAGATGAGTCAATGTTGGAGCACATGTTACGTAAGGTGACTGCATGGTTTTGCCATAGGGAACGGCACATGCAGCCTTCAAGGTAGCTGCTTAAGTGGTGCAGATGCTGGGTGAAGTAAGTTCATTTAAGCTCTAGTCCTATGGCATCACATGGTGGTTGATGTGCTGTGTCACCGCAGGTGCCTGACCTGACTGTTTGGTATGGTCCTGATACCTACATGGGCCGGAACCTAGCGCAGCTCTTCACCCAGCTAGCGGACATGCCTGATGAGGACATCAAGCAGCTGCACCCTGACCACAATCAAGCCACAATTCGCTCCCTACTGCCCCGCCTCAAGCACTTCAATGATGGCACCTGTATTGTACACCATGTCTTTGGGGGCGAGGTGTGTGAGCTTGTGAAGAAGGGCTACAATGATGCGTACCTGACTGCTCACTTTGAAGTTCCTGGTGAGATGTTCACACTGGCGATGCAGGCAAAGGCACGGGGCATGGGGGTCGTGGGCAGCACAAGCAACATCCTAGACTTCATTACTGGGAAGGTGTCTGCTGCTTTGGAGCAGCCTTTTGGGGAGAAGCTGCAGTTTGTGCTGGGGACGGAGGCAGGGATGATTACTAGCATTGTGCGCAAGGTGCAGGGCATGCTGCAATCCGCTGGTCGGAAGGACGTCGAGGTGGAGGTTGTGTTTCCCGTGGCGCCACAGGCGATCTCTACGGCTAAGCAGAGCCGTGGGGAGGGTGTGCCGGCTGTGGAGTTACCTGGGGGGTTGGCTGTGGTGCCGGGGCCTGCTATGGGTGAGGGGTGCTCATTGGAGGGGGGCTGTGCTGCATGCCCCTATATGAAGATGAACACCTTGGCGGCACTGCAAATGGTGTGTGAGCGGGTGGGTAGCGCTGCGGGTGAGGCCATGCTAGAGGCATATAAGCCTAAGCCATATGAGGAGAAGATTGGTGGGAAGTCCGTGGCGCAGGCAGGGTGTGTCCCTATCCTGCATATGAGGCACTTCACTAAGGAGAAGTGCTTGAGCCAGCAGCTGGTGGGAGATATCGAGACTAGGTATGAGAGAGCGTGAGCGAGCGCTTTCCTGTTTGGGTTGGGTGGGCTAGGTGTAGCTCCGAGTGCACTCTGCATAACATGGTGATTGCATTTGTTAAGCATGTCATGTGTGTTTGCCTGTGTGGGAGTGCGTTGCTGCCATTGGTGTGATCCATGTACTAGGCAGTGGTGCCCCTGGTAAGGCGAGAGTATGGTGGGAATGTGAAGGCCATGTCAAGGCCATGAGGGTGTTGCCTGTCTGTTTTGTACACCCCCTGTTATGGACCTGGGTACAGCTGTGGAAGTGCCCCATCACAATAGTGACAGAACGCCTTGTCTGGAACCATAAAGGGTGGGCGGGGCGAAGATGACTGTGCTGCCTATCTGGCAACGCCCAGTTGCTTGGTATTGTTCATGTGGCAGCGCTTTGGTGTGGATGATCTGAAGGACAACTGTAGCAGGATGTGAGCATTTAGGTAATTGCCTAACCATGTGATGGACATGGCAGGACACTGTCTGTTGAGCAGTTGGTGTGTATTATTATTACATTTCATGATATGCCATAGCAATAAGTGCCATAGGTTGAGCAGTTGGTGTGTACATTGAACATTAGACTATTCCAATATGCGAGGAGGGATTGTATCACTGTGCAAGGGTTTTTCCATGTGCGCCCCTGCTGTTGTGCTGTGAAGACCAGTGAGTGTCATAATTTGTTAAGTGTGCTTGCCTATGGAGCTTGTGCTACCCGCATCCTTCGGCTGTGAAGACCAGTGTCATAATTTGTGAGTGCGCTTGCTTATTATGGAGCTGACTAAATTGGGGGTGGCTTTTCACTGGCTTTCTTACCATGGCATGTTGTCCGCGAGTCTGATGTCCACGGTGCAAACCTTGCAGTGATGTTTCCTAACGCAATATGGGTGCAAGGACTAGGGATAGCATCGGGAACTGGCTCGAGGTCTCGCCGTGCCAGGGTGTACAACGGACACGTCGGACCAAATCCGTACCGTACCCGGGCAGGCACGTTGAAGGGTAACACCTTGAGTCTCGCAACTGGCCTGACCGCTATTAAAGGTGGTCATAAGTAAGTTGTGAAACCTTCGTCAGGGGCTTTGCGCAGTGCAGGGGTTGAGTAAGCCCGGGACGGCGCGCCCGCATCGCGGATCCCTGGCCGGTTGGCATAAGCGAAAACAGCAGCCCGCGTGTACCGATACTCCTTGTAAAGACATCACGCATGGCACCATTACAGATGAGGGCTGGCAATCATCCACTCAGGTTGACTCACACTGAGCCGCTACTTGAACTCAGCACTGACCCATTTACTCTCCAGGAAATACATGATTCACGGATCTGCCGAGGACGTGAGCAGTCTCCAAACTCTTTTTGTTTGTAAATATTACATAGGCACGTCTCCAAACTCGTTATGTATGTTAAATTTACATAGGCACTCCTGATGTGCCATACTTTACCACGGGGGTGGCAAAGCCACTAACAAATAAAGTAACATCCATTGCACTCAAGTGCGGGCGCAATGTGCCCTGTTGGCAACCCCGCTGGGAATCAACAGCAGTGTTTTCCTACCAAGATACCATTGTGCCTGACCACACTTCTGTAATTCACATCCGATACAACTGGCACCCCGGCTGGGTCACAGCACAGATCCAACCGCTGCTGCTGCAAGCAACCACTCAACCCTGCAGCACGTTTCCCCGATTAGGAACGCGGGCATCAACCTCAAAATATATGCCCTCCTCATGTGGCAGCAGGCCCTCGTATGGCAGCAGGTCCAGTTTGACGTATGTGACCCGCAATTACCATGTTTGACTGCCACAGCTGCATCTGGCAGGCAGCATGCCGAGCCAGACCCAAAGCACTTCTGCATGGTAACACAATTGGCTGAAAACCTAGTTAGCTAGTTGGCTGGCTAGTTAGCTCCTTGGCTGACAAAAACCGGTTGCCGCTCATAGATAGACTGATAGAATGGATAGACTGATAGAAAAAAATGTTCCCCTTCTCATTCTGCAATGGAAGGTTGTCACCCCAGGGCCAAACTGTGACACTGAAAGGAGCCACTTTCTAAAAATGGCAAATCTGCTGTATGGGTCCCCACCTGTGGTGGATCCTCCCAGCCTTCTGGCTGTGCTGATCTGCATGTGTCAAAAAATATGGTACACAGTATCTAAATGTCGCAGAACATGATACACCTTCGGTCCTGAAAATCAGAACATGAAAGACAATGTACAGGGCCAGACCTGCTACCATCACCAAATGCATGGGTAAAGGCCCGGCAGATACCACTCAACGCACAGGGAATGCCTAGCAGACACGGCCGTAGTACGTCAGAAGCTCTGCTTATCCACAACGGGATAGCACATGAGACCCATTTTGAAAGCACGAAGCACAAGGTGTGTTACCTTGTGCTTCGTGCTTTCTGGTTGCTTTTGCGCTGCCATGCTGATGACATAGGAAGGCACAAGCGCCCTTCTTCCACCAGTATTGAGGTGCGCTATGGCACCAAATCCTGGACCCGGGCACAAGCACTTATATCTATAAAAGCACCCAAGCTCCATGATTAAGCACTCCATCATCCTGAAAGCCATGCAACACACTTTCCATATTATACAGCCTTTCTGCACTGCATGACCCCCCACAAGCTTGCGGCAGCCCCGTGTTTTGTCACGGAGGCAATGCTACTGCTTCAAGCAGCTACCAAGCAAGGGGCAGAAGCCCGGGTTGTGTGCCTGGGACGCACATCATGCTGGACCCTTGCAACATGCTTGGCAAGCTTGATCACGGCCTTAATGGCTGCAACCCCCACAGCGACGCCCACAAAGCCTGCAGCGGCGTGCCTGTGTGGATGGCTGGCCCGTCTGCTGTGCTGTTTCTGTTGCTTGCAATGGGCCCTCCTCAATGCCTTCGCTTCCTGGACGTAGATCCTGCAGTGGTTCAAGGCTGCCTTTCGAAGCAGGACCCTGTCCACAGCGTCCAGTGGGTTGCCGTCTTCTCTTGTTGAGCTGGGCAAGTCTGCTACAGCAAGGATCATCAGGGCCTTATCCAGATGGTGCTGCAGCTGTGGGATGTCGTACGGGTCTGAGATGGTAAGCTGGAAGTCTTGCTGGACATCTGGGAACATGGTTGACAGAGTCCTCCGCTTGAAGGATGCTAAGGTCAGGTCTGGCCCAGTAACAACATTCTGGACTGCTGGCTCTTCAGGGGCCGCATCTGTCAGAGCAGCACTAGGCTGCTGCCACAGCTGCTTCAGAGCTTCGTCGAGCTTTCCTCTGGCATCGATGAAGAATGATGCAATATCGTCAAACGGGCTTTGAGCCATATTGTCGTTCTCAAGCAGGACTGACTGGGCCGGATCGTGCTTTGAGGGTTGGGCCGTATGTCACAAGAGCAGCTGCTGAGGTACAGTACAAGGGACTCAATTACTTTAGGCATCCTATAAATAGCGGACAGCGTGTGTTCATTGCCTTGCATGGTCAAACTTGATCAGCTTGAGGTGGTCAGCTGCGGGTTACGCCGTTCATACTGAGTCACTTCACCGCGGCTAGTGGATGCCAGTGTGATGGGAGCGCTTCTGACAATGGCCTAATGGACTTCGACCAACCGCATTTAGGATCTGTACCATGCGCGCTTGGCCCGCTCCTGGTTGGGTGCCGCACATGTCCAGGTCGCCACAATTCTCCTCGGCCTATTGAGCGTTTTAAGGGTTGAGCTAGCATTCTCAGCGACCCTTCCTGCTGTCCTGCAATTGCAGCTGCGCCCAGATGGCACTTCTTGCTGCCATGGCAACCCAGGGGTTGCGGTGCATGCTGCCAGCCCTTTCCGTGACTAGTTTCTGGGGGTCTATCCAAGGTGCTAGCTGCCGCATTGGTAGACGCGTTGGTAGGCATGACATGGCCCGTGGTATCAGCAGCATCAGTCCTAACGAAGTGGACGCCATCAACAAGGTGCTTCCCACGCAGCAGTCACAAGGATGTTCTCCTTCAGCGTCTCAACTGGTGAAGCATTGCTGTGCTTAACTCTGCAGGAGCTGGAATCCTTTTTCGGGGTGACAGGGGGCATCCCGGAGTCCTCCACATTGGGCCCTACCCCACTCATCCCAGAGGTCACAGAAGAACAGCTTGGCTGCAACCTCCATAAAGACCCAACTGCACAGACCTCCCAGCCCCCTCACGCGCATCCCTGGTCTACTGCGCAACCTCACCTCTTTCACCCAATCACGCACCCTCCCTCTGCTGCATTGCCATTACCAGCAGAATCCTTTCCAGCTGATGAGGCTTTGACTACCGATCTGGTAGCTGCAACAGCACATGGAGCCCACAGTTTCTCACCGGAAGAAGGCGCCGCCAGCAGCAGGAGCACTTCTACAGCCAGCAGAAGCAACAGCAATACCGCAGGCTTTCCATGGTCCCTTCCCAGCATACCAAGCGAGCAGGAAACTCCATATTTTGGTGCTTCAGGTCAACAGCAAGTACAGGAGGCAAATGAGTTACTGTTGCTTCGGCAACAGGTTCTAGAGCAAAGCAAGCTGGTGCAAGAGCTATGCGAGCGTCTTGCAGACATGCACAGCCTCATGCCACAGCACTTTACAGGCAGCAGCAACAGCCTAAGAGGTGACAGCAACACATTGCCTATCCTCAACCGGGCCGAAGGACCTTCTTCTAGCAGCTTACATCTAGGGCGGCAAGTGGGTACGCATCAGACAAGCAAAGATCAGCAGCACAATGTTGAAGCAGCAGCAGAGGCCGCAGCAGGGGATCCAGCGGCGACCAAAGCCACCAATACCAGCAGCAGCAGCAGCAGGGATCCTGTTGGCGTCGGTTTGACGCACGTGGATAGCTCTGGAGCTGCTTCTATGGTTGATGTGTCAAGCAAGGGCCACTCTAAACGGGTGGCCACAGCATCTTGCAGGGTGCTTCTAGGACCAAAGGCGTTCACCCTTGTGCAGGTATGTAAGTAACGGGCGCAAGGCAGGCCCCCACCTCATCTCGAAATGGCACAGGCAAGAATGCTGTGAGTAGACAGGGTATATGCCGCCTATCTTACAAGAGATATGTGGGTAAATTGTGAGTAGCATGTGGCTCTAGGCAACTGACAAGGTGAAGGGATATGTGGCTCTTGTGCAAGGTGCAGCTGGCCACATTTGCTGAGGCTGTAGTTAAACTGCTGCTGGTTTTGGGGGATGCGCAAAGTGTATTGGCTTTGTGCAACAATTTCCATCTGAATTGTAAGCCCCTTGTCCTGTTCAAATTTCCTTGATAGCCTACTAGCTCAACCTTAGGATGTGCTGGACTGCAGGTTCCTTTAAACGCATGAACCCTCCTGGGTATACTGTGCTGATTGAAGAAGAGGATTGGAACAGCAGTTGTGCTGCTGATTTCTGCCTGTCACCCTCATGGACCTGGTGTGAGACTGCTGCCATGTTATGTAACTGTTTCCTCAGTCGATGGCTCAGCTGTAGATTTGCCAGCTTGCAACAGGAGTGCAACAGCTCCTGGAAGAGTAGGATCTGTCCAGCTGTCCTTCATACCATCAATTCTGTCCCTCTCTAGAGCTGCATGCGCAGGGAGGGAGGGCACTGTTGATTGTACTGCTGTGTCTTTTGGTAAAGACAGCATGTGGTGTAATGCATGCACAGCATGCATACATTGGATCTTGATGCTCGGATGCTCACAGGCATGTGACCACATGTCATCTGTCTAATTCATATATCATGGTGATGCAACAAAGGAGACTGTCATTGTCCATCAGGGCTGCACCCACATGATTGGAAGTCTAGGAAGTACTGTAACCACTTCAATTTGGTCACACCCTGATGGCTTGATACGTCACCTCCTGGCATACAAATGAGATTCATCTTTGCAGGGGCATGCAGAGCAAAAGCCTCTTATGCATGGTTTTCCGACTACACATGTCGTGCTCGTCCTGCTGCTGT
Source organism: Pseudopediastrum boryanum (assembly GCA_963556185.1). Taxonomy (NCBI): domain Eukaryota; kingdom Viridiplantae; phylum Chlorophyta; class Chlorophyceae; order Sphaeropleales; family Hydrodictyaceae; genus Pseudopediastrum; species Pseudopediastrum boryanum. The sequence goes on from OY744498.1 coordinate 4,832,256, forward strand.
TCCTGTGCTGCTGCAGTCCAACCAGATGGCTAAGGGTGATGTGCTGCGTGTGGCCCAGTTAGCTGGCATCATGGGCGCTAAGCAAACCAGCAACCTCATTCCACTGTGCCATAATATATTCCTGAGCAAGGTGAGGAGAGGTGTCAAAATGCAATGAGCTTGCTAGGTGGGGTGCTTGGTTATCATGTGATTCCTTGGACTGAGGATTACTTTGGGCCCTGAGCATTGAGGGGACATGTGCTTCACACTGGCATACATTGACTAGCAAAGAATCAAGGAAGGGCTGGTGGCAGCCAGTGTGAGACTCTTGGACAAGATCCGAGTACACCATTGGAGCCTAAGTTGACCCCACCAGCACGACACTTTGATGGGGCCTTCTGGCAATCTGGTAATGTTAAGAGAACCAAGGAGGCATGAACAAAAACAAACATACGAACAAAAATTTCAGGTGTGGTTGCACCAAAGCATGTTGTGTGGACATGTCGCAGCAGGTCTGAACATCTTGTTATTGTGGTTGCATTAAGCAAGTGTGCCACTGCTGTGTGGGCACAAGGGCCTACTCCCTTGAGTGTGCAGGAAGGGACGGGACTTCCCCCTTCTTTGCACAGTGCTGGCTTTCTATCTCTGCCACTGGTAATCTGAGCTTCTTAGGTGCGAATGCCACACAATCATCCTGATATCTGTGTAGCAAACTGGAAAGTGAAATGGGGTGGTAGGGAGCTTAGGCTGCAAAGAGTAGAGGCCAGATATGCTCTTGTACACTGCGGCATGGTTATGTCTAATTCTGTCTGGTTATGGGTGCCATGGGCCCATAGGTTGCCTTGTTGGCAATTGCTCCCACCAAGGTGCATCAAGATGGAAGCTGTCATTGCATTGCGCTATATCAGATAATATGTCGGCTTTGTTTTGCACTGCAGGACCCAAAAGCTGTAGTGATCTATCTCATGTCTACGGTATAATGCTCATTATGTATTGAGCTCCTAGGCATGGCAAAAATCCTGCAGTGACTTCTATAGAGCTGCTCTTACGCCTTTGGAAAACGGACCAAGCCCATGCATGGGCATATCCTGCTGCTGCTAGTGGCAGTTGTGCGCTTTTGCCCCATCATTGCTGCAGCTGGTTGCAGAGTGGCTGGCATGATTTGGATCCTCCTTTACACATGCCAAGCTGCTTGTGCCGTTCCTGAAACTGAACTGTGGCACTCCTGCCTTTAACTGGATTCAACCAGCCATCTTGACAAGCACGCTGTACTGGCTTCCAGGCACGCTCACTCCTTTTATTCTGTTCTGAAGTAGAACAAAGTGGTTGGTATGACTCCAGTGCCCGCAAAATACCATTGCTGATCCTCAATGTCCCATGACCAATAGATCCTAGTGACACCGGACACTTCCCTGTCACTTCACTTCAGTTCAAACCGGTCTGAAGCATAATGGGCAATGATTTTCATGCCTGTTTGCTCTTATAGGTTGATGTTGAGCTACAATTGGAGTCTGGTAGCCATGCTGTGCTCATCAAGGCCACTGCAGTGACTGTTGGCCAGACAGGTGTTGAGATGGAAGCCCTCACTGCCGCTGGAGTGGCTGGGTTGGTGGTGTATGACATGTGCAAAGCTGTCACCAAAGAGATTGCCCTGACAGATCTGCAGCTTGACTACAAGGAGGGAGGGAAGAGTGGGACGTATGTGCGCTGAGTATGGCGAGGTCTTGGCTAGTGTATGGCCAGGCTGACAGGGTGCCAAGCTTGTCTGCAATGGTTCTGAATGCCGCAGTTTTACAGCCGCACGGGTGGGAGCGTGCACCGTTTGATTTGCATGGTAAATGCAGACAGGACAGTGACTGCCAAAATACAGAGAAGCACTTCTGCCCCTCAGCTGATCTGGCCCAGACTGGACGGCTCGGCCAGATTGCCTTGCTTAGAAACCACAGCGATTTGTCCTTCCGGTCTAACAGCATAGCTCGACTACTAGCAACTTCAGGTGAGAGTGGCCCGCCTGACAGACTGGAGCTCTAAGAACCGAGCGGGGTTCTAATGTCAGGTTCCAGTTGACTCCTTAGTACTTAATGCATTAGTACCAAGTCCTGTACATTTACGCTTGCATTTCTGCATTTTATCACCAGGCTCCCGGAGCAGCAGCAAAGTAGCTACCCTTGGCTTTGCGGTGCTAAAGGGCATGTGTACTCAGTTGGTCGAACAGTTGCAAACGCTCGCTTCTGGTTTGCTTGTCATTGGGACGTCTCAAGAAGACTGATCGTTTTTTGATCCATTCTTGCGCGTATTACTCGTTTTGGTTGCGTCTATTGGGGCCGCATGCCACTAGGGGGTTGTCCCCTGTCTTTGTAGACTTTCCGTGGAGACCCAGTTCTACATCCGTCTATTGCATACAGACACAAAACTAGACGATAAGATGTCTATGGCAGACAAGGTAGGTAGGCAGATAGCCTCAAGCGTGTGGCTTCATGCATCGGTTGCAGTGCGTCAGTACCGCTCATGAACGCTCGTCATAAACGTTTCTGTATGGCTGCAGGCGACGAGCTGGCGGAAGCCGGTTGGGGGCATCCAGCAAAGCATCAACAGCGCGTCTGGTTACACTTCACCTGCCAGCTCTTCGTATGCCAGTGCTGCCAGCAGCAGACGAGGTTCATACACTGGTAGCGCCCCCCCTGCACCGGGTATACCGCCAGCTCCCCCAAAGCCTAAACCACAACAGCATTTTAGCCCAGTTGAAGCAAGCCAGTTGTTGGAGGCACGGTGGGCAGCAGCACAGAAAGACCAGGAAACAAGCAGCACCTGTACAGCAGCAGCAGATGGATCAGCAGCGGCAGCAGCAGATGAAGACCAACAGAAGCAGCAGCAGCAAGACGCAGCAGCAGGCACAAGCAATGGCTCATCAGAGCCTGCCATTGACTTCCTTCAAGAGCTCAAAGCAGCCATAGAGCGAAGCAAAGCAAGCTGATGCCCCAACACAGCAAATGAGGCCCGGGCTGTATGTGGGCCACATGAAGTGGGTGCTGGTACAGGATGTACCTTGCCTAACATGGGCCCTTGAGCAGGGCTTTATTCTTGGGTCTGCAGCCTATGTATGGTTTGGGAGGGCTCGGAGACATGTGTACAGGGTAGGGTGTTGTGCGGGGCTAGTTTGCACAAGTTGTCCTGCCTCAGGCAACAGCAGTACTAAGTTGTTTTTGGGGGGAGATAGGTAATAGCGTTGTAGCGACCTGCACTGTGACGGCAGGCCCATATGAAAGGGAAGGACAATGGGGACGACGGGCAAGGCTGTGGGGAGTGGGACAAATTAGGGCAAATGCTGGAGTTGATACCAGCTGCCAAGCAAACCCCAATGCTGTGGTCGATATTAGGAGTGTCCACTTGTTGTGGTGTCTCAATGGGCTTCATGCAGGCTATGCAGGCTAGCTGTGGGTCATGGTGGTGCATGAGTGGAGCTAGTGGATTCCCACTCAGTTCCGACGTCTCGTATCAGGAAGGGATGCTGCAGACATGCTGGGTTGGTGGTGTAAACCTTTGTTGAGGAAGGTTGAGGAAGCAGCATGGAAGACATATAAGTGCCTTGATGCGCTTGGAGGCTTTGGCATCATCTCCTGCTTTGTTGTCACTGCCTACACTGGGCTGCAATGCTTGCTGGATGGTGGCAAATGGTGACGTTGTATGCCTTCAGCATCACCATTCAACACCATTCAGCAAGCATTGCAGCCCAGCGTGCCCAAATGTCGTTCAATAGAAGCAACAGTCATATAGGAGTTGGATGGAGGCTGCTTGGACCAAGGATGGTTGCCAAGGAATTATGTCATGCTGGTTGATTGCACGTGTGAACTCCAGGCATGTGGTGACATGTGTCCCTGCAGGCCCCAAGCAGGACTAGTGGGCTTTACAAGTGTATGAGGGGTCCTGCTTGGATGTGGGTTGAAATTCTTGGACTGTCCAGGGACCACTTTTGGAGGCGATCAAAGCAAAGGACGGCATGCTCATGGGTCTTAGGCAATTAAAGTGCAATGCCGCAGGATGGGAGACACTATAATCGGTTTGAGCCGATGTCGCCTTTGGCCTGATATGTGTGGCAGATATGCAGATTTTCTGGTTTAGTGGGGATGATGCATCTGGCTGAGTGAGCCTGTTCTGGAATCTGCGGCAGTGGGTCACTGTCGGTGGGGGCGGGGTTGGCATGAACATGTGGCTTCTCCTAAGCAATCCTAGGGCTTTGCCCATCATGTTGATGTAGTAGGGTGTAATTAGAGACCTTGGGATGCGGTTGCGGTCAGTGGAGTTCACAATCCAGCGCTTGCTCTCTGCACGCACTTTCTGTGCAGATAGTCACTGTTGCTGTATGCAGAGTGGGCAGGGTGCAGAGGTGTTGCCGCTGTGCCGAGTTGGAGGCCGAATTCCCTCTTGTGTGCTGGACTGCTAATATGCTGCCACCAAAAGGCATATGTGCCCATGTATCTGCTGGTAAGAAGTGGTTATGTAGCCGCACAAAGGAGCATCCCCCGTCTACTTTGTCAAGGCTTTCGGCATGTGACATGGGGTACCGCCGAGTGAGTGACATTGTCCAGGCAATATGCAATGGAACGTGTCACCATCTATTAGAACGTTAGATGCATTTTTTTGCGCAGCCCCCCCCGGGGCGCGCCCTAGGATGGGCCCGGTTGTCACGGTTGCGGAGCATCGTGCTAAATGCGACTCGAGAGCATGGAAATCTCCCAGCTGCAAGGCAATGCAGCACATGATTGCTTCCATGAGTTGCCATAGCATCATAAAGTTGTCTGCTAGTTCTGTATCGGTCCAATCGCCTGTCTAATGCTCGCTACGTCGAGGAACATCTTGCTGAGAAAGATTCGAGGAAATACAAAGCCTGGTAAGCAGCAGCCCCTGCAGCCCAGATTCAACTTATGCGGGTCTAGAGGACTCCTTACATCTTTGGCCTCCTCCATGTGTCATGCGCGGAAGACCGGGACACACCAGGTCCTCCTGTTAGCAACATGCTCCCCGGGGCTTCCTAACTTGAGCTAAAATTGTGGAGTAGACTTGCGCGCTTCTCGACGATCACAAATCTACGCATATATGCAACAGCAGCGTACTGGTACGGCTGTGGGCAGCAATTCCAAGTATCGCATATGTTCCGAGCGCATCTTGACCAGAGCGTGGGATGTTCAAGCTAGCACTTAGTTTGCAGCCAAGCGCTTCAACAGCGTGGGATGTTCAAGCTAGCACTTACTTTGCAGCCAAGCGCTTCAACAGATTGCCAAACTAAGGGGCTGCGCTTTTTCAACAGAATATTTTTGTACCCTTACCAACCAAGATGTGCCTGGCTGCCGCTGTCGTAGATTTTATAGCGAGACACGTGTCCGGCCGGCTCGGGCTCCAGACCCGCCAGGTTCACTCGAGTCCAGCGGCCTTCTCCATGTGCATATGACTATATCGGACTTAAATCATGCTTTATCACCGTTACGTATTACTATTAGCATACTTACTTTGTGTGCTTACACCGGTCAGACACCGTTGCTTCGTCCATCCAAGACACTGCACGGAGGGCTCCGACTTTACTCCGACCGGGTGCTTCACTGCCTTCAATAACTTCCTAATTAGGGGGCATATATCCCACCACAATAAGCTATTACCGGCAGCATGGCAGCATCTGTCTTGCTCTACGCAGACAAGGTCAAGGGGACCATGCTAGGTGGCATTTGTGGAGATGTCCTGGGAGCAGGAGTGGAGAATCTCGAAGCCAGAGAAATCATACAACTCCATCCCAATGGCGTCACCGACTATCTCGACACTGACAGGGGGTAAGCCGGGCGGTCTGACCCCGGATAAAGTACATGTGATCACTAGCACTGGTGTGACCTGGCGGAACAAAAACTTGTGGGCTGTTGCCCTACATTTGTGTTGAGTTTTTTGTTTACAAGACTCCGTTCCCAAAAACCATGCTTGTTTATTCATGCCAAATGCAGGTCGTGTGTCATTTACCTGAGCTGATGTTGTACAGCTTTTGCCATCTGGCAGCATTCTGGTGCAATTCCGCAGGTTCTGGTTCTATCTGGCTTGGGGTGCAAGTACATAATTGGCACTACATACAGCGGGGTCCAGTCTGATGCATGTACTATGGCAGTGCTGTACAATTTAAAGAATCGCTGCACCTGGAATTGGTTGGAGTTATGTCGCAGGTGCTGCACGGCCCAAAAGCTGTGCAGTGATTGATCTCAAATCATATAGCAGTGCCAATGTCGTTTTCCAAGCAGGTGAGGTGACATACCAGCAGGGTAGCGAACCTGAGACTTTTACAAAGGTTGACCTGCCAGTCTGCTACCAGGCTGCCAAGTCAGCTTATCATTACCGGTACTTCATAATGTTGAGTAACTTCTGGTACACTTCTTCACCCACTCCCTTAGGTATGGCTGCTACACAGATGACACAGAGATGACCCTGGCACTAGCATTCAGCATTGTCCAGCAATACGCCGAGGCCAAGCAAGCAAATCAAAATGGGGCTCATGGAAGCAAAAGCTTAGATGCTAGGGCGATTGGATTGGCTTATGGCGCTGCCTTCAATCCTGACAGGGGTTACGGAGGCAATGCAGAGGAGGTGAGCAGCTAGTCGATGCTTTTGGGTTTGAGCTTTGTGTTTGAATTTTAAATCGGTAAGGCAGGCCCAGCGCCACTTAGAGACAACCCCCCTTTGGGACTGAACTGCAGTGAGCACTTTTAGGTTGGATATTCAAGTCATTAGGGAGAGGCTTGGAGAGACAGAGCGAGAGAGAGAGAGCACCATGTCAAGGTAGGTGGCATGAAGTGGGTTGTGTTCACTAGCTTGGTTGTAGCAAGCTTCTGTCATACTGTTATGAGGGGTTTCACACCATGTGGTTTGTGCAGTTTGGTCGAGTCATGACGAACTAAACCGACTGTGATTAAAAAAAATAGTGACAGATAGCAGGATATTCTCATTGTATGTTCCCGTGGCTTCCCTCATGGGCTCCGATAAGGCACCCGGCACAGCACAGTTGTCATCATAACTAAGTAGCATTTAGCAGTCAACTGTCTGAGTGCCACCATAGACTGTGAAGCAATACCCAAAGGTCAGCTGAAGCATTTGAACATCCTTGGAGGCGCGCGTATTCACTGTTGCTCAAGCTGCGCCGATAGATTTTAACAACCAATTGTGATACAGAGGCCACACACTACCGAGTACAATAGCCAGGCACGTAAATTGGGTTGCGTAACATTCGAAGATGCAGTGCTTATGCTGGTCAAATGCAGATACTCAACCTGATTGCCAAAGGCCAAGCTGACCCCACCCAGACAGGCAATATGTATAAGAAGAACGGAGTATGGGTCACTGGAGGGGGATCATGGGCCAATGGAGGGGCCATGCGCATTGCACCCCTTGGCCTGGCCTTCAGGCACGCACCTATGCCAGTGTTGTATGAGGCAGTGAAGGCAGCATTGCTGGCCACCCATACTCATCCAGATGGTATTGCTGGGGCCTTGGTGCAAGCTGCAGCAGTAGCATGGCTCCAGGGGCAAGTGCTGCAGCCACAGGAGCAGCAGCAGCAGGGGTTTGCTGGCAACCACCATGCAGACGCTGCTGCTGCTTGCCCGGGCCTTTCCAATGTACTAAGCAGTGCAGGTCTCAGCGGGCCATGTGCGTTACTTGCCCACCTGAGGAGGACATGTGGTGGTTATAGTGCTCAAATGGACTCCAAGCTTCAGCTGCTGCATCAAACAGTGGCGTCAGGAAATGGCTATAGCAGCAGGCAACTTGCACCTGAGGCTATCGGCAAGCATGGCCGCTGGGCAGAGTACTTTAGCAGTAAGGCTTGGGCTGATGAGCTGGCTTTGAGCCAAACCCTTGCACCTGACTTTCAGATGAAAGCAGTAGAGGCAGAAGCAGCTGCTCTTTGTGCGCTGGTGTGACACTGGTGTCACCCGGAGGATGCTGTAGTGGCGGCAGTACATTACGGGGGGGATACGGACACCATTGCCAGCATGACAGGGGCATTAGCAGGGGCACTGCATGGTAGTGGTTGGGTGCCGGAGAGGTGGATCACCCCTTTGGAGAATAAGCGGGCACCGGCATTGCGTGCTAAGAAAGCAGCTGCAGCGAAAGCGGTAGCGCTGGTGACAGCAGTGTCAGAAGCAGCAGATGAGCAGGGTTTGGCTTTGGGGGGTTTCAAAGAGGCATATCAGGAGGTGCTGATGTGGAAATGCACCCGTGGGATGGGGAGGGATGCTGCTTTGAAACTGGCGGATGCCTTGGTCCTGGTGAACTGGGTGTGATCTGCCGGCAGTCCGGATGGGTGCCAGATTTTACCTCTCGGGGTAGCTAGGTATAGTCACCCTAGATGCAATCACTTCATCAGCCCATCTGGGGTCTCTGCTGGTCTCCTTGCAGACCCTGGTACAATGTCGGTACCGGGAGCATCCAGCCTGCTGTGCCGAACTGATCTGCGGCAGCCTGCTTTGGATCGATTTGGTACAGCAGGGATGCGCATGCTATAGACACTGCCGGGGGATGCAGATATCAAGACAGAGTGATGAGAGAGGTTGATACCAACCCTGCACCCACCAGATAAGAAGCAGGACTTTACTTAGCAAGGCTCCAATTAGAGAATCTCCTCGATGAAGGAGCTAAAGCAAGTGCCTCTTTGAACCGATGGTTGACTGGAGCAAAATCCGTCTTTTAATGCTTATTTAGGGAACTGAGACTTTGGTTTTTTTTGGCAGCTGACCTGTAAATCTACATACCCCCTGTGGCCATGCTGGCTGCCTGTGATGTTATGTAGCATGACTTCATGGGCACTGCATGCCTGCTGTGTTCATCTTTCAGCTATGGTCAACAAGGTATGCCGGGCCCATCCGCTGTGTTTTAGTCCTGTCACTGTTTTGATGGCACTGATGTGGTGATTGAAGTGAGAGGGAAAGAAAGAGATATATGCAGGGAGACCGTGTACTGCCGGTCCTCCAGCGTGGGGTCGTGGGAATGGATGGTTCCTTGGTGTAAAGATTACATGGAGCCCTAACCTTTGTGGTAAAGTGATTGGAGGTATTTTTGATGCCCTGCCCGGATTATCAATGATCAAGTTGTATTAGGCCTCATGGACGCAGGCCAGCTAAGGGCCCCTGGCAGGCGAACACGTCCAGCATCCGGTGATCAAGTCAATGACTGGACATCCATGTTAATACTGCATGCAGTGGCATGCGGTCGGATTTTCTGGCAAATTTCTTGATGAGGCATTGCTTGATCCCCTTTTATCTTGGTTACATGTTTGGGTATCGATAGTGCTCAGTGATTTAGAGCCCATGGTCTCTGTGATCCATTCGCTGGCCGTGTGTGATTGCCCGTTGGTTGTCAGCGGCCCAGTCACTCAGTGCGGAGGTAGCCAGGGGCGGTTCTGTCGGTCCGAGCGCTTCGATAGCCGATAAGGCGCGGAATTGATTCCGCAAGAATTGTAAAGCATCAATTGAATGGCTGTTTAGGGTGGGGAAGGAGTATTTGCCGTTGAAGCTCGGTGTCGACGAGTCGTGCTGGCCATCGGCATCAGATGGCAGGTTGACGAGATCCGATTCAGAAGTGTGCCTCTAGAACCCCTGGTAGTTATCCGATCCTGGGTCACTATGGTCACTTCCTAGTTACGTTGGAAGTCAGTAATAGATGATGAAACAGTACTGCACGTCCTGGGGACGGTGGATGACATGTATGGTAGCGGCAAGACCTGATCTTTTAAGAGCAACACGGCCCAACCCAGTTTGAAAAAAACCCAGCAATGGTTAACCATCACTTAGTTACCATACCAGATTAATGCCACCACCACTAGCAAATTCTGGATGGACTGGTTATACAGCGGGCGCTGCACGGCCCAAAAGCTCTGCAGTGATCTATCTCATAGTTTGATTCCACCTAACCCAAGAGGGCATCCATTGGAGCCACTGCGGAAATGTGGGCCAACTGTGATGTGCTGATACAACAACAACAAAAAGAACAACAAACATTGAAGGTGTGGCAACCACAAAGGGCTGCTAGGTCGAAACGACCAAACACACCATCGGATGGATCCAAACACAACTTTGGTGGCTTCCAGACCACCAACCAAGCAGTGCTGATACCGAAAACATGTATCCAGCCAAGACCGGAGCCCATGATCAAGAACACAACCCACTCCTTCATCGGTTGCAATGGCATGGCAAACATGACGGGCTGGACTATGTAAAAGAATCATGCAAAGGACTGAACCACAGATTGATGTATGCAACCAGACCCAACCAACATGGAATGTGGCCAATTCAATCCCTCAAAAGTCAAGGCGACGCTCCTATCGAGACAGAGCCCATGATCAAGCACACCACCCACTCCTCCATCTGTTGCAATAGTGGCATGGCAAACAATGACGATTACCACGGGCTGGAGATGTACAAGATCCATGCAAAGGACTCAACCACAGAGCGGGGATATATGCAACCAGACCCAACCAACATGGAATGCATGTGGCCGGATCATCCCTCACAGGTCAAGGCAATGCTCCGTATTGAGTGCAGGCAGGGGGTACCACACACTGATTACCGTACCATGGTAGCATATTATTCTGCCCTGCCCTGCAGATAGATGGACAGAAGCATGAGAGTATCTGCATGCGCATGCCTAGGACGAAATGCCGAGCCTCGGCAACAAAGCAATGCGAGCACCCTGCAAGGTTCCCTGTTATGTGTATAGTATATTGCCAGATTAGAGCAACACAATTTCGATGATGCAAGCCATGATGCTCTACCACCAAACTGGTCCCAGTCCTCACAACGCATGCATGCCTAAATGCCTGTAGAAAGTAATTCTGAAGCCTCTAACATATAAAGCCATCGCACTTCGTTGGATGGCCCTGTATCTGGTCACACGCACCCACACACTCTGCATATGCCTGAGAAAGCAGGCCATTACATCGCGCAATGAGGCAGCTGCACAGCTGCAGCAACATTATGCCCTGTAACATAGTTCTATGTACACCGGCAAACAGAGAGAGAGAGAGAGATCTACGCGAGGAGACCGTGTATTGTTCTCCAGCGTGGGATTGTGGGAAGGGTTCCTTGGTGTAAAGATTACACGGATCCCTTACCATTTAACCGGCAAACAAAACAAACAAACCGCAAAGGGCTGCTAGGTCGAACGACCAAACACACCATCAGCCGGCAACAGTGAGACGGCGTGGCGACCACAGTGAGACGGCTGCAGTTAATCACACCCCTGCTGCTAGTGCTGTATACACCATCTCCTGGGTGAATGCTTGCAACTTGGCAGCTGCCACATAGCAACCCTCACACAAACCATTGGGTCCACAACAAATCAAATAAGCTGTTGATTGGAACGTGCCTCTTGCAGTACACAGATAACTTACGCTAGTTAGGTATCTACAATAACAGTAAGTATCAACCACAAACCATAACCAGCTTGGATGCTGCACGGCCCGGAGGGCTGTGTAGTGGTCTCTCGGAACAAACATAACAACCAGACTGCTGCACTTTCCTCCTGCCTGAAGAAACCTGCGCCTAAAACCCCTGCCCAAATGCAAGTAACATAGACTAGGAATGCCTCCATGTTCAGAGATTGACAGTGAACAGACGGCCGTATCACAGCTTGCATATCATCATAAACTCAAGATCTTTTTCAAAGAAGTTGTGCCAGATCTTCCACCCAGGAGCAGGTCAAAGAGGGGTAGAATAAGTACAACTTCAACACAACAACCTCTCTGTTGTGCACGCTCTCAAGTCACTTGCCCCCTGCTTATTCAGTTCAACATAGACACCTTCACCCAGCAGTGTCTCTTGCGGGGCTCATGGGGGATCCTTTTGTCAAAGAGGAGGGCATAACATATGCCCTCCTACTATCCCAATACATATGGAGCAGCACACAATGGTTCGAGAAATATTGCTGTGCTGCATGGTATCTGGCAGGACGCCTGCCTCAAGACAATACATTTCCCCTACATAGCAGCTGGCGCGGGCACCTGAGAGCTCAGAAAAAGCTCACGGCCGAGCTGTTACTTTGTCCCATTTCCGACTCCTTCCTTCGAAGGTTAGTAAGCAGGGTGGGATACATGGCATCTGGACTTCAACCGTGGCCGCACAAAAGTCAGCAAACTGTCTGTGGCAGGGCCCCTCCTTGGCTCACAAGTGTTGCACCGTCGACAAGAAGCCAGGGCAGGGTAGATCAACGAATACTGTATAGCGTCGAGGACTTCTGCAAATAGTTCTAGCCCTGAAGGGCCATACTGCCACAAGAACGCACAGAGCATCTGCCAAAATGTTCTCCACCTCCTCATGCCCAACAGCTGAGACGGTAACGTGAGGATTGGAAAAGCCCCGTGCTAAACCCTTACACCTCATTTGCAGCCAACACCTGATGATAAGCATCTAATGCTTCTGCGGGTAGCAGGTCCTCAATCTCCAGTAGCTCAAAGGCAGGGTGAGGATTGGATAGATGCACCTGCCAAAAAGTCAACCATGAGAAGAATCCAGGATTAGATCAACCCTCTGTTTGACTTCTCTGATGTATGATTCAGCACAGCTAGCTTAGTGGAGATCTAGTCCACAGGCATACCTGGGAATATGTTGTACTTGCAGCATTACGTATGTCTTGCCTACCTGGAGGTGGTGGCACTAGAGCCAAACACCATAGCAGCCGTCACATCATGATTGCCTGGTTGACTACCCATGCTAAGCACTGGAGGCTGCTGCTACCAGGCAGCACAATATCAGGGTGTGTGCTTCAGGAGCAATCTAGGAAGACCTAGGAGATGCTTTAAATATGACTGCATGCCCGTACTCCGCAGAGGTTGTACAGATCATCTAGTCCAGTCCAGGACTCATAGCACAGCTAACAACGGAAGGATCCACACACTCTCATGTGTCTGAATGTTACACTGCCATGCATTTGGTGTCAAGGCATCTGGTTCCACCCAGGCTGACCATGGCTTCTCAGCAACATGTGGCTTACGTCTATATTATGTAATCTAGGGTGTTGTCGCCTGGAAACATGGACGGGAACTCGCGGCATGCAAGACCACATGTTGATCCAGACATGCTCTCTTGTCTCACCTGCAGAGTAGGAGTATCAATCTTCCTTTGTCTGAGCGTGGCCAGGAAACCCTACAAAAGGAAAGACATGCATGGACATACCTCTCAGCGATCTCTTGTGCAGTCACACGGTTGCAGATGACATGGAATGCACTGATGAGCAAGCATTATGAACATCAAGGGAGCACAGATCCTTACAACGCCATGGAAGCAAATCAGTAGGCTTTGCATTGCATGCCCGAGGAACATAGTGACCTGAAAAAAACAGAACATTGAAGGAGCAAAAGACATGGCTGCTAAAGCTGCCTGTCGCTTGCAGCATAACACAATTATGCTGCTTGGCAGTCAGAGGCTGTGCAGTCGGCATGCACTGCTGGCATTCCAGCTTCAAGGAATCATATTGGTACTTTTCTCAATGTCAGGCTTCACTCAAGTCCAGGCTTTACTGCAAACCAATCTTAAAAGCAACTCACCCCTAATTCATCCACAACTGCTTCTGGTGGTCCCCTTGCTACAGCTACCCAATGCCGCTGGGGCAGGGCAGTGAGGTGCATGGACCATCTGTGATGCAAGGAAGCAAACATCAGCACAGTGCAATGCATAAGACACATGACAACTCATTGACTCGTTCGTAACAGAGTTGCTTTCCAAGGAAAACGCAGAGGGGTTGATAAAACAGGAGGTGACAGCCCAATCGATACGGGAGCAGCTCCTGCAAGTTTTATGAATTCATTGCATACCAAAGAAGGCGTGAGAGGGCATGTTGATAGCCCCCCTTCCCCTTCTCCTGCAGGGTGCTGCATCGCTTAAAAGAAACAGGCTGCTCAGAGCAATTGAACCCTCCAACCATTGAGGGACAATGATGCTTCATGCAGTTTGCCTGTAGCGTGGTTGTACCTGTCTGGTTGCTAAATCTAACCTGGACCTGCAGCTAGATGCCACCTTTGCAGAACTGCAGGGCCAGAAGTATGTGCAGACTTTACTACAACGCCAACACATGGTGCAGCCGCTCTCCTGCCAGAATGTGGCAGTGCATGATGGAGTATGGATTTCAAGCTTCTAGAGACATACCCAGCCCCAGCGCACACCTGTCTTGTAGAACACCATCTACAGATATTTGCACAGATATACTGTTTGCTTTCGTGGAGTTAGGGGGCAGGTGGGCATGGATGCGGCTTAAAGGAGCAAACCCCACCCCATCTCCCCGGGCCTTGATGTAGGCCTGCAAGCAGGGCATAGATCGTATCAGCTTCCACTTCTGGTTGCATGTAATATAGGACCAGATGTTGTAAAGGCTCTTGCATCACCACCCAGGCATGTGGACAGGCAATACTAGTTAACCTGCATGTGGACACACGCTCATAAACACATCGGGTATTGAGCCTGCTTCCAATTGCGACAGAAAAACAACCAAAAACAAGCAGCACAAGACCCCTGATGAATGATGTTATACAACCCCATGGCAGACCTACCACTTGGACACAGTTGAACCGGGTTAGCCACAAAAGACAATCAGACACTACAGGGCACAAAACTAGCTGTCCTGTCAATCACGCCATACAAAGCACGAAGGAATGACAAGCAGTGAATGACAAGCAGCCCCAACTCCCCACACCTCTTTGCAGCTCCACATCTGCTGGAACATGGCTTCCATTTCCTCCTCATTGCCTGCGGAGGCCTGTAGCTGCAACCACTGCAGATAGGTAGTATGAGACAAATACTACTTAGGGACCTTGCTACTAAGGCACAGCGCATGACAGCCCATCAGATCCATGGACTGGACAAGGGAAGTGGCATAAGCAGCCCTGCACCATATGCTTTTTTGTAAATGACTGGGGCTGAATCAAAGTTGGGACGTATGCGTATTGAATCGGTATAAATTCTGTCTGAAAGAGAGCGCGAAAAGCCCTGCACATCAAGCTTGTCACATAGACAGTGAAGCTCATATAAACCTGCAGGGCCAGGGTGAAGAACTGGAACACAACAGATAGCATGGAGCATGTGTATGTGTGTGCATGCCCACAGCTGGTTGCTCACCTCCCCCTCAGACAGCTCGCCCTTTAGGTCTGCTAGCGACTGCAGGAATGACTTGCCCTCGCGCCGCCTGATTTGGTTGGGGGCTGCAACATCAACACCACATAAGCACACAGGCTCGCAGGCAAGAGCCACATAATTGCCCTGCAAATGGGAGTGGAGTAACGCACATCTTAGCCACACCCACACAGAAGATGCTGCCAGAGGCACCAGCTGAGTCATGAATCATCCCAGACCTGCTTGGGATGATGTCCTTTGTCCCCCTTAACGGAAAAAGGTGATACACGAGGAAGAAAAAAGATAGACCAAGCTGCCAGTGTTTCTGTATAGTTGCCGGGAAAATGACACGACTGGCTTCTGCCCATTAATTCGACACGTTTATCATGGTCATGCTGCTCCAGAAGTTGATGTTGGATTTTGAAAGGGATACAGCTAGTCACTTGCATCTGTCCATAAGTGTTGCACAGCGCTAATCGTTATACAGCTGTCACAGCCATACCTCATGAGAGACATTATAGTTGAAGTTGGGCACATCCTGGATCGGACAGCTGTTGCAACTGTAAGGCTTCCTTCCTTTCGTCCTTCGGATCTCCACTAGTTTCCATGGAATGTGGCAGATTTGTGCTATACACTGCCTCTGCAATAACCTGCTGACGACTGCCCTCTTTTTGTCTGCTAGCTGTCTGTAGCGAAGGCAATCCTGCCTCTCAAGGTCAGGGATCAAGGTACATATGAATTCAAGCTCTCCGTTGCTGGGTTGCCATCTAGACACGTCTACAATCCAGCGTACAGTGCTAATAGTGGCCATAGCAACCTCGGTCGAGTCAAAGCTGTAGGTCCGTGCAAGTCCGTCTATAGCAATTTATTTTGGGCTGATTACTCAGTAAAACGAGATAGTAGACCAACATGCAGCTTAGGGAGATCGAAGGCACAACTGCAGCTGTTGGCTTTCGGTGAGTTCCAAGCATGCAAGCCCCTTCTGCTTACAAACTGCGCAAAGCACGAAGCACTTCATTCGGAAGATCTACGCGCCCAACATGCGAGCCATACATTCATTCTATAATCTGCTGCCGTTCAAATGTAGGTCGTCTACTCCGTCTCGAAGATCGAGGCCACTGCAGTCACCTCTGAGGCACCAGACTCACTAAGCCATCGGAGCCCCTCGGCAAGCGTGATTAATGAAGGCAATGCGTCAAAAGCCTACACAAAGTACAGGGCTGCCATGCGGAAGCTTATCTGCGTATTGTGCCCTGCAGCTCTCCCTCGTATGACGCATGTGAGGGATCTGTTCACGTCCCTCACATAGAGCGGGGCCATACTACAGGGTATTGAAAACTTTAGCAGCATGAACGCTCTGAGATCATGGATTAGCAAGGGTGCTCAGGTTGGGGACCTGAAGAAGACCAGCGACTGGCTGAAGCCCTTCGTAGATGGCAACCTCTTGTAAGCTTGCGCGTGAATCCTGTCACAGTCTAGCAGCCATTGCTGCCTATCAGTGTAAAAGTGCTTCTGTTAGCAATTATGCAGCATATGTATGACACACGTTGCTGCCACTGCAGCTTGGCTTTGTTTGAGAAGGGACCTACGGGCAAGCTGGTAGGAGAGGACCAATTTGGTAACAAGTATTACGAGGACGACGACTGTGGTTATGGTACGGGAGGTGTTACAAGCTCAGATTTTGAAATCCTGCTCTGGAGCACGTTGTGCCATCTGCCAGATGCACTCAAGCTTACCCCTGCAGCAGCTGCACCGTTGTCCGAGTAGCACAGTGCAGTGAGGCCGTTGAAAAAAGTAGCTTCTCATTAATTCCAGCAAAGTCTCTGACAAGGCCAACAAGGTCTTGGCGCTGCTGAGAAGACCGTACCATAAAGGCAATGCCTTGCATTCCAGCCAGGCTTGTGCTGTGTGTGTTGTTTTATTACAATACAATCTCCCGCTGCTTTCTGCAAGTGCATGAGACGCAGATGGAACAGAAAGTCCATGTTGCATGAATTTCAGCTTTGTGCAGTCGCGCTTGTAAGAACAGTCTGCTACGCAGGCAGGCCAGCATGTATGCATTTCGTTAGCTTTTGTGTATGAGCAGAGGTGCTGATATGCCGACTCATCAGGTGCATATCGTGCGATTCCCATCATTGGAGTACAGCAACAGCACACCTACCTCTGCTTGTGGCAAGTGCTTTTGGCAAGGGTACTCTTTGAGTCTTATTATTGTTGACAGAGGCTTGTCCCAACAGCTGCATCCATTGATCGTTTCTTCATAGCATGTGGAGTGGTATCATTTGCAGTGATGGAATCATGGCCCACCTCCCTGCTTGCTTTGCAGTCCTGTACAAAATATGTTTGACATCTATAATGCCTCAACAGCCGTGCACGTGCTTCTTCTGTCTTGCAGACCGCAAGCGGTGGGTAATCTATGCAGACAAGACTACCTACAACCCTTCCATAATTCCACCAGAGTGGCATGGTTGGATCAACTACATCAACGACTACCCACCAACAACAGTGAGTAGCAACTTGGGCAATGGATGGTGAAGCCAGTTGGAGTCTGCATTTTGTGGGTCCGCAGGGTACGTAGTGTTTTACAGGAACAGCAGATATGAATAAGTGGTCTGCTCTGTGCACAGGGGGCGTGCTCAAAGCAGCCCCCTGACGAGCACCAATAAGTATTGTTGTCGTGTATACACTTGACAGGTATGTGGGTGGACTGAGGTACCTGGACACCTGTTAGTGTTTGGCATACCACTCCCTGGTTGATCAGGTGCTCTGCTGGAAGCAAGGACTCAAAAACCATGCTTTGCCGGGTTCTGCTTTGCTTTTCTTATTCTAGAGTAGCGAGTGTTGATGCAGGAAGGAACAATGCAATACATGGTTGTCATGCTGCCATGGTGCAGCACTGATAACCTTCATTTATCTTGCATTTTCTCTGTCTTTGAAAGTGAAGACCAGATACATTCGCAACTGAATGTCTTGTGTGGCGCATACACAACTAGATGTCTTATGTAATGCATACACAGCTTAATGCCTTGTGTAATGCGTATACAAGTGAATATCTCTTGTAGGTGCCTGTACAAGGAATGTATGGGCTGCAGAGGGGCACTGTGCAGTTGTGCCTGCCAGATGCGCTTCTCTTTCCGCAGTTATGGATTCAGTTCAGGCATCTTCTATGTGGATAACGTTATTCCTATTTATGTGGCTATGGCTTCTGCTTGCTGCAGTACAAGTACCCGCAGCCCATCTACCAGATTCCAGCCTCCGTGACAAAGACAGGCTCTGCCCTTGCTTACCAGCCCAAGGGCTCCTGGACAAACCCAGAGAAGCGGAACTGGGTCAAGTACGAAGCCTGGAAGCCACCTAGTGCTTGAACAGTACTGAGCAGCTTGTGGTGCTTTGGCTAGGTGGAGGGATGCTGAGGGTTTGAGCCGCCTGTGCTGTGGGTTTGTGAGACATGTATATAGGTGTGTTTGGTCGGTTCGACCTAGCAGCCCTTGGCGGTTGCCACACCTTAAATGTTTGTTATGTTATGTTATGTATATAGTGGGCAGACTCTGACTGCGCCCGGCACCAAGGGGTGGAAGTAAGTTCAGAACTGCAATCGCTTCTGGAAGGCACCGTGAGGATAGGGCTAGTAACCACGTAAGAAAATAATGTCGTTTTGCATCAGTGGCCCGTTAGACCGGGAGGCAGTGTAGATGCACGCAGGCAATGTCTTTGGCCGCAGGCAGTGTTTATGGCGGCTGGCAGTGTGCGGTTTAGACGGGGCTAGGAGTTGCTGATATGTCAGGTGCACAGCCTTGGCAGCCTTGCTGGTACAGCAAATGAAGTTGCAGCACAGCGAGTTGGCACATCATGGCACCGTTTGGTACTGTTTAAATTGATTGTGGCATTGAGTGACGAACTTGTTTCAAGGTCGGGTTAGAAGGCACCTCGTGGCTGTATGTGAAGAGTTCACAACAAGTGCACTATTCATTTGTGTTCACATCTTCGAAGTTGCTTGCATGGATGGTGCCGCCTTTGCACCTGCTACCATCCATGCGTCAAGTGCATCCAATGGATGAAGCGAAGGGAGTTGCAGGCACTTGAATGTCTGCTCTTGGTGAATAGTCCCTGTACCTAAATAATGCTCGTCCATCTAGATGTCTTTTGGAAGATGTTGTGACTGGCTACCACAAGCTTTCTCCCGCACGGCATGTGCAAGACATCTGACACCGCCCACTACGACAGGGCCGACAGTATACAAATGTGTGGTTATGTTCTGTTGTGTTGGGTGAATTTAGAAGTCGATAGTAGTATATATTCAGAAGTTGTGGTTAGCCTGCAGCACCACCCGTCCGGAGCCGGTGCCGAGGGTCAACATCTAGCCAGCTTGCTTGCGGTGACCACCTTCTTCGCTGCTGTAAGACTGCAATTTAAGCTTGGTGACAAGTTGCGGCCTCCCACTGTGTTTTGAGACTGATCGGCTTGTGGACACTGGCTGCAAGTACGTGGCATCACGACTGTTGGCCCAGAATCCTCAGGCAATGCTTATTGACCTGACGGAGTAAGCCACACAAGCTGATATCAGCTATACGCATAAGTACATAGGCAGACCGCTTGACAGGCGTAAGCCCTTACACACACGGTACAGCCCAAGAAAGCACACTCCATGTACTGAGGTACGGTAGTACAAGCAGCCCACCCCACAGGCTTGCTCAAGCGACAGTCAGAGTACAGCAGAGTTATAAATATGCACTCAGTGCGCCTATACGCAACGAGGTTCCCTGAAAAACGCCTCCTACATTATAATTATTACATTTCATGACTTGCCATAGCAAAAAGTGACATACAGCCCCGCACCCCAAGCTACATGAGAGAAGTGCACTTGCAAAGGTGCCCATTCAGGTGCATCGGATCCACCCCTCCCTCACCCTCCATTAGGGAACACCACCCAGTCACCATACCTCCTGCTCTTGGGTCCCATGTGTTGCCCTCCAAGTGCATCATCTCCGCACGGGATCCTTGCCTCTTCCTGCTGACCCTGCTCCTCCGTCTCCAATGCACTATTCCTCGCTCTTGTCCCACCAAACTCCCACTCCACCTTGCACCCCAACCTCGCCCACTCCTTCACCACCTCCTTCTTAGCTGTCCCTTCTATCCCATTTCCCCCTAGCCCCAACCACTTCAGCCCCTTCAAATGCTGTAGAGCAGCCACCCCAGCCACCCCGACCTTATTCCCTGACAGATCCAGCCCCTGCAGCCTAGGCAGTGTCACTGCAATCATAGCAGCGGCCCCACAGTCCAACCTGTGATACGTATGCTTGACACACAGCTGCGTAAGGGTCCCTCCAAGAGGCGCCAAAGCCGCCAAGCCTGCAGCTGAGGCATCACTCCAACCCAGTGATAGGACCTCCAGCTGCTGGAAGCAGGCAGCTAATTGCCCAACAGCAGCATCACTAAGATTACAGTTGTCCACATGCAGCTCCTTGAGTGGAAGGACCAGAGTCCTACCTCCTGCTGCTGCTCTTATCCCTGGCTGATGTGCCCCTGCAGCCCAGACCTTCTGCCTCTGCTGTTCCTGCTGCTGCTGATGGCGACCCTGGTCACCCCCACCAGACCCATCCTCAATCCCCGCCAGCAGCTGCAGCAAGCCCTGTGCCCTCCCCAGCTGATCCTCTAAGTCATCATAGTGGCTGAGGTTTAGGTACGTCAACCCCGGCAGCTGCAGTACTGTCCCAAGCAACTCCCCCCCACCATCATCCGCATCCTCCACCACTAAGCTATAGCCAAGGTTCAAATGCTTCAACCCTGGCAGCTGCTGAACCACACACAGGGCCTGTTTGTCACTAAACATGTTCCCTGCTGCACTGAGGTACGTCAGACCATGGAGTTGACCAAGGTCTGCAATATAATGCACATGGCAGCGGTCAATCTCCAGGTGGGTTAGGGGCACAGGGGGTGCACATGCCAGGAAGTACAGGCCACAGGAGGCAAAGCTGCTGCTGCGGAAGCTGCTAGAACCCTGCTGACAGCGGCAGTAGGAGTCAAGGGACACTGCTGCTGCAAACCCCTTGGGCTGGTGCTGGGTAGGGTTGGTAGCAGCAGCAGCGCATGGGTGGTCATGACTGCTGCATAGCTTCACAGTGAAGGCTGTAACCTCCTCCTGCTCAGAGGCCCATCCATCTGAGTCCTCATAGGTGCGACCTACATCTGCCTCTGAAGTGGCATCACTACCCTCCCCATAGACCTCCCCTGGTCCCCCAGCAGCTGCCGGTGCGGCCTGCATCCCCTCCTCCTCTAGGCCAGGCTCCCTCCCCTGCCTCCCTCTTTCCCTTCTCCTCCTACTGCTGCTGCCATCCATGCTGCTTCTGCCAAACCAAGCTCCATCTGACAACACTAACCTTGTGACCTGCTTCAAAGCCTCTGGGGTCGTATTGTAGAAGCTACCTGCTGTCACCATACCCTTGCAGCAGCTGATATCCAAGCCCTGTACCCCCGGAAAAGCCTCCACCCCTAGCAGCGCCATGTCCTTCTGGTACTTGGCGCTCTGCAAACGTAAGGACTGCAGCTGGCTCAAGCCTGCTAGCGTTGTGGTAAGCTCTCTTATTTCCTCAGAGCATAAGCCATCCACCCCGATATGCAGCTCCCTCAGAGCAATGCAGCTGCTCAGAGCAGCAGTGCCAGCAGCAGCTTCATTCAAACTACCAGCAGCACCAGCAGCAGCGGTGGCTGACAGATCTGCAGTTGTAGCAGCAGCAGCAGCACGGCAGGCTGGTTCGTCTGGGAGCTGCTCTTTCTGCAATGGCTGACCGGTTTCTGTCATGGCATCTGCCCCGGAAGCAGCTGCAGCAGCAGCATCTGACACAGCTGCTGCTGCTGCTGCTGGACCATGTGCTACTGCCCCGACCATCAGCTGCTGAGCCTGCACATCTAGCTCCTGCAGTTGCTCGTTTTCCTCACCCTGCTGCTCACTCTGCTGCTGACCTTCTGGCTGTTCCTGCCTTTGTTCCTGCTCTTTGCCCTCCTGCTGCTGCTCTGCATTGCCTTGCTGCTGCTGCTGCTGATCCTCATTACCTCCGCCCACCCCACCCTCTACTTCCGTCTCTTGCACCCCACCCTCCTTGTCGGCAGCCCACTCCCCCTCCTCCAGCTCCATGCCCACCCCCACCTCCTCCCCTACTGCTGGTGCCTGCAGTGCGCCCTCCATCCTTTTACGCCTCTGCTCCCGCCTCTCCCTCTTCCCTAGCACCTTGGCATACAGCTCCTCTGCCTCCCTAGCCTGCCTCCTATTCCTACGTGCTTCCTTCTCCCGCCATTTCACTTGCTTCTTCTCTGCCTCCTCCATCCTAAGAGCAGCAGCAGCTGTCACTGGAGCCTGCACACAGACATGCAGTCCACTGCCGCTGCTGCCACAGCTATTGCTGCTTCCATCCCCACCACAGAGACTGCTGCTGTCCCGCTGGAAGTGCCAGACAAAATTGGGGTCCTCTGGTGCAGGTGCTAGTCCGGCAGCTGTACTCCCACACCCTGCTGGCAGCTTAACCTGCTTTGTGCTGCTGAACAGGCTGCTCCAACCCCTGCTTGCATGCGAGCTGAATCGCAGGAACAGAAGTCCAGTCAGCTGCCCAGCTGCCATGCAAGCATCAGGTGTTGACACACCCGCTGCTAAGCTGTACTGGAGGTCTAGGTATTGCAGCAGCTGTATTTGGCTGATAACCCCCAAGGCCTCCTTTCCAAAGCTGTTCCCAGCAGCACTTAAGAAAGTGAGCTGCTGCAAGGCAGACATCGCTGTAATGTTGGTGATGCCGCAGTCATCGATCTCCAGGTGCTGCAGAGCGGGGAGGTAGACCAGGGCTGCTAAGGGGAGGGAACGAGTGCTGCAGCTGTCAAAGCAGTACAGCTTTCCCGCCCTGCTGTGGCTGTTCCGGCTCAGGCGGTTGTGGCTTAGCACTAAGGAGGTCAGGGCACTGCCCATACCTCTTTTACCCCTGCTGCCGCTGGTCCTGCTGCTGCACCTGTTCAGGCTCTTGGCTAGCTGCATCAGGCTGGAGGGGCTGACCATCTGCGGTACATGACTGAGGTCTAGCTGCTGTGTCTTACCAGCAAAAGCTGCAACCCCGGCAAGGCTTGCACCATCCAAGAACCTGCAGCTTCTAAGCTCCAGATGGGTCAAGTGCTGGGCACTGGAGAGAGCCTGGAACAGCACAGAGGCCAAGCTCTGGCAATGACCAGGAAGAGGGGCAGCTGTGAGAGGTAAGGCCACATGGTGCAGCTGCTTCAACGGCTGGAGGAAGCACAGGAAACGAATGCCGCTTGGGTCGGCTGCTGTTGGCCCGTTCAAGTGGCATGGGCACGGTTGACTGTCATGCCACGCGCAGCATGGAGTGGCTTGGAGTTCAGAGAAGTTTGTGAAGAGCTTGAAGGAGTTGCTCCTGCAGCTGTTGCTGCTGCTGCTCTTGGTGGTGGCTGCTGGAGTTATGCTGTAACGATAGTTGAACGTGTTGGTACAGCGATTACTCATTAGTTGCAGATGGGTCAGCTGGGTTAGCCTGCTCAAGCCCCCAAAGGACATCTGCGTAGCCGCAAAGCTGGAAGCGTCCGAACCGTACTCCAGCACCAAGTGCTGCAGCTTTAGCAGGTGGTAGCCAACTACTGCCACCGTCCTGCAGTCAAAGGCATTGCCTGCTGCTGCCAGGCGAGTGAGGGATGTGAGGGCTGAGAGGCAGCTGGCGGAAGTCACCCTGCAGTTGCTCATGTTAAGATGCCGCAGCTGAGGCAGACACGAAAGGTCCCACAGCTGCTTCTCCTTGATGGCTGCACGGGGAGATGCAAGAGGCTTTTTCCTGGAGTCAGCTTCAAGCACCATATTCCTCCAATCAGGCCTTTGCTTTCTCTTCCTCCTCCTACAGCCTCCACTGCTGCTGCTACTGCTGCCGGAATCATCGCCGCTAATGCTGGTGCTGCTGCCACTGCTGGTCATAGAGCTCTCACTGCTCCCACTCTGACTTCCGCTGCTGCTGCTGGTATCCGAGCCACTGCTATGGCTGCTGCTCCCGCCCTCCTCTTTCCCTTTGTACCTCCCATCCTCCCCTATCCTTGCCCTCACTTCAGCATCTACCACATATCTGAGGGGCACATACTCCTCGGTTCCATCCACCCCAACCACCCAAGCGCCATCCCCACCGTGCTGCTCTTGTTTGGCCCTCAGTTCAGCTTCAATCAGGTACTCCATGGGGACAAACTCCTCAGTACCATCAATCCCAGCCATCCAAACCCCACCCTCGCCTTCAGACATCCCACCATCACTCCCAGAGTAGCCTTCAAACCCACCATCCCAGCTTGGCGCCTCCTCCCACTGCAGATGGTTTACATAAGCAATCTCGTGTCTATACGTATAGTACAGATGACGATCAGGATCATCCGAATCGCAGTTTATTTCAGGATCCTGCCGCCCTTCCGCCCACTGGCGCCCGTGGCCTCTGATAGCAGAATCATGCTGACCATAGCCACGCCCATTTGCTTCATCGTACTTGCTGTAGTCATCATCATAGGGTGGAAGACTCCATTCTGAGCTGCTTTGGCGGGCAAATGGTGCTTCTGCAGCTGCAGTTGGTGTTGCTTCTGCTGCTGCCTCTGCTTCTGCTGCTGCCTTTGCTTCTGCTGTTGCTTTCACTGCTGCCTCTGCCTCCCTTGCTTCCCTAATATTCTCATCCTCCCAAACGCTTACAGGCCAATCCGCCAAGCAAGAAAGCCTAGTCTGGTCCCAGCTGCACCTCTCTGTATTGCTGATGTCTAAGTATGTCAAACCCTGCAGCTCCGACAACTGTCGGAAGCTGCCGCTGCTGAGCAGATCACAGGCAGAAAAGTCTAGTTCCTGCACTCCTGCGAAGGCTGACACCCCCAGCATACCCATGCCTTGCTTGTAACCCCTACCAACCAACCGCACCGTTGTTGGACGCATCCCTGAAGCCTGCAAACCCCGCCTGAAAGCCACTGCCAACCTGGGTGTGAGCAGCGCCTCCAGGTTCAGGTCGAGGGTTTTCAGGCAGCCAAGCTTGGACCATGATGCGGCAGCAGCAGCAGCTGTAGAGGCAGCTGCAGCTAAGGTTACAGGACGATGTGGCACCTGGTCCTGCGTTGTCGAAGGACCGCAAGAAGCAACCACACGCGATGGGTTCTCCTCAGCAACGGTGAAGGCGTACACTGCTACATCATGCCGAGACCCGTAGCGTAAGCCTGCAGCACCTGGTGTGACTGCACTTGGCTGAGAGAACTCTAAGTGAGTGAGGCATGCCAACTGTGCAAAGGTATCCCAAGCTTCAATGCAGGCTGCCCACCGAGGGAGCAGCATCCACGAATGCTGCAAGCTGAGGTGTCGAAGCTGCTGGAGGCTAGAGAGGGGGGCAAAGCTCCCAGTGAAGCTGTTGAGCTGTGCGCTGAGGTAAGTCAAGCTGGTCAATGGACTCAAGGCCAGAGGGTCGACTAAGCCACAGCTGTCCACCTCTAGGTGCTGAAGCACGGCTGCGAGCTCAGGCCTGCTGAATACTACTGCGGCATCCT
Source organism: Pseudopediastrum boryanum (assembly GCA_963556185.1). NCBI lineage: Eukaryota > Viridiplantae > Chlorophyta > Chlorophyceae > Sphaeropleales > Hydrodictyaceae > Pseudopediastrum > Pseudopediastrum boryanum. The sequence continues at coordinate 4,857,890 of OY744498.1, forward strand.
GCGGTGCTAAAAGGTTTCTGAGGACCAGACGGGTCACGCTGGAAAGGGAGGAAAGTTTGGAGAGAGGCACGATGGTGCTAACCGAGGCCTGGATCTTTAAACAGCTGAGGCTGCAGAGGGCCTTGAGGGATTCCAGTGCTGCAGCTGCACTTGATACCCTGCTGAACCCAGTCACGGCAAGGGTGGTCAGGCATGTCAGCTTGGAAAGGCAGCTAGTCACAGCCTGCTGCCAAGTAGGATCAGGCCCTGCAAAGGAGCCGTCGTAGTCAACTTGGGACAGCACAAGTTGCTGGAGGTTGGATGGGAGGTCCAGCTCAAAGCCTGTAGGTGATCGTCTCACGACTAAGGAGCTGAGGGTGAGGGCAGTAAGGCCAGTAAGGCTTGAGGATAGCAGCTGGAGGTCTTCATGGCTTAGGGTACCTCCAGAGAGCTCGAGAGCTTGCAGTTGAGTCACAGCTGTGAGACCTCTGCAGCAGCCCTTGAAGTTGGCCAGAGATAGCCATCGCAGGTCAGGAGCGAGCCTGCACACCTTCAGGACTTTTTCATTCACGGATTTCTGGTGGATTTCAAAGTGGATTAAAAGGTGGATACTCAGATGCTGCAGTCGTAGGCTGATTCCGTGCGCCAGTATGGCGTCCAGCACTGCTAAGCCTTCCGCCTCATAGATGGAATCTCTTGACAGCTGCAGATGGGTAAGCTGCCCTGCCGAGCATCGTAGCCACGCCGCCAAGTGCTTCTGGCTTTGCAAGGTCCCCAGCTTTGCACTCAAGCGTCTGAACGTCTGAAGGCAGCGGCCGTGCCATGCTGTGCAGGTGGACTGGCAGGGATAGGATGCTGCTCGGCCATCGGTAACCTGGCCAAGGATGTGCAGCCAGACCTCCTCTGGTAGCTCTGGAAGCCCTACGCGAGCACAACTCATTGCTAAGGGCGCTATGCTACAGATAAATACCGATTCCGTCCCTCAAAGGTGGAATCGTGCGGCTGGATTTGCTGTCATGGTACTCGCCTTTGGGATTCCGGGTATCCATTGCAAAGTAAAAGGTAGTTTTCTTAGCTGAGGTAAACATTGCCCATCAGGCCACAACGTACAAGTGGACACTCCCGAACCTGGAAGCTGTGCATGGGCTCTGCCGTTGCAACAATATCGTCAAGCTGCTGTTGCGAGAACCGAAGCCAAGCCCATTCATTTGAAAGACACGTTAGTTGCCAAGTGTGCGGGTCTGAGTCTTGAGGTCAAATAGTCGCCTGTAGTGTGCTCCGAAAATTACACTCACCGACGAAGCGCGGCGATTCCGTACCAAAATACCTGTCCCACGGCTTGCTTCTGGGTCTGAGGATCCATGCAAGCAAGACAACCAGTTGTCTGGTTGTCTACACACACTCAAATACGAGTGGTAGACGGACACTTGAAAACAGACAATGTTTGATATATCTAGCAGGAAGGATAAATGAAGAGTTGGACTGGAAATGCAAGTTGAGCTGAAGCGCTGCTGATGCATGTTGTGAGGCACGCCTCATCTTGCTAACCTAAGTTTGCTGAATGAAGCATGTGTCATAGGAGACACAAAAGCTGCTTGATGTGCCATGGGGCTACCCAAAATGCAAGATGTTGACTCAAGGCGGGAACTGCTGCTTGTTAGCGTCCAAAGACACCTCAACTCCAGCCCTGAAAAATTTTAACCTGTTTGATCCCAGCGGCCTTCTTTATCTTATATAACATAACATAACAAACAGGTAACACATACTAACAAAACTGGATGGAGTTATGCCGCGGGCGCTGCACGGCCCGAAAGCTGTGCAGTGATCTATCTCATATATAACATAACTTAACAAACATTTAAGGTGTGGCAACCGCCCAAAGGGCTGCTAGGTCGAACCGACCAAACACACCATCGGATGGATCCAAAACACAATGGGTTCCATACACCAAGCAAATGGATACCAGCCAGGTATTCACTCATCTAGAGGACTTCAACCAGTTCATCCTCAGAATTATCACCAGAACTAACAGAGGTAATAAAACCCTAAAGATTCTCAACATGAGGGTTTTATTACCTCTGGTTAGGAATATCAGACTCCGAATCAAACATATCTAAATACTGATCTTCCGGAAGCAAGATGTCTGGCAAGTCCACCACATCAGTACCACCAGACTGGTGGCATTGTCGACCGACACGAACGCAGATGGCAACATATAAATGTCCCACTCTCTGTCTTGTTCTGACCGAATCTCTCACCCTCACCATGGCCCCACTAAAAGACTGGTTGCAGTCATGCTCCGGGTGCTGCACGGCCCAGAAGGCTGTGCAGTGGTCTCTCTTAGAATATGAATGTCTTCAACACCACTACAACACCAGGAGAGGAACGTTCACCAGCACTCAGCTGGTGCTCTTGTATATGTTACTTGCTCACTTGTCCCAACTGGATAGCCTCTCTCTTGCGGACCTTTGTGCCAACACCTGCCTCCTGTCATACATACACTTGCAGCGGCGTTGCAAACGTCCAGCCCCAACTGGATGTTGGCTATAAGCCACTGCACCTGCCCCACCCACCTCACCGCACATGGACAGCATGCTGGGGGACAACATGCCCACAGTCAGGTGAAGGTACAAGCAGTAATTAATATACCAGTGACGAACCACCACCCAGACCCCCGTCCCTGTTACTGGGGAGAAATCAACCAATCATTGCTTGCGGAGGCTGGTGGCCCCAAGTGCGACAGCACTGTAGCACTGCCAATGCAAGAATCACACATCAGCAAGCTGGGACACGCGCACAACAATGGCTCAAGCACTTGAAGCTCCATGCTGGCCCAAAGGACTTGTCTGATGTCCTGTTAACATGGTCCCCAGATGTATGCACACCAGTTATCACCAACCAATCTCTGTACGACAGTTGGCTCCAAAAAATTGGACCACCCACCCACCCACCCACCCACCCACCACCTACTGATTTGGATAACACATTAAACAGACAATGGCCTCTCAAAATGGCCAAGGGCTTCCTTCTTGACCACCTCCTTGCCTCAGGAGCAGCTAAGAGATGCTGGCTGCTTTTGATGCAAATTCCTTACAAAGTCACCTGAATGTAAAACATGGCCTCCCAACATGCTTTTGAAACGGACCCACTACTTGCTTAAATCAGACCAATGCCACTAACGGTGACCCCTTGCCTAGTTGCCAAGCAGTCCCTGCTCCAATGCTTTCTGTCCTCCAAGCTCTTTGCACACTGACTTGTGCCCTGCCCTCCAGTCAGTCTTCTGGCACGTTGTTGAGCAGTACCAAGCCTTCCCACACTGCCCACACCTCTTCAAGGCACCCACGACCTCTTCCTCCCTGCAGCATGTGCTGCAGCGCTTTGCAAATGCATGCCCAACCACCTCCGCACAGCCTGGAAGGGACACTATGGCAGTGTCAGCAGGCAATGGCTCCAAGGGAGGGTCAGTCTCAGGCAAGCTATACCCTGCAGCAGCTGACAGTACAGCTGCTATGCTTTGCAGCAAGGGCTCCTGCTTGTAGGCTGCCATCTGCTGCAAGCGTTCTTGGCTGAAGTCCGGCATGGAGGGCTTGCTGCTAGAACCTGCCGCCTGTAGAATCAGCAGAAGTTAGATTGCTTCAGTGTTCCGCACGACAATTCTTACTGAGTGCCTTTAGCATGTGTCACATATTACGCTAAGCTTAGTACATGAGACGACCTGAAGTGCTTGCACAGCATGATCAATATTTGGTACGCAACACAGATTTTGTGCAAATCCAGTTCCAGTACAAAGCTCGACAAGGAAGTTCTGGTAGCTTTTCTTACGACAGGCTGCAAGAAAGCTGCACAGATAGCCATTTGAACACAGCCGTGACATCCGCGGCCGTAATGGGCCTAGTCTGCAACCAACCTCAAATGGTTTATTAATCACCTGAAGCGTCATCAGCTGTAGGAGGGCTGCAGCTAGAGCGATAGTCGTCTTTCCCATGCTGGGCAGTAAGTCCTTGTCATAGCCTGTCTTCAGGAACATCTGCCAGTTGTCCTCAAAGCTTTGCTCCCCAATCTCCTCTTCCTGCTGCTCCTCCTTGGCTGCTGCTGCTACGTCTGCTTCTCCATCCTTGGCTGCTGCTGCTGCGTCCCCATCTGGCTGTTGCTGCTCCTGCTGCTGCTTGGCTGGCTTATCCTTGAGGGGTTCAAAGCAGTCCCTATCATGGAGCAGGGACCAGGCTTGCTGTATAGCTGAGGAGAGTACAGGGGCAAGTCCTGGGTCCAGCACTGGCAGGAGGTCTGGGTACAGGGACTGGATGTTGTCCAGGGAGGTTACTGTACTGGAGTCTTTCAGCACGCTGTCCAGCTTCAGGTTGGGGTCACCGTGACTGTTCCGGCCTACACTGAGGAGATACAAGGCCTCTACACACGCGTGCAGCGCCTTCATGTGCTCAAAGGGGTCAATGTAGATGCTGCTGGAGGTGTGCTGCTGCAGGACATGCTCAAGGTACTCGCTAACCTTTGGCAGGTACCCTTGGCTGGCTACTATGGCTGGGCGTAGGGTGTGGAACTGCTTTATAGCCGCTGTTGCTGCGAGCAAGGCGTACAGACGTATGAGCTCATGCTGCTGCACATCACTGGTTAGCTGCAGCAGGTCATCCACCAGCTTCTGCTGCATCTCTGGCACCAGGGACTTCACTATGCCCTCATTGATCATCACACGGAGCACTTCCAGCATCTCCACACGGACCCATGTCTCGTACGGCGTGGATACGTCTTTGGTGGGGTACAGGATGCCGTCTGCAGCCTGGATAACCTGGCCATGGACAGCCACTTGCAGGTCCGAAGCAACCGGGTCTTTGCTCAGCACTTTCTGAACCAGGACTAGCTCACCCCCTACGCTAGCAAACCGCAGCCTTGTTGGAGCATTTACTGGGCGGGCTAAGGTCAGCAGCAGAGGCTCTATGTTGTGAGGATGCTGGGACTGGCGCAGGACCTCACGCAAAGCGGCAGGCGGGTAATTAGGCAAGCTGCGTTCGGTAGCTTCAGCCCCAGGACCGTGCAATAGTCGCATGTGGAAAAGCTGCTGTGCCCACGCAGTTTCTCGAAATTCCATTGCTTGGCCGTTGGTTATACCGAACTTTACCAAAAAAAGGTTCCCTAACTACAAAAAAACGGCAGACAATGAGCACATGCCAGCAAAATGCGATGTAAGGTCGAAACTTGGATGGTCCAAGTATTGGCATGAGCACATCTCTGGTACTAGTCTTCTCAAGAGTACGGCCTTCGTCACTGGTGAGAAGAGCCAAGCCCTTGTCACCTCTTGAACCCCATCAGAGTTTGATTTCACTGGAAGTGTGAAGCAGATGGGTACACATGGGGCCTCGACATTGCCTGGTCTGCCCCAATCATCGAGTTCCTTGCTTAATGCATGCGGTGGGAGTGTTGTCTGGTTGGTCTCCTTGACATGGCAATTCTACCTGGCACGGGTGCCACCTGTTCTTCCCATTAAGCGCACTATACCTTAGCCGCGGACCGCCACTTAGTTGGATTAATAATAAGCTTCCCAAGCAGTCGACTTTCTTGCCATTCCAATACCGGGGCACCGATAAGTGTAGTCATCTGGCTGGTCGCAAGAGGCACTTCACCATGGGAGCTCATGTGTGGAAGCGGGACGCTGGAACCTACACAGTAGGTGTGACAAAGCCATCAAATCAGAGTGGAGCAGCTGCATCCAGCAATAAGAGGCCTGGAGCTAGCGGAGGAGATCCACCTCCCACTAGCACAGGTCCTGCAGCTGCCGATGCCCACACAAGTAGCTCAGCCCCTCCTGCGAAGCGTGCTCGCGTGGAAGCAGGTGCCCCCAAAGAATTACGTGGCCTTGCTGGTCCCAAGGTAGCTGCCCTAGTTCAGAAGGGCCAGCAGCAGCAGAAGGCACATAATAGTGCACCAAGAGCAACAGGTCAGTGGTCAAAACGTTGCCCTGCATGAACCTCCAAGACTTTGCAACCGTACCTGGTGACAAATGCAACTGCTTGGAGTTACCCTCTTACATGAGTGTTTATGGCTGCATCTGCTGTGGTTGCTTGTAATCACTGCTGCATGGTCTGCTAAAACATGCAGTGACCACCATTGCCATTGATAATGCTGCCTGTAGCGGAGCTTATTGGTTGATGCAGCAGACGAGGCTAGGGTAATCTGTCGCTGGAAATCTGCAGGCCATTTCCACAAATATATACAAACAGTTGTTTTGATAGCGGCTGAGCACCCTTTCCAAATGTCACAACCGAGGAGGCACAGGACCGGCATGCAAGTTACGGACTGGTAACTTCAACTTGTACACGTTTGTCTTTCGGCTATTCAGGTTCCCTATCAGCCCATGGCCCTTCCGTCAGTGGAACATCCCAAGCACGGCAAAGCCAACCAGTAGCAGCAGCAACAGCAGCAGCAGCAGCAGCACCAGGTTCCAAGCTAGGTAGACCAGCATCTGGGTTGGGGACTGTTAAACCCCAGGCCACAAGACCCAGCGCATCAGAGCCCAGTGAGGTGAAGGCGAAAAGGCTTCGGGCAGATGCCCCTGCTTTTCAACCGGCCCAGCAACGGAGACCAGGACCTGCTGTTGCAGGAGGCCATCCTGGTATCAACGTTGCAAAGCAGCAGCACCAGCAGCAGAACAAACTCCACCTCCGGCAACCGTACCAGCAGCAGCCGCAGCAACATCAGAAAGCCAAGCAACAGGCAGACTTAGAAGCAGCTCTGAAAGCCAAGGAGGAGCACATAGCAGCCCTGCGCGCTCAGCTGCAGCAGCAGGAAGCAGCAAAGAAAGCTGCAGCAGAGGCGGCGGCAGAAGAAGCAGCGGAAGCAGCAGAGCGGCAGCGGTTGCAACAGCAGCGGGAGCAGGTGGCGGCGCGGAAAACTCGCCTCAACAGTGCGTTTGGAGCAGCCTTTGCAAGTGCTGCCAAGGCCAAGCAGGAGCAAGAAAAGGCAGCAGCAGCGGCTGCAGCTGCGACGGCACCTGCGAATGGGGATGCAGCAACGGCCCCAGCTACCGAGCAGGAGGTGAAGCAGGTTTTGGCCGGTAAGAGTGATTATGAGGTGTTCCAGTTGAAGAAGGGGTGCGGGAGAGATGATCTGAAAAAGCGGTACAAGGAGCTAGCACGGAAGCTGCACCCTGATAAGTGCCAGGTGCCGAACGCAACGGCAGCATTTCAGCGGGTGCATCAGGCTTACCAGAAGCTAGCCAGTGAGGTGCATTGAAGCGGGGCTGGCGGGAATAAGCTATGTCTGTGGGTCGGCAGAATATCATGGGCATGAAAGATGTTGGCGGACCAGTCAAGCAGTGGTTTTAGTTGACTGTTCTAAATGTCTGCAGCCGTTGCAGAGGTTTGCTTGTTGCACTGATCTTGAACAGATACTGACTACCTCTTGGGACTTTTGGTAGTCCGGAGGTCGAGTACAGGTATTCAAAGCAGGGGAGAGTGGGACGAGACAAGCCCCTGGGAGGGCATCATGTGGTGAAGAGTGCTGGATAGTAAGGGGATGGAAGGCATGTGAAAATATGTCCATTTTGCATCACTTGTGGACTCTAGCACTATTAGCAATGCTGACACGTGACTTGTTTGCATCATCGTCCACCCTCGAGCACAGTAGCACACATAGCGCCTGAAGGCATGCCTTCAGCCTTCATCGCATGTGGTAACCCTTAGTTTTGCATGGCTTTGTTGGCTCAGCCAACCTCTCTTTGGTGGGGCAACCTGCGTGGACATCAAGTGCAGGACTCTGCTTTGAATCGCAATGACCCGAGAGATAGTGGCGCAGTAAAAGTTTTTGGGTATGATGTAGAAACATCTGGCGGTGCTGCTGTTTGCTAAAGTATGCCGACGGCTGGCAGCCTTGGTCTGGCACCAGAGAGAACGATTACGATTACGATTACATCATGGCCCCTCAAAGGGGGCGCCCGTACGGAGCCAGCCTAGGCTCCATGGGCAGAAATACTGGAACCTGGTCCATCAGAAGTGAATGTCTCAGCAATATCACCTCTTGGTCCAGAAGAAAAGGTATCGAAAATGCGACCTTGCCATTCATCCCCGAATAATGAGAGAAGTGGGGGCCGACACTGGCAATGCATGGCAATGTCCGGGGATTTCATTGGGCTCTTCAGGCGCCCTGGATGAGCTGTGAGGGATCACTAGCGACTAGTGCAGCACTTTCTGACTTGCTTCGTAGCATCTTGGACCTCTGCATGCTTGACAATTAAATGCATGGAGTGTGTCCTGTTTGTAGGACTGGTAACATGACCTTTTGCATGGAGTGTGTCCTGTTTTGTAGGACTGGTGTTAACAGACCCTGGGCTCGTTTGATAAGAGAGACCACTGCACAGCCCTCAGGGCCATGCAGCACCCAAGCATGACGCCAACCAGTTTGTTAGGGTTATGGGGTGGTGAGTAACAGACCCTGGGCTCGTTTGAGTGGTACTGTTTGAACACACCATACTTTGTGGGTAGTGTAGCTTTGTGGATGCCTTGTGGAGTGAGCAAGCATTGCTTCAGCATCAAACAGGAACGGGCTGGCCATTCCTAGAGAGTGTTCCTCATTTGTTGAGGTGAGAGACTTGAGGTACCGGGGTCATGCAGCATGCTTGCCATGGGGTATACTGACGTGACAGGTTGTATATGTCTCACTTCGGCGAGCTAATGGTACACATTCTGCCTATCAGATATGGTTCTGCTTGTCCGCCGGGCTTAAGGACGTGAAGTACTCTGCCCATTGACTATGGGCTGTACACCTGAGACACATACTACAGATTCAGGCGTGGTGTGGACCTCACAGCTCGCCGAGTCGAGTACGTTTAAGCATGAATAAAACTTCGGCTTACACCTCCTTCCCTTTTCTATCCCTATAGCCAGACTGAGCACACGGGACCTTGCCAGATCTACGGGTGATTGTCAGTTGTGCTGTCGAGCCGTACGCTCCCCTGAATCTGGATACCCCAAAGCAGAACCATCAAAGTTTAGGGATAGCAGGAAGCTTATGAAAAAAAGCTATCTGTCCCTCAATCAATACTATGCCAGGCCTAAATTCAGCTCTGATTCCGTTCGCCTTCCAGCGCTCGTTTCTACTGCCCAGCTTGCGATCAAAGAAGACCCCCACTAATTGCCTGCAGTTGACGTCCAAGCAGACCCACTTGCTAGGACCCCAGAAGCGGCAGCAGCAGCATGAGGAGGTCAGCCTAGGAAGCCAGGGGCACGGCCAGTGGTGCAACAGCAGCAGCACGAACACGTGCGTTCCGAGAAGGTGCGGGCATGTCTTTACCCTTCAGAGCTCAGATCTGCCAAGAAGTGACTGTACCTGTAGTATGATGATATGAATCGTGACCTAACAGTCTGCGCAGGTCCTAGATTTGAGCGCATCTTCTGTTGGGGTAATTCCACATTTGAAAAATGTCCGTCCCACCCCTCGGGGGAAACTCTACTTTGCGCCCTTCCTGGGACGGCGGACACGCACAGATTAATGCCCTACAGAGCACGGGATGACATTACTGTACACCTTCTATGCCTTATGCGTCTTCTGACCCGTGGGTGTTGCGCGAGGGGCTCACATGGACGAAGGCACTTGTAGGCGTGGAAGACTATAGCGTCCCGACAAGCTAGAACTTACAGACAACCAATTGTATTTGAGCCACGCCCATGTTGATCAAGAGGGGGTCAAGGTTGTCCATGGCGACCAGCGCAGTGGTGCTTGGCATGCGAATCGGGCTGGGCGAATAGGAAGGTCCTTTCCTACAAGGCTGCAGCAAAGAAAGATGCGGAATCGAAGCTAAACAGTGCTATGAAAGGGTGCTATGTGGCAACAAAGCTAATATAGGAGCAAGGGAAGAAGTGAAGTGGGGCAATGACCATGAGCCCACGGCCGTCTACCAGTATGTGCAAATGCTGCGCAATCGGCACAACCATAAGTGCCTCCACAGCAGCACAGGGTATCGCTGTGCACATATCCTAGCTACAGCAGCAGGAGCCTTCCCTGATAGACCACAACTAAAAAGCCAGTGCATGCTTCTCCTCCACAAACTCCCTAAACAAACAAACAAACAAAAATTTAAGGTGCGGCAACCGCAAAGGGCTGCTAGGTCGAAACGACCAAACACACCTAAACTCTAAACTCTAAACTCTCTCAGCCCCATGCAATTGAACAACCTGTCCATGCACAACTTCACATACTCCCCCCATTAAAGCATATTTCTGCCTCCTTTCCTCATGCGCACCTTCCCGGAGGGCAGCAGCTGTCCCAACAAACACTGGCAACACACCAATGAACACACATAGGTTTGGGCATGCTTTTGTCTCTGCCAGAAACCCTGAACCAAGCTGGACAGCTTGCATGTCAGCCTGCCCACCAGTCGAAGCCTCTGCCACCAACATGACGTTCCTCAAAACGCAAACCTCCAAGAACTTCTTCATGCTAACCTTGGCTACAGCAATACCAAAGCCCGCTAGGGTGACATACTGCTTATTGACAGGGAAGCCTCTAGTCACATAGGAGTGCTCATACCTCTTGAGCTTTTTGATCACAGGCATCCTATGAACAACATCAAACTGCTGCTGCTGCTTGTCACCATCAGGCCATGACCAGAAAGGGACCATACCCACGTCCACCAAAATTCAACACAACATACACGACAAGCAGCTTTCCCCACCTTCACCACGTTACTAACGGGTAGGACAGCCTTGCCCTGAAACACACACACATGCCTTCAATCATTTCAGGGCATATGATGTTACGGGGCCCCTTCGTTGCCAAGCAGAACTCTTGCAGCAGACGTGAAGTTGTCCTGCTCAAAGCCGAGATCTGCAAAGCAAAAGCAGCAAGCACATACGTAAGCAATTGCCTGACATCTGTGCATACTAATTGACAATGCATGCAAGTAAGGCCATGGACAACTCCTGGAATAATTGACTCTTGCATGTGGACAAGCCTCCAATGAGTCCAATTACGCAAAGCTTCAGCACACAGAGTGCTGCACACATTGGCTCATGATCCACAATATATTGCCGCAATTACTTCACCATCTAACACCCATATCCAGCTCCTGTGACTGTTGTCAAAGCACCCGCTGCTCCCAAACACCCCCTGGCCGATCGACTCCTGCACCTACCTTGAAGAGCAAGCAGATCCTCAAATCGATACCATCACCATCTGAAGGTGCTGCAGTCGTGTCCACAAGCATAGGGTCTGAGGGAGATTCATGTGAGGGTTGGCCCAACCAGTGCTGCTTGCTTGGCCCTACCCGCCTGATGCCAGCCACCCGGTAAGGCAGCTACCAAATGGGATGCAGCTGCAACCGGTTCTGCCATACGAGCCGCTGATGCGGGTGCTGTAGCAAGCCTCCTTCTTGCAGGGCGTGCACCCTCTGTTGAAGTGTGCTCAGCAGACATTTTGGAAGCAAAGCCGATCTCCACTTTCTGAACTTGCTGTTCTCCAGGCTTCCCTGCAGCAGTGCACAACAAAGCATCAGGCCTTTGGATGCAAGATGCAAGGCTCCCAAAGATTTGTTACCCAGTCATCAGAGGTGCAAAGATGCGGAAGAAGGTATTCTCTGGAGGCTGCTATATGGGGCCCATGCAAATGGAGCTGCTGGACCGTTGCCAACCTATCATCATACCCTCTTGCTCTATGCAGGGGGGGATGCCGAGCTGCCAAACAACTTAAGTAAAGGCATCTGTGCTTACCTTGAACTTAAACCTTCGCCGCTTGGGAACCCCATTGTGATTGTGCTGGGTTTGATGGGGGTGGTCGGGTATGGACCTTGCTAGACTTGATGGCATGGCTCCTTCTTGCCACACTGCTTCCAGCGCGAGCAAGAGAAGCATCTTGCTGTACTTCTGCTTGTAAACCTTGTTGCTGGGGGGTGCCTAAGCTGCATCATCTCGGGCCTGTGCACTATTTTGCTGGTCTGGAGGCTGACCCTGCCCTGGTCTATTCTCAGCTTCTGGGACTTTTGACTGACGACCAGCCTTGCCAGCTGCCAAAGCAGCTGCAGCTTCTTCGGCCCTGCTTTACACGCTGCTTGTTCCTGGCCAGTCTGCATGACAATGCCCACAAACATAGGTCAGCACCAGTGTCAAGACAAAGGGAGTTCACACCTGCTGTTCAGAATGCAATGCATTGCCAAAAGACATGGTACAGCACCATATGGATTGTGCATTACCTTATGCAAGTGGCATTGCTTGTAATGGGTGGTAATATTTGCTCTAGCAGAGCCATACTTCCAACCTCCAGACAAGAGACTCCTGCTCCTGCACGCTCACCTGTATTAATACTGCCATTGAGGCTGCTAAGACGTTTCAGCATATTGAACGTGTTCAATAATGCCATTTAGTTGACCTCGATGTTGGCTGAAAGCTCTGGCGCGTACCCTGCGGGGCGAAAGAACCGTCATGTCAAGCACATCTTCCAGGGATAGCACTGCCAACCAGCATATAAGCTCTCTGACACACATGGGCCTTAAAACAATGAACGTATGTGTCAATTCTCACCTACTGGGCAACAAACTCCCAAGCACCGGCGCTGCACGGACATGGAAGACGTCTCCTTCTGCTGAGGCAGCCAAGTCCACTCACTTAGAGTGCTAAAACTTCCTTGATACAATCAATACAGCCCAAGGGTCGGGCGTGGCAATCAATATGGGTCACAATGATTGCTTTTACGCTTCGCGGCGGTCGACGGGGGTATCGAAATGGCTTGGAAAACCAATCAGGGTAGCCAGTGTAAAGGCAGCTCAAGGGGTCACCTTTGAAGTCTAAAGCCTTCTTCAATACTGGACGGATGATAGCATGCTAAGCGTAGGCTGAAACCTTAGAAATTATAGATCAAAGTTACGCTTCAAATTCCCCCGGATTCCGCCGAATTGAGTCGAATTTAAGAAAAGGGGTTCAGCTGCAGGATCCTGCGGCTTGGGGTTCAGAAGATGCGCTCAAACTAGAACCGTCCAACTTGCCAAAACGTGCCTTCTCACGTTTTATATCTCCTACCGCCGGCCCACATAGTTCTATATAGATATCGTAAGATGCTTCGAGCTGCTTAATGCAGCACAAGCTCTTGCTTGGGCGAAGGAGCAGCTTCTCAGCATGCGCTCGCGGACGCACAGTTCACGGAGAGGCTGCATATAGGCATTACGGTGCACCGCGACTGCTTTATCAGTATTATAGGATATATTCACGCATACCCAAGCCGCGTGTGACCCTCAGATGGTTGCCTCAGGGGTCTGCTCTCCTGCCATGCCTGCTCTCACCATCTGTTGACAAGCTCAGAGACATGGTCTCAATCAGGCCAGTACAGTGCCAATCACGTAACATGTATACCTGTACATCATGTTACAGCCTCCTATGTGAACATCTACAGCCTTTTGCACCGCGAGCTTCTACCATCGCATCGTGGCAGCATCGAATACGAGGTTCATATGTTGGAGAATTCCCCGAAGGTGCGGAACGAACGCATGAATATGTTCATGATATACATTAGCGCCAGGTATGGGACGCGAATGCTGCTGATATGTTTTATGGTAATTGGACGGTTCAAGAACCTGCGCAGAAAGTTAGGATCCAAGCTTGATAAGCCTTGGAGCTTTTAGAAAGAGCTCTCAAAATGATACCCAGCTGGGAGCGCTGTGATGAAGCAGATACAGGGTGTGCCAAATCGGTCTCGAGAACTCTGCCACTACCGTGTTTCTGTGTTGATGTATGCAGGCAACTGCTCATGAACCCAGCAAGACCATTGTCAGCTACAGCACCAAAGTAGTCCAAGCACACCATAGAACAGGGTACCTCTAGATGATACCTAATTGGCTGCAATGTATGTCCAAATTACCTACTGCAGGACAGTTCATACCATTACAATTGTGGCAGCAACACCCAGTGATGTGTGTATGGACGCAACAGCAGCAGCCGCAGCAAGAACCTCTCCTACCGCTCCCAGTCCTCAGCAGCAGCAGCAGCAAAGCTGTGCAGGCGCCACCGACTACTTAATTGCCATACCCTCTCACGATCGCCCAGAGACCCTGAAGAGTTGCACTCTTCGCGCACTGGAGAAGGCCAAGGTCAATTGTGGCTCAGAAGTACACATCTTCGTGACTAGCAATCACGAGGCAGAAAGGTACAAGAGCACCCTGACACCAGGGTCCTATCGCAGCATAACAGTTGGCGCACCCCCCTCCGATGGTATTGGCAGGGCACGGGATTTCATCCTTGATCATTTTGATGTTGGTAGCAAGGTAGTGATGCTGGATGATGACATAGAGCACTTTGTGCAGAAGTATGATGGTGATCTTGATTTGCGCAAGGTCATTGTGACAGGGTTCCAACTGTGCAAGGAAAAGGGGACATACATGTGGGGCCTGAATACCAGCAGGAACCAATTCTTCATGCGGAAGACATACTCAGTCGGTTGGTGCTTTATCCAAGGGCCTTTCATGGCGTTCCGTGTCAGGGACGGCATACGCTTGGATCCTAACCAGCAGAATGAAGTTTGTGAAGATGTGCAGTACTCTCTGCTTCATTGCGAGGTAGACGGCCGGGTGCTTCGGGTGAATGGCGTTGGTGTGAAGGTCCGGCCATACAACAAGGAGCCGGGCGGCCTCCAGTCAGTATACAGCGAAGGACAGCGTGCCGAAATGGCAAAGAAGAACAGAGCATGGCTACTGAGCAGGTATGGAAGGTTTATCAGTGAGTGGTTAGATAGCAAGCCCCACCCCAGGCTACGGCAAAGTCCTGAGCATGCAGTCACTGCTGTTGAGCTGTGAGAGGTTCTAAGAGCCACTGCACTGTACTGCTTGCCCGTGGTTGGGTGCATGTATCAGATGGATGAAGTTGCCAGCTGCAGAGTGTTCAGAGCATGTTTGCAAACATCGGAGGTGCTCTGGCATTGCTGCTGTTCCAATGGATAGCTGGCAGCTTTTTGGTATGGCACATAAGGACTTCGGGTTTTGGGGGCTCAGTGCGTGGGCTTGGAGAGCATGGGGAGCTGTGGGATCACATTCTGACTCGTTATGGAGCATGTTTAACTGGCACCTGCATGGGTGTGTTCTGTTTGGAGGGTTCCCACACGTAACTTGACAAAGTGCCAATATACTGTACTGGGTTCCATTGTTTGTCTGCTGGTGCACTTCCGAGCAGTGATGTGCATCTGAAGCTTAGCATGCGTTGACCATGCATGGCTGCAGCTACGTGGTCAGTATCGGGCTGCCAAATTATCACACCTACCCGTTAATTTGTTCCTGTTTCTGAAAGGCTTGGAAGTACGCTGTATGCCGTTGGAGCCTAAGAGTGGCTCCTTGTGGGTGGCGCTGCCCCCACCGGCGCCCAGCTTTGACGGGGCCATTTGGTAATTGGTCATTGGTCATGCAGCACTATTGTGATGGTGTGTACTGCCGGTTTCTGCTTGTTCCAAGGAAGGCAAGGGCGGAAAGGGTGACCTTCGCCACTATATGTGCGGGTTTGTGAGTTTGAGACGGCCACATGCGCATGTATTATGTCACTGACCAGTGCAAGAGATGGGCCATTGACCAGTGCAAGAGATCGAAGACATGTTTTGGCCACCTTCTGACTGCTGAACTTGGCTTCCCGCCTGAACAGTATGACAGGTCGATTATGCAGGGCGAGATAAGGACGCATTAGCAGGACTATTGTGTTGCCCTCCACGAGTGTCCAAAGAAAACAACATCGCACTATGTGCCTGTCCTCACCAGAGGAGGCTACTGTGTATAGCCTTCAACTGTAACATGATCAATTAAAACGTGCCAGTACCATGCTTAAAAGCATATCAGAGGTGCCGCAGCGTTCTGCCAGAGTTTCCCATGCGGGTGTCACCGGTCCAGTGTTTCCATTGCTCATGCTTCACACTCATTTCTGCTGCACGCACTCCTATTAATAAACACCAGCAGCTTGGCACAATGTATAAACATCTCCACGCTGTACCGCCATGACTTTCCCGGGGCTTGGTCCGGCTCAGTTAGCAAAGAGGGCAGTCCGGCGAGGGGCGCGTACAATGTCATAGACAACCGATCTACTCTCGTTAGAATGCATGTTATGCAACTGTGAGGAGGGGCTATGACATGGCCCCAGGTGGCAGGCCTGGCTTCAACCTAGATGCCACATTCAAGGGTCATACAGGCAAAGTCAAAGCAATCATTCCCACGAGAGGAGCCAACTTCGTAAGCTACGACTCCACCACGCTAAAGATCTGGCAGCAGAGCTACTTCGACGCCAAAACCTGCAGCATCCAGCATGAGGTGACCCTACCTCATGGCCAGCCCTACTTCATCTCTGCAATCTGCTATGCACCTTCTATCAACCACATCTTGGCAGCGTGTCTTGACAATACGCTGAAGGCATACAGCGACAAAGTGTGCCTCCATGCCTCCATTGCATGGGCCAACAGCACTGTCACACAAATATTGTACAACAGCAAGACAGACGAGGTCATAACAGCAGGTGAAACCCTAGCTGCCATCGACTCATGCAAGTTGCTTTTGTATTTTGCAGACTCCGGCGAAGTCACTGTTAGCTAGCGCTGCATGCCATCCACTGCTATCCCTCTCTTCCAGGCAGCCTCTCAGGGTCTAGCAGTCTGCAATGCCAACTGCAGTCAGTTAATCCACTGTTGCATGTCGAGCAGAGTGCTTGCACAGCAACACATAATCCACCTTGCATCCCAGAAACATGCCTGGCCTGCCAAACACATGCATGGCAAGATCATAGAGCTTCTTTGAGGACATGCCCGTAGGCCCTAGCAGCAGAGAGACACCTCCTATGTCCAATGCTCATCCTATGCTATCTCCCTCTCATGCAACTGGTGTCATGCTGCTTGAAGGTATATGCAGCTTCAAAACAACGATTGTCCAATCAGATGGATTCACTGGGTCTAACTCATTGTTGGGTGTGTAGTATGGCCTCCAGGTACTCAGTGCTGCTAGGTTGTGCCGTTTCCTTTGCACCAATGAATGCAAACATAAATCAGTAAGTTCCAGAACAATTCCCTCAACACTTTGTAATCTATCCACCTGTGTGTCTTCCTACCTGTGTGTGCAAAATCAGGAGCCTCTGGGGTCAAGCTTTGGATTAGCTGCCCAGATGAAGAAGGCTATGCCAAGGAGCAGATAGCTGGGGCTGTGGACCGCCCCTTCCTGGTTGATGGCAAAATTGTGCCTTGGTGTTATGGACGATTCCAGCAGACCAAGGAGAAGCTGGCATTCAGGTCTGTGGGGCATTTTCTGTGACTTTTGCCAGCCCCAATAGGCAGGTTTCTTTCATGCCTGTAGCACTTCAGTTGGACCAGGACCGAGATTTCCAGTACTAACGACGAGCAGGATGCAGTATGACCTGGCATACCAAGCAGGAGGTCTCAGGAATTTGCGATGCCAAAATAATGTTCATTCTGTAAGATGATCCTGTAGCAGAGTTTCTCTTGAAGTGTACATTACATCTTTCCCCTTTGGCAATTCTGCAAATCAGATAACCCTTTGCTTGCGCTTCCATTCTAGAAGCGAAAGCAACGGCAGCAGCTCCATCTCAGGGTCATAACGTGTTCTGCAGTCACTGTCTGTGCTGATTGTGTTGCGTTGCTGTATCCCACAGCATCCCTGGGCTTGTCCCCCGGCCCAAGGTCCTGAATCAGCTGTCTCATGAGGTCTATTGTGAGATCATACAGCTCATGGAGGAACAGCAGCTGCTGCTGGCAGTGTTCCAAGTAAGTGGCTAGCTTCACTCTTGATCTTGTTGTACACTGACTTGTATTTTTAGAGCAAAAGCTGTGCATGAGTGGGCCTTTCTTGTAGCATCAGTGTTTGTTCCTTGCTTCTACCGCCTGGTTTGGTGCTGAACTCTAAGAAAGCCAGCAGAGATAGTGGCTCGGTCTTGTATAGAACCAGCAATCTTCCAAGCAAGTACTGCGCTCCTACCCAAAGGTCAGGGTTTGAATGTTCCAAAGACAAAAAGCCGGAGCCAACAAAGGGTCAAGGGGTTTCCAAAACGTTAAACTGCCTGATGTCCAGTTCAACTGAAGTGCAACAGAGTGCTACTTACGGTCAACTCCCCCCTGTGTATTGCAACTGCTTCTGCTAGGCCAGTGTGTATGTGTTTGGTGCAAGCAACGGCAACCTGCTATACAGCTGGTCGTCCTTGGCACAGCAACCCCTGGCGGACCTGGTGTATGTACCTCATCTGCAGCTACTGGTTACAGCTAGCCTGGAGCCATACATCACGGTGGGTCAAGCATGAAACACAGGGAGCTGCTTCTAGGGGCAGATACATGCAGGCATACATGGCCAGGCATAGGGCTTTCATGGCTGTGATTTGAGCAGCAGCTGCCAGTGGCGGAGGTTACGCGCCTGGATGAAGCTACTATGTGTGTTAACTACAGGATTCATAAACACCTCACGTAACTACTTCATGTAAGACAAGAAGCTGCATGCTGTGTGCAGGCACCTTGTACTATGAAGAACATCATGACAAGCAGGCTGCACAATTGCGATGTTAAGTACTCTTCAATCCCCACGCAAGGCCACTTGAACTCACATGTGCCTGGCTGAACAATGCATGCTGGAAGGCATAGCTGCTGAGAGAAGTGGGTGTGAGAAGCACGCTCCTACATCTCTTACACATCTACAGCATGTCTAAAAATGTCATGGATGCGTAGTCAGATCAGCATTGCTGCTTCTGCATGCGCTGTGTTGCCGACAGGCATGGCGTTTGGACCCTGGCCACCACCTAGAACTGCTACGAGAGTTTGGACAGTGCTCAGCTGGCATCCACTCTCTCGCTGTTACCCCTAGCCACCATTGGATTCTAGCAGCATCTCTAGATGGCCATGTGGCTGCATATGACCTGGAGAGCTTTACAGCAGTGTTCACTATGAAGCTCAAGGTGGCAGTGCATGGGCTGACATTCTACAAAGAGAGCCGCTTTGTGTGCTATGCTGGGGAAGAGGTAGGTCCGGGGGTAAAAGGGGGCAAAGGGAGGGGTAACGGGTGCAGGGCATAGATTATCACAGGAAGCCATACTGATGCATATGTTCAGGCAAGTTATCCTGCAAGGTTACTGGTGCAACCGTGTCACATCAGTTTCAAAGCATCATGTCGTAGAGATTTGTGAGGTAGGTGTGGGGTGTGTCTGTTGATGGGAGAAGGTTACATGGTGCCTCTTGGCTACCATTACACGGCCTGCAAAGAGATGCATGCCTTGCCAATGATGGTACATGGAATGCTGCAGGCCAACATAGCAGCATTCTCACCCACTTTAGAACACCAACCAGTTCAGGACCTCCACAACTGAGTATTTCAAGGTCTCATGCAGACACGATTTATAGGTATAGGTATGTTCTCACTGCTATCCTTCTTGACTTAACAACATGTTCTGTTTGCTTCCCCATGCTATAGGTGAAGCTGTTCCATCTGCAGCAGGTATATGAGCCCTGGATGGATGCATCAGCCCCTGTCAGGAGCCTGCAGCCACTATCCTATGGCCTCATACTGGCAACCTTCATGGATAGCAGCATACAGCTGGTAAGATTGCAGTTGTGCTAGTAAGAGATATGATGTGTTCAAATGCCATAGCAGAGATGGCACAGCGTACACTTGAAGATGTTACTGCTCAACAAGAGGGCAAACATAGACAGGTGACAGCTGAAAATGGAGAGCAATAGTCTGCAGGCTGCTTTGTGAGGCTGTACCTGAAGTATGGGTGAGGGAGGGGACTGTTCGGCCCACAGCACCAACAAGACTGCTAGTCAGACTTGCCTTGAAACTTGTTCTGGAAAGCACGACATAATGTACTGATGCGCCTTCTTCAGGCCTAGCTCTGCAGAGTAAGTTTTTCAGTAGTGCAGAGTTTTTCTGTCTTTCGATTGCACTTTTGTAAGGAAAAGCTTTCGAACATGTCGCCTACTTTTGTGGCTGCAGCTGGATGCCACGAGCAAAAGCCAGGGTTACCAGACAGTGGCTGCCACCCCTCCTCAGCTGTCCACTGCTGATCTGGTGGCTGCTGCTGTTGGCCTCACTTGTGGCAAGCTGTTTGCTCTGTTGTCCAATGGGCACATCCATGTGTGGGAGCTCCACCTCAAGCGACCACCTAGCTTCCAGGTATGAATTGGGACCTTCTTTGGTAGGATGCGCTGGTTGGCTGACATGAGTGCCCCTTGTCAAAAGTTTGAAACAGCTGTCATCACGGTTGGAGGGTAGCCTGCAACTCCAAGCAAGGGCTTAGTTTCCAAATAATGCAGGAAAGCTCCTAGGGTTGTTACAAATGGCCTGCCAAATGTGGAGGTATAGTGCTTTAGCATGGCAGTGGGGATGATGCAGAAGTGTTATACTCCATTATTTCTCTACAGAAGAGGTTTTTATGCACTGTTTCAGGTTGAGGATTTAGACTAGATGACAACCTTTATGCTGATGGCCTTTATGTCTACATAATAGCCTATCCAGGACTGTCACAGTATATGTTTGCATGTGCTCACAGGAAGCTTGGACCCACCTCAGCCGTGACCGAGGCTGCAGCTTAGTGTACCTAGATGGTGGTGCCATGGACACTGAGATTGCTGTGTACCTGGGGCTTAGTATAAACCCTGAGAGCAAGCTAGCTGAGCCTCATCTGGTGATGGGCACTGCTGCGGGGGAGGTGCTGGTGTTGGATGCTAGCAGGCAGGGGATGCTGGTGCTACGAGTGCCAATATTTAGGTAAGAGACTCGAGGGACAAGTGGGCAGGTGGCAGGGCGGTTGTAATCATAGGTGGTTGTAATCATAGGTCTTGGGTTGTAAGGCCACATAAGGAGGGAAAGGACTGGAGCAGTGGTAGGGAGGATGTGGAGGCTCAGAAGTAGGGGGTCAGGGGAGATGGGACAAATGAGGGATAAAGTAGGAATGGACTAGATGTGGAGTTATTGCTCTTTTGTTAGTTGGACCGGAGGTTTCTGAGGATGGGGTGCAAGAAGACCTTCTGGAGAAGGTGCTGGCATGGAAGCTGCTGTATATGACATACCCAACCAGTAAAAATTGGGTTTGTAGGAGAAACAAGTTAAAGATGGCCAGTATTGTTTCCAGCCCCGTTTACCGTTTCGGAGGGAGCTGCCGGCCTTTACTTCTGTCGCGGGTGATTGGGCACAGCTGGCAGGAGGTAAGAAATTAAGGAATTTACAGAGTGCCTCAGCACGCTACCTATTGCCTTCCGGGAGCCTCTGTAACGGATGGTGAGTGATTATAGATATGTCTAGTTGAAACATGGGGGTGTTTGTGCTTGTCCAGGCTTACTCCTGCCAGCTTGCTACTTCTGGATTTGGACCGTCTGCAGCTGGTGGTGGCGGGGGGGCAACATCTCAAGGTACTGGATCTGGCACAGCTGAAGTGTGAACTGGATATGGACAGCAAAGAACAGGTATGGACTGAGTAGTGCGGATAACGTTGATCTCACATAAACTTGTGGATGCAAGAGCCCTGAGACTCGCTGGGATGGATGTCAGATGATGGTGTAGGGGTCCGTTCTGGAGTTATGCTAGTACCCGTATGGACATGAAACCATCATTCACTGTATGCTAAGTAGTTGCCTGTGGGTGGCCAGCAGGCAGCCAGGTGTAGACATGTGCCTCTCATTGAGCCCATGCTCATGGTGGTAAAATCTGCAGGAGCGTTGCAATTGATAAAGCCCAATCTCCCTCAAAAACTTGAGACTGGTAGGACTCATTGTGTTCTGCTGCTGACAGTGATCCTGTGACATCTGCTATACTGCCCACCATGGCAGACTTAGCAGCCAGCTGCATCCAAGTACATGTGGGCAGGCAAGCAACTGGCAACTGGGGGTGTCCAAGATGTAAAACTGAGAGCCAATGGGTCGAGGCGTCGCTGAACCTGCCTCAAGCCAACATAAATGATTACATGTTATCAGATGCGGTAGCCGAAGCGCCACGAGCCACAAAAATTAACCTCCTTGACTAACAGTGCCCAGAAAGACCGCAACATACTGATCTTTTGCTTTGCGCTGCAGCTGGGCTTTGGAGAGCTTTTGGATGGCCGCCTTTTGCTGGGGACATCAGAAGGCAGGCTGCATCTCTTGGATGTACATGGCTCCCACCTGCCCCACCAGGGTTTTGTACCCCCCTCAAGCCCTGGCAGCCGCTTCAGGGTTTTGTCCTCCCCTGGTAACAGGCGCCAGGGGACCTTGGGGGTTGCACCTGGGGGCTTCCCTGAAGGGGAGGAGGGGGTGGGGCATGCTGGGGGGCTGGCGTCTGTCAATGGGAGTACGTACTTGGGGCACTTTGTGACTTGCAGCAGAGATGGAAGTACCAAGGTGGGTGGGTGGAAATGTCGTGGAGGGAATATGTAACAGGGTTGAGGGGAAGGGGGAAAGATGGGGGCCAGCCACAATGGGTGGGGTGCAGGGAAAGGAGGATGGTGGAAGAGGCATGCATGGTCGAGAATGACAAGGGATGAGTAACTTGGCATTGCAGTAGAGCAAGTGGATGCACATGCACAAGGTCCTTTAACGGCCGTGGGTGGGAAGTGTTGCAATCAAAGGCATTGGCAAGGCTCTCAGGTCTGAATTCTTGCTTCTAAGCAAATACATGCACTTATGGGCAATGGCTCAATCGCATATAAAGCTGGGGTAAAGGCTGGCAACAGGTCCATAATCTTCAAGCGAAGAGATGTTGCATCTTTAAAGAGTGGTACCTCTCCAAATAACCTGGATAGAATCGGCCTTTTGGTAGCCATATTCTGAGTTTTCATGCTTCTTCCTGTATCCATTGACAGCCTGTTGATGGCCATCTTCTCCTCACATTACATTTTGGACCCTCCTTGCATGCAGGTGTTTGACCGTGACAAGTTGCTGAAAGTTACCCTCAACCTTGGACAGCCCTTGGTGGCCACATGCTTCTTGAATGAAGAGGGGGACCTGTTAGCTGCATGGGGCAAGCGGCTTGTCATCATCAAGGCGTCAGAATACGCCTTCACTGCCCCTGTGAGTGGGAGGGGACACGGTCAACATCCACCTACTATCTTTGACTACAGTATTGGGAAGACTGCAACACCAGCTGTGTGGTCCAGGGCGCTTAGCAGCAAGTTACAGGGGCTGTGCTCATCAGCAGTGCCATGGGACAGGTGAGATCATATGATTTATGATTAGCAACACATACAAGCCAAATCTTTTCTTTAAATTGCTGAATCAAATGGGGGTTGGGTCACTCATATGTGACTGTTCCATAGGTCAGCACATGCTTGTGGTGATTTTACCCTACACCGCAATGCAGGTGGGTGGAATGCTGTGTATTATGTATCATCTTATGCCCAATTGTTGTGCAGGGCAAGCTTGGATCTCAGCTGGACGAGATCAGAGCATGTCCAGCCCTGTTAGTACCAGTGATCTTTACAGAATGTGAAAACATGGCTTTGAGAGAAAAAAGACTTTGTGGCGAGGAAAGTTCAGGGATGCAAGACAAGGTGTAGGGCTGGAAAGACCTTGGCAGCTGGTTGCATAAACTGAGCTCCCAGAATGTCATCTCTCTCATAGTGGCCTTCCTGGGACATCAGGTTTTGCACCAGGTTTTATTTTGAAAAGCCCAATTGGAAGACGTCAGGGAAACCATTGAACCCTCAGATGTCGCAGATCCTTTCTGAACCTGGATTTCTTGCCTAATGAATGCAGGTACCCTAGCGCAGTCGGCACTTTCACTAGCATTGACAATGAGCCTTTTCATAAAGCACCATGGCAGAGCAACAACAAAGCTCTACTTGACCTGGAGAAGAGCAGAAGTAATGCGGCTGTGATGCGTACTACAGCCAGGCGCTCTATCATGCGTATGAACACGCTAGCTGAAGCAGTACAACAGCAGCAGCAACAGCAGCCGCAGAGACAGGATGGCACCCTAGGGCAGCAGGAGGAGCAGGGAAGGCAGGGGTTATGGACTGAGGACGGAGGTGGGGATGCCAATGAGGGAGGGGTGCAAGAAGAAGGGGTTTTGCAGCTGCAGCTGAAGTTGCCTCTGAAGCTCAGGAAGCGGGGAGAGCAGGAGGAGCAACAGCAGCAGCAGGAGAATGACAGGCAACAAGGACGGCAGGGAGTGGGTGCATCAGACGGCAGTGAAACAGAATATGGCATGATAAGAGTTAAGGGGCAAGGGAAAGCAGCAGGAGTGGCAATAGGAGGTGAAGGGATTATAGGGGTAAGGAGGGTTCAATTATTACATCAGTGCAGTGCCGCAGCAGCAGCACCAGGAGCAGCATCACCGGGTGAGGAAGGTGCCCCTAGTACATCAGGAGCTGATGGTGGGAGCGGTAATGCATGTGGCGCCTGTCATAAAGGTCGTGTGGTGTTTGCAGTTACTGCACATTCTGCTGAATCTGCAAAGGGCTTCACCAATGCTGCCAGTAGTAGAGCACTGGGAGATGGAAGCAGTGCTCTGGAGAAGCAACAGCAGCAGCAAGTCTTGCTTGAACCTTGTCCTGCCGCAAAAGCTGGTTGTTCCTGGGTGGATGGGGAAGATAAAAGTGATGGTGACAGCGGCGACCGTGGTGGGCGTGGTGAAGGTGCTGCTGCTGAGGAGAACAGCTATGGCAGCGGCAGCATTGCACGCCGGGAGCTGGTGCTTGCTGGCCCAAGCTTCAAAGCAGGCCCTTTCCTCACACCAGGAGTAGGTGCAGGTGGCCTTGCTGGTAGCAGAAGCTTTGCAGGGCGTAGCATGCAATGCAGGAGCAGCAATAGTATGGGTGGTGGGGTGGCAGCAGCTGCTCTCCTGGTGGCTTTGGAAGAAGGGATTCCTGCGGATGAAGCTGCTGCTGCTGTGGCTCTTGCGAGGCCTGCAGGGCTAGGTGGTGGGGTGGGGACTTTGGGTGGGGTGGGAGGGAAGTCTGGGAGGTTGAAGGGGAGTAGGGGGCGGGGGACTGTAATGCAGACGAAAACTGTGGTGAATTTGACACAGGTAGAGAAGCAGCAGAGGGTGGCAGCGGTGAAGAGGAAGCTGGGGATAGGGATACGGCCGGCAGGGGAGGAGGGGTGGGGAGGGGCGGAAGAGGAGGAGGAAGGGGGGGTGGGTGACGAGGGAGATGAAGAGGAGTGTGAGGGACTGGAGGATGTGTCACAGAGTCATGGGGTTGGGAATGGGGATGGTGGAGCACTGAATGCAAATGAAGCCATGACCAGCTGTGGCCGTACCAGCATTATGGGGGTAGGCCGGGTTAGCTCGTGTGGAGATCAGCTGCAGCGGTCTTGCAGTGTAGCTGCTGCAGCCATTGCAGGCTGTAGTGTTGCTGCTGCTGTTGCTGGTGGTTCTGTTGGCACGGGTAGTTGCGCACCTTGTCTTGGGGGCACATTACCGGGTAAGTTAGATGTGTACCAAGTAGGGAAGCTGCATGTGACAGTGACGAGGGAGCAGCGGGAGGCTACACATACCTTCTCTGCCTCTCTTGCTGGAGGGGGGCAGCAGCTAGAAGATGCAGAGCTACATGCAGAAGCAGCAGTGGCAGCAGCAGGAGGGGCTGTGGGCAGACTAGGGGTTCCTGCTGTCTTTGCAGCCCGCAGAAGCTCCTGTAGAGTTGGTGCTTTGGGTATGGTAGGTACTGGAACAGCGACGCAGCCACCAGCAGCAGCAGAAGCAGGGGACCCAGGTGGGACCAGTACCCTTGCTAAGAGATCATCGCTAGTTGGAGCTTACACAGCAGCAGCAGCAGCTAGAGGTAGCATTGCTGGACATGGGGATGGTGAAAGGGCAGCAGGAGCAGAGGGGGCGCCTAGTAGACACAGGAGCTCCTTGGTATCTGTTGCGGGGAGTGACATGGACTTAAAGGGGTTGCAGCCGCTGATGCGACGTGCAGCGCCTGTGATCTCGAACCCTAATGCATTTTTGGATGGTGTGCCGCCACCTCCAGAGCTACTGCAGCTACTTAGTAGGGATAAGCAGCACAAGGGAACTGGGAAGGGCAAGAAGAAGAAGGGGAAGAAGGGCAAGGCGCTACTAGCTGCTGTTGGAGAAGGTGGGGGTGGAGAGCTGAGGGGCAAAAGTGGGCATGGTGGTTGTGAGGGGGATAGTGGGAGGGTAAGGGGACAGGGTGAGGCAGTTGGTGGTGGGGGGAGGGTGGGGATTGTAGGGTATTCATCCTACCTACAGCAGAGGCAGATAGCAGCGCAATTGCAGCAGTGTGGGGAAGAGCTACCACAGCTGCAATCGGGTTCTCAGCTTGCATCTCTGCACAACTCAAGTAGGAGCAAGGATAGCCACTGCTCTGATCAGCGGGTAGGAGGGCTCCAGGCTGGGATCATCGTTCCTGGCTCGCCGATGTGTACTTCTGTCACGAGTTACGCTGCTACTGACCCTCTGTGCCGAGGTGTAGAAGGGGAGCAGCCGCAGGTGGGAGCACCAGAGCAAGGTCAGCAGCCAGGGCGGGCACTGGGGATGGAGAGTGTGCGAGATAGCAGTGCTTTGGCTAGGAGATCGGCCGGCAATGGTCGAGATGTAAGGAGAAGCTCTGAGATTGTATCAGATGGGCTGATACAGGATGTGGAGCTGGGGAGTGCATCAGCCATGTATGCGGCCCAGGCAGCACGGACAGCAGCAGCAGCAGCGGCAATTACTCCTAGGATTCCTACTGCTGCTGCTACCGCTGCTGCTGGTGGCACCTCCCGCACTGGGAGCTCCAATAGTAGGGTAGCCCACCGGAGTGACACTGCCGGTGTAAGAGATTACAACAGATGTTCTGCCAGCACTGGTAGCAGCAGAGGCAGTAATGGTAGCAGCAACAGTAACAGCAGGCGTATGACATCACCAAATCCGAAAGCAGCTGTGTTTGGGCCAATTCTGCCTCCAATAGCTAAGCCAGCGGGGCAGGGTGTCGATATTAGGGGTTGTCTTCAGGGCTTGAAGTCTAAGCCGCAAATAGGGCAGCATGTTGATGATGGCCCAGGTTTAACTGCTGATGCAGAGATTGGTTCTGGCTTTAATCCCAGGGACTTATTGGCTGGCTTGGGGCCTGCTGGCAGCACTCTTGGCCTTGGGAAGAGTCCGTTAGATCTTAAAGAGATTGTTAAGAACCACCCTGCTCTTTTAAACAAGGAGCAGCTAGGGCGGTGGGCTCTGGGATGGGGAGCAGCAGATCAGCAGGGGCAGCAGAAGGTGCGGATCAAGGCAGCAGCTGCAAAGCAGGGCTGCGGCAGAGATGCTGGTGCATTGCTGGCTAATAAGTCTCAGCTACAGCATGGGAAGAAGGGGGTGAAGAAAGGCAAGGGGGATGCGCTGCCTGCGGGCTACCTCTCAGCAACCAGCAGCAGCCAGAGAAAGGCAGTGGGGCGATCTGGGAAGATGGGAGCAGCAGCGGCAATGGCTGGAGGTGCAGTAGGGGGTGCGGGTACTAGCAGCGGCAGCGGTGCTAACTGCAGAGGGAAAGCAGTAGATGAGCTGCTGCTGGCGGGTGGGAGCGTTGGAGGGGTGTCTAGAGAGACACTTGGTGCATTTGAGAGGCTGTTAAAGGATAATAGGAAGGGCAGGGATGTGGGGAGGGTGATGGATGAGGGGGTGAGGACAGGTCTGAAGGAGTTAGAGGTGCACGAAGCGAGGCAAGCAGCAGCAGCTAGGCAGTGGTTGCCAAGTCTGCCTAAGTCAGTAGGGGCTGAATGATGCTTTGTTTATTTGAATGTCCATGCTTAGTGTTGATCTATGCCTTGCAATGACAGGGAAATGCAACGAGGTAGTTGCCTACAACAGCCTGTTAGCATCTTCATTGTCCTGCAATCAATTTACGTAGTGCAGCTGCGGCTGAAGGACCACATAATCAAATCTGCCGTCCATTGTAGTTGTGACAGCTGGTATCTGTCAGCAACTAGCACGGACGGCAGTAGTCACTATAAGTAGTACCCGCAGGTGTGACCCGTGATGAGTTTGAGTGTTAAGTACTAATGCCCGGCTCAGTCTAAGGAGCCATCACAAGGTGCTTCTTGCACTAAGAGAACATGACTATTTAGGCTGCCACCTGTTGGCCTCGGCCATGTCGCAATCTTCATGACTCATGGCAGTGAGCTTCTCCGATCACGCCAAACTTCCCGGTGCGGTATCGGCAAGCCTGAACAACTCTGTACACTCCTTTTGTACTACGCACAATGACATGGATTGAAGACTGATGACTATAGAAAGGCTTTTGAGTGAGTCGGATACCAACTGTGTACCATTGACTTCAGTTCGGGCAGGCTAAGACACTACGGCACGCGGGCAAACTGCAGCTGCTCGAGTTACCGGTAATTGATCTGTGAAAAAAACCCGAGGTTCGTGTCCACGCGCCCAACACCGCCGTCTACAGCCAGCCAGCTGGTTAGTGACATGCTATCTGTTCTAACCTAGATATTCAAACGTAATTGCAACGGGGCTTGACTTCAGTGCCGCAACCTCGCAACTCTGCTGATATTGAACAAATTCCCACCGCAAAGGTGCATACTATCAATGAGGTGTTGTGCAACGTAGAAAGCGACTGAATGAAATATGAACATCATGAGCTGTCCCGCACTCACTAACAACTGAGTGCCCTGGTAGGTACTCTACTGTCACAAAAAACGTCAGGAGAGGTGCCTTTCACAACCACATTTGCTTTAACCTCGCCCACATTGACATGCTGTCAGAAATACAGACTTAAAAAAGATTAAAGGTGAAGCAAGTAGGGACGAGGGTTGTAGAGACCAGCATACAGGGAGAGGTTATATGGCGCGTTTGACTTGAAGCTACCCCTTGCCCGCCAGTCAACATGTAACTGAGAGTGTCATTCCCTACCCCACAGCAATTCATTCACTTGTACTTCGACTGGCCTGCAACTGGGCCTTGACACACTGTAGACAAAGGTTCTTCCCAACCCATTTTGCATCCCAGGACGCTACAACATCACTCAAGTATGCATAAGTGCAACGTAGCTGTGAGATCCCACATGCTCAACAGAGGGGAAGCAAAATCCACCAACCAAAACGGAGGGCATGGTCCTTTCCAGGAAAAAAGCTTTAGTGAAATGTCCTGAAATTACTTGAGGTGACACTCTGCAGACAGGTTTATGGATTAAGCCTGTCAGTATACAGCTTTGCAGGGACTCCAAGCTCAACTGCCAAAACAAATCTGCAGCAGTACCATATCGCAGAATGGTTGGCACTATGATCAGGCACATGTGAAGCCCTAATTGCAGGCTCCTGACATAACATGAAAAGTCTTCCCAACCCCTTTTGCATCCCTGGGCGCTCACAGCGCCATACATGATGCATACCACAGCTCACAGAACGACAAATCAATTTTGCCAAGATGGAGGGCACGGTCCCTTCCTCAAGAAAATTTGGGATTAGCGTCCTGAAAGATCCTCTATGTAATGTTTTGATGATACTCTTATACTCTTGAAACAACCTTCTCTCAATTGTTCTACAGGGACTCCCAGCTCAGCTGCGCCAACAAGATCTGCAGCGACTTAATTGCCCCCGCAAATTGGTACCCAAAGATGTCATCAGCACTCATCAAACAGTGATAAGACTTGATCAAAGTGTAGCATCATGTCTAAGTCACGTGATAATCTTGGCCACAGAGCACAAGCAGGCAACTTCCATTATTGCCATAGTCCACATGAGGTGCACTCTGCAACTCAACACTTGAACATGGATCCTGTCTGGCTGGAGGCATGAAAATTTCAAACTGCTGAATAGCACAACTTACATCAGAATTCTTGAGACACTCTTTGCGTCTGTGTGCCAACTTGCAAAACACCTCATCACTGACTTTGTGACATATAAAAAAGTTTCAATCCTTCACAAACAGATGAACCCCCTTCTTGCCCTACCTCCCAATGTAATGGGCACCAATCAACGACAAGCAGCAATTTCTGAAACAGCAATAGGCAACCTTATGGTTTGTTCTTTGCATTGTTACCTGCCCCGCGGGTAAGCATAAACATAGGTTTCAACCGCCAAGCTGGAAACCCTTACAGTTCCCCTTGCTTCCTGCTCTCTGCTGCGTGACCGGGTGAATGTGCCCTGCTCACCTTCACACGCACGTCTCATCATTGTGTTGCCGTTCAATTGAACTGCTGGCATACCAAAAGTGTAATTGATGGCTAAGAAGCCTCTTCCAGGGGCACACATGTCTTGACAAAAGGTTGATCTCCACCAGTGCATGCCACCCAGATCAATATGCACACACGCCCATGTTCAACACTCAACAATGTTGCGATGAAGTTACCATGAGTCTGGAGGCGACTTTTCCACCGGCAGCCAGAATTGGATACAAAGGCGGTTATGCTGCAGCCCAGCTGTGTTGCAGTCCCGCCACCCTTGGGCCCAGCTTGTTATGCAGTGAGTGAGACCAGAGTCCTTACCCCATTCCATACGAACCCTGGTCCTGCCGTCACAGCTGTTACAGTGAATGTGAAGGTCCCACCACCAGGGCCCTTCTTTGATGTGATGGAAGCATAGCCAGTAGATGATGTCGTTAGCACCGAGGCATACGGCCAGCCTGAGGCAAAGTAAGGGCCGCTGTAGGACCATGTACCAGATACGATGGCACCGCCGACGGGTGAACCGTCCACACTGTCAGCCACCGACACCGTAGCAGTGAGTACCGACCCCGACCCCGCCTTGCTACGAGAGAGCGAGGGGACCGTGGCTTCAACGATCTCAGGTGCAATTGGAGGAGGAGGGGGAGGTCGCGGTGAGGGGGAAGGGGGCGGCGGCCGAGGGGGTGGAGAAGGTGAAGGTGGGGGTGGGGAGGCGGCAGGGGGTGCAGAAGGAGGCAGGGAGGCAGGAGGAGAAGAGGGGGAGGCAGCAGCTGGAGGTGGAGGGGGTGGGGAAGGGGAAGCAGACAAGGGGGGTGGAGAAGGAGAAGCTGAAGGGGTGGCCGCACCACATGGGGCAACACTTGCTCCTCCTTTAGGGTAGGTGACTTGTAACGTGTACTGTCCCAAGCTGCCGTAGGAGCTGTAGCCAGTGGTAGCAGGGTTTCCGTTGCCTGTGGGTTTTACGCTGAGGTCATAGTACCCAGGGCTGGAGACACTGAGCCCGATGGCAGCTCCCATAGTGCTTGGGTCTGCGATAGTGGCTGTGAGAGGGTTTCCGGAGGTGATAGCTGCACTGCAGCTGTACAGAGTCAAGATCAAGTCAAGGTTGGCCCGTGTGTAACCGCTCGATGGCACAACTTTAGCTGAAGCCGTTACGGCGCCAGAGGCAGTAGCAACAAAGTAGAAGAAGTCTTCAGTGGTGGGCGTCTCAATCACTCCTTGCACCTTGGCGGTTTCGTTTGTGGCAGTGCTGTCGACAATGTTATCAATACGGGCGGCACTGCTCCTGCTGTTGCCGCCGGTGGAAGAAATTGCGGAACCAACTTTTGCAAGGATGATCGCAGTGTCATCCTCAAGGTTGTTGGCATTGGTGTATTCGCCTTTGCTCCATTGAGTTATGGGTTGGTAGTAGGAGTTGCCCATGATAGGTGCCCACAGCCCCTGACCTCGGTAGTATGTCGTGGTGGTGTTTCCATCGTGTGACAGGCCCATGGAATGTCCACCTGCAAAATCATCAGGATAGACAACATGGAGTTAGCAGCAAGCACCTCCTTCTATGCTTGACTTGCAACTGATGCCCGTTACTGATCAGGGAAAGAAGTGCTAAGACCATCATGCCAGGTTTGGTCCTAGCTTTGTGCTTTGTCCCGAGTGCATTCTCCATCCTTCTCTAAGGACAGCTGAATGATCTTGTATGTCTGGCCCTTCATGCATCAAACTTGGTTATGTCAGCAACTATGGTTTTGCTTGTTGGACCATGCTCGGCCTCCTCGCCGCAGCACGTCAGTGCTAGAGCACAACACATTTGTTCAGCCACCGGCCTTCTGCACTGCATTGTATGCAGTCCAGTACCCACCACATCTCTCCAAGATGGCTTCTCGACCTACACTCAACTCTGCCACACTAACAGCTACATAAGAACATGTGCAACTATGCTGACAAGTCACCTATGTGTTTAGCCCAATCTGTATCTCTCCTTATTTGGACTCTGCAAGCAACCATGCCAATACTACCGGTATCATTTTCACTTACTTTCGTGGCTGATTGCTTCTCCGACGCACTTGGGGGATCCATTGGCTAGCTGAGCGGGAAACACAAACACCGGCGCATACGTGGAAGAGCCAAAGCAGTCGCGATAGGCAATACCACCCACTGATGTACCGTACCAATCTGTGAAGCAGCAATACAGAGGGAGATTACCATAGGACAGTGAGTAGCAGCACAATATGCTACTTTTGGCTGAGTTGATATAGATCAAACGGATCAGATGGGGTTGCCGCTCCGTGCCTTGATGCATGAAACAAGCAACGTCAGACAAAACAGCATAACCAAAAAACAGTGATTCCATCTTCCCCCTAGGGCAAACTGTGCTTTCACGGTATGCTTTGGGATCCTAAAAGTTGTCTATGGATCCCTGGAAATACGTGTACTGCAATTGCTGTACAAATGACCGGGGAACTGCAGGTTCTTGCTTAAATCACACATTGCTGCATTGGCCACTGCAGAGACCAACATCTTTGATTCCTAGGTGAAACATTACTTTCTGTTTTAACCATAGTTTGCCACGATACATGTACGGGATAGGACGGAGACTCTAGCTGATGTCAGTCTTTGCTTCACTTAGAAATTCTAAACAGAAACCAAACATCTAAGAAATATGGTGCCCATTGTACTTCCTTCCTATGGACATGCTCTGTGCAAAAAAGCAATCATACCTTTGACTGGCACCTTCCATTTGTCCAACAATGCACCAGCCAATGGTACCTCCCAGCACACAATGTATAGAGGTAGCTTCCTAATGCCCCCCCCCCCCCTTCCCAGTATAAAGTCCCTCCCTCCCTGCCAACCATCCACCCACCTAATGCACTTCCACCAATCGCAACACGCATACCACCCCCTGTGGTGGCCGAATTTCCAAGGAGACCTTCACTCCCAGGGTACTCAGTGGTAATGTCAATGTCAAAGGGGCTGTAGTCCTCAGCTACTGCCCTCCATATGGCCACGATGTTGGACAGCTCGGTGGTACTGAAGGCAGGGTCAGCATCGGTGCTGTAGGGAGGGGTGGTGATCTGTGCTCCTCCGTTCCAAGGGGATCCTGCCGGGGTCACTGCGAAGGGAGAGCAATGGTGTGCCAAGCTGTAAGCCTCCTAAAGTGGTTATATACAGAGGACATGTTTATCATTACACTTGAAACCGTTCAAGTAAGAAATGGGACCGGACAAGGCTGTTGCTTAGTGTAGCATACCAGTGGGTGCTAGGACGACAATGTGCGAAATGATGGGTCGTTGACCGCTGGATCGGATGGGCAACTCACCATGACCATCAAAGTCGAGGTAGAGGACCCGGGAAGCCCCAACACGACTATGCAGCTTGAAGGCGTCTAGATAGTTTGGCTCTAGCGCATCTGGGAGTGCGCTTGAGTTGGCCACGGCTCCCTCTTCAACGGCCAATCCTTCGCAGAGGTATAGCAAGCGTTCGCTGTCAACGTCAAGAGCAAGGTCGTTGTCCTTGTTCAGCTCGTCCTTCATACGTCTCGGTGACATTTTGTTTTTGGATGCGATCCGGAGTGTTGTGGTGGTGTTCTGCTCTAACAAGAAGACCGCAGCTTTGCCACGAGCATGTCTCTTGTTTCCATTGGCTTTTTTGCCCGGGTTTGGGGCTCCTGCTCCAGCGTGAGCAGAAGCAACAACAAGAAGAACCACGCAAATGCCGATATACATTGACATTACCAAATATCTTCTTATCTTGCCAGAACGTCTGGGGGGCCTATCTAACCACCCTGTCAAGCATGCTCTGATCCCAACCTTGACCGTCGTGAGCTAACTTAAGACGCTCATGGAGAATGCACAATACGAGAAGTCATCTGAAAGGAAAAGCGCGGTCCGATGCTGTATGCAGGCTATTCACTTGCTGTAAGAGGACAGAAAGTCTGACCGTCTCGTCACTCTTCCGCCGTCCCGTGGAGTTACGAAGCCAAGCACTGCTAATGTAACAACACTAATCATGCTTCTGATCATAGGGCAGACTGTAGACACTTGACAATCGCTGTGAACGGCCTAAGACAGATCCTCTCGGATTCTGCTTCCGATCCGGTCCGGGCGCTGCATCACGGCGGATCGGCAAAGTCAAACAAACAGATCTTGCCACAGCTAGTATCACTGTTGAGCAAGTCTTGCATAATATATGACGTGAACGCTTGCCAGGTTCGTCCTCCTTGTCCAGACAGCCTCACCACTGCGTTCGTCTTGGACGACCCGTAGCATTGTAGATCCTCCTGCCCCCCCTGCTAAGCAAGCCTAGACAATCCACCCGTATGCTACGGGCCGTCACCTCACAGGGACAAGCCCCTGCCACATCCAAGCCACTACCTCCAGTACCAACAGCAGCACACCTTTACATGACACGTGAACCACACAAAAGCATCCGTTTTAGTGCAACCCATCGGCGTTGCTGCAAACCTGGCAGCACGGATGAGGCCCATGTCCAGGCACCTGCTCTGCTGCTAAGAAGCCACTCCGCAACTGCTTCGCCCTCCTACAAGGACTGGAGAACCCCAACTGCCTCCCCTTGACTGCTACTGCAACTGCTGCTGACGCAAGCACACTAAGGCCAGGCAGCTTATGCCTCCACCTGCTCACGAAGACGGCGGATGGTACTGCGCACAGTCACGGAGGAAGCAGTGCTGCAACAAGAAGAAACACAAGCATACGAAGTCAGCACCATTTTGTGGTTTCTATGAACAGCATTGGCTTAAGTCTTTGTTATCAAGTGTGCTCTGTGGCATGCATGGCCTACATAGGCAAATGATGCTTATCACAATTGCGGCACCTCTTGTTGAATCTTTTCCACTTCTCCTGTGTTTGTCCAGGAAGAATGAGGAGAACTGCCCTGCAAGGAGTACTATCCCCTTGTGCGCCATCTCGCCCAGGAAATGTCACTGACATGCACACTACAAAGATTCACGGAAAAGCAGCTAAACAGCAACCTAGCAGCCAAAAGCTGCCCTCTTCAGTCGATTAGCTTGGTTGTTCGCAAACCAATGTCTCCCTAACCTTCATCTGAGAAAAGATTCTGCCAGGCTTGCAGCACCCCTATGCTCCGCCATACAAAACAATCAACCATAACTGAAACATGCTTTGATAAAAACATGCGTCGTACGTGCGTTATACGGGCAAGTTAGACAGCACACAACTCCTTGAAGCATCTATGTGCCTAACCCACAGACAACCATGGGTCACTGCATGAGAAGGTGGCCGCCAGCACTGCCATCCCTGATCTGCAACATCTGTTGTCAGCTAAATCCCACTCCCCACAGACTTTGAATCGGTACGCTCTGCCATTTAACCAAACCCGTCTGCTGTCAGAATCCTTTGCCGTGCTCTAGAGTTTCCTGTTCTGCACAGAATCCTTCCTACGGGCCAGAAGCTGCCCTTTCAGCTGCAATCACAGAACCAGCTGATTCCTGTCCTATCTGGCAACATCGACAAACCTATACCCAGCACAATCACAGCGCAATCGTGCGAACCACTGGCCCCCCCTGCTTCCGTAACCTACTCAACCACTCTGAACCCCTCCAATCCTCTATATCCTATGGCACGGACCCTATACATGGACAAGCTCGCACAAGGGTCCCCAAGATTTGCTGCTGCAGTGAGACTCGCTGCTGCAGAACCTGACCATACTAATTCCTGCTCTATCCCGATGCTCTACCCTGCACCTTGTGCAAGCCTATACTGCCCTCTCCTCCAACTGACCCCAGGACCCCCCCACTGCTTTATATTTGCCACCCCCTGGGTCTGATTGGCCCTATAGCTAAAACCTGCATACCCCAACCTTTCCCTTCCAGGCCCCCTCCTTACTTGAGCACATAGGCGCCTCCTGCCTGCACCTTCTTGCAGGCCTTGCAGCCCCAGATGCCAACAACAACACGCTTCATTGCGGTCTACAGCACACAAAGGAACCATGCTCAGATATCAGCTCATGGCCAAAAGCAGAAGCAGGGGTAGGGAGCTTAAATACAAAAATATTAGATTTTTATGTGTCGCCCTTTGATCAGCATGGTTATACTAGTGGTGCTCCATGAACTGTCCACCCCCTGCTGCTCCATGGATGCCACCTCCAGCACACCCAAACCCAGGTTGAAATGTGCTGAATCACTGTGCTGCCCTCAACCTGGTCATGCTGCGAGGAGCCCCACTCAGTTCTTGCCAGCACGACAACTATATTTCTATGCTGTGGCATGACAGCCTGTGTGATAGTAGGACAGCAACTCCTCAAGCTGCACATTCACCCCCATTCCGATCACTCGTAGGACACATTTCTACTGGCCTGCTACTCACTAAATCACGGACGAATGCTCTGTTTTCTACCACACTGACAGCTGATCTTGATATCACCCTGGTGAGATTTAGGCAGATGCATGCTGAGCCTTATGTAGCTTTGCCAGCCTGCCTACTGCCACATAGATCCGCCCATCCTCTTTCGGCAGCTCCGCCAGGGCCTGCTGCTACACTGCGTATCCTCCAATACCGATGTTCTCCACCTCAGGCCATAATGAATCCCTGAGAACGAGGTACAGGCACACCATGCTCCTTCCCTCACCTTGCCGCAGAACTGGCAGAAGTACTTGGAGTGCTGGCTAACCTCCATCTTCTTGATCTGCTTACGGAGACTCGCTCCATAGCGAGTCCCGTACTTGCCAACAATGCCCACCTTCTTTGTGCGCTTCGACTGCGGGCAGAAAGCACATGCTTGCGATTAAAACTTGAACTACCGGACCACAAAGCTTCTGAAGTTCATTCAATGGCTGCAAGACCCCGAGAAAGCAAAAAATTTGCCTTCTGCTGCCAGGGCGTGCTCCAAACACACTGTGCGCCATCACTAAGATGCAAGCTAAGCCTGGACTTCGCTGCACGCTAGACTCACCATCTTGGCAAGCTTCTATCTGAGGAAGAGGGCCCCACCCACCTGCTGCTGGCAGTCTTCACTGCTCTGCTCGCCTGGGCGCTCAAAGCGAGGAGCGGCGGCCAAAGAACTGCCGAAGCACTACGAGCAGCTCAGGGGTCACCAAGCAGGGCCTAAGGTAAAGCCCTAGCAGATCTGAGCACCATCTCCTCTTTCTCCTACGCATGCAACACAGCGTTACGAGCCTGGCATGGCATGAGAATGGCATGGCAGGCTTTTGAGTTTAGCGGATGCTGCTTGACTGGCCTTCAATTTGTAGTATGTGAAAAGCACCCTCCCCATGTGCTCGTAGTTGATAGTGGTTTAGTCAGCTGGTACTCGATTCCTTCATCTTCGGGAGCGGAAAGGAGTATTTACCTGCTTACATACAATTCAAATACCCCGCTTGACCCATCAGATCGGAGGAGGACCATATAATAGGCCTGGCTTGGTCGTTTTGACGGGGACACGGCCTGTTGTGCGCGGAAAGCGCTGGCCCCGCCCAATGTAAAGGGCGCGTTGCACTATATGGGCACATAGACCAGCCTATATGGCCTTTCTAGCTGGGCATGGGTGCCTGTTCCCATGTACTGCCAGGGCCGGCCAACCGGGATGTTCGAGGACTCGAGCCACGTTCAAGCAAACAATTCCACTGGGTAGAGCGTGTGTCGACATTCTCTTACATCAGCGGAACACAGCCAGTGCAGGTGCGTGGCAGCAAGTCTAGCCGCCTCACATTAACTCACCTACCCTCCAACACACCTTGGATAAAAGCGGGAGCAGTGATCGGCATGGGTTCACACGTACATGGCACAGCAGGGTAGCAGGAATGTAGCAAGGATGCACACAAAGTCTTAGTCGATGCTCATGGTTACAACAAACGGGTCTCATAGGACGGCTGATGTGTTGGTCCTACAGTATGCTTGAGCCTAGATCATGCTGAGAAATCAGATGAAATACAGGTGGTTTTTTAAACTGTTATGCAGCGGTCCTTGCACATGGCCGTTTTTTTGTGAAGCAATTTGATTTTGATTATGAACCACGTTCTGGCAGCAGGCCTGTGCAGAGGTGTCCAGCTGCCACAGTGCATCATCCAGAAACACAGTTTCTGTGTTAACTGCCCCCAGCTGCTGAGCCTGTCAAAGTGCCAGTTCTACCACAGCCTCTATAATAAACGAACTTATTAGTTGGCTCTTCAACACAGGTGTACTCGCTCGAGCTCGTCGGCGGAAGCAGGGCTCCGATGCTGAAGAAGCTGAGGAAGCTGAACCACCAGTGGGTAAGTCCTTGCAGCTGCCAGTAAATTGGCAATACCGCCACTGCATGCTGTCTCTTGCAGGGAGCTATTCAGTGCACTGCGCTGCCATGGCTGGGGTTCAGTTCCACCATATGTAGCTAGCGCCAATGGCGGACGTATACGTTCAGCATGGAAGGTGTAGCTCATAGCAGCACAGAGAAGCAAACAGGAGCAGGAGAAGCAACAGCAACGACAGCAGCAGCATCAAGCAACGATCGTCGCAGCAGCATCAGCATCAGCAGGAGCAGCTGCAGGAGCAGGCTTGTCTGGACAATGGCGTTTTCTGAGGCACCAGCATAAGCTTAGTTATCTGTGGCTGGATTGCCTGGGACTTTGGCTGTGTGCAGATGCCTATGGATAGCATATTGCCAGCCAGTCAGATCCTTCTTTCAAGTGCTTCTGGTCCAGTATGGGCGCCACATGCTTGTACACGAGCAGCCTTATATGGAGCTCCTGCTGCTGCTGCATGGGAGCGCAAAAGGTAGTTTGGTATTCTGCCGGCACTGATCCAATCTCCATATACGGCAATTGTTCTGCACCAACGCAAGCTGCGTAGTTAATCTGATCCACCTGTGCTTCCCTTCGCAACCTCTCCTTCCCCATCAGATTACAGCAGGAAGATAGAGTCAATTTCTTCAGCGCTAGGCGTGCCAGCTTCCCATGTCACGTCTCTTGTCCGGCAGCACCCTGCCTTTGCCGCAGTGCCCAATGAGCACCTCATACAGAAGCTGCCTCTGTTAGCAGAGGCTCTGCAGCTGCCAGTAACTCAGGTGAGCAGCAAGGGGAGACTCGGGCCATAGCAAGAGAGGTGCAACAGCAGGGCAGCTAGGGGAGACCCAGGTCTTAGCAAGACAGGGCGAGAGCAGGGCAGCTTGGGGCTCTTTGGGTAAAAGCAAGACAGTCGAGAGCAGGGCAGCGAGGGGCACCTCCGAAATCAGATGGAGACAAGTTCAAGATCAGGACAGCAGACAGGCGGCTGACGCTTCTAACAGAGTACCGAGCAAAAGGACCAGAGCGGAATATGTTGGCAGACAATGGCGCACCCAGTCTTGTTCGTGTGCCCTATGAGCATAACAGAAGCTGCCTGTGTTAGCAGAGGCTCTGTAGCTGGCAGCAACACAGTGGAGCTAGGGTCGATTTTGGTCATCAGGTTAGGCAGGTTTGGGATCAGTGGCAGACGTGCTGAGGGTCAGAAGGAGACAGGCAGGGAAGCAGGGTAGTAGGGCAGGCTGCTGGCGATATTTGGAAGAGACAAAGCAGAAGGACAGTGGCAGTTTAAGCCGCTGGTATATGGCCTTACAAGGCCGGAGACTAGTGAAGGGTTTTGAGGGAAAAGGTGGCAGGGAAGGGACTACCAGGACTTGCTGATAGTCCCACATTGTCAGACGCCAAATGAGCTCCTACCTGGGGTCTCCAAGACAAGTATTTGGCGGTTAACCACCTGGGGAGGGGGGGAGGATCTGGACTCAGTTGGGGGTGTCAGGGCCTCCCCGTCCCCAAAGCTCTATTGAGAGAGGCTGGGGAAGGGTGGAGGGTGGGTGGGTTCGGGTTTCGGGACAAGGTGCTATTGGTGCCGCAGTGCAGCACTCCTAGCAGGGAATAGGGCAGGTGCAACCTGTGCCAGTAGATTGGATGTCCTACTAGCTTGTGTTGTGGGAACAGGGAGCAGGAGCTGGAGCTGAGCCGGAGGAGGGTGAAAGATACCAGATTGGGGAGACCAGGAGTGGCTGTCACAGGGTCAAGTAAGGTAGTACTGGCATTAGGGTAAGCATGCATGCTTTAAGTAGGGCAGAGAAGAGGCATGGAACTGCATCAGACCAGCTGGGCTAGTAGGAGAGCAGGAGCAATCCGGTGAAATCAGCAGTGGCACACCCGTCTGCTGAACAAGGTATTGTATGTCAGCACAGCACAATGTTGGAGCAGTCAGTCAATTAATCAATAATCAATAACATAACACATAACAAACATTTAAGGTGTGGCAACCGCAAAGGGCTGCTAGGTCGAACCGACCAAACACAATAATGAATCAATTAGAAAGGCAAAACCAGCCATGTTGGAGCAGTAGAGTTTGTAATACCTGTACCCATGCTGATGTCATTATACTCCTTGCAGGTTCTTATCATGGTGGCCCGCCAACCATCAGTCATCGATCGGTCGGCCAGCCTCATCATCAGCCGTGCTGAACGCCTCGCCGCAGTGTCCGGCCTTCCGGTCGAGCACGCGTTAAAGCTCACGGCTCGGCAGCCGCTGCTGCTGGAGCTTTCCCCTGAGCAGCTCATGGGCCAAGTGAATCGGCTGGGGGAGGTCCTTGGGGCGGACCCCAAGGGAGTGCTGCAGCTGCTGGCGCGGTTGGATAACGCGGGGCTGCGGACGGCCGTGTCGTTCGCGCCGTACGGTGTACCGGACCGGCTGCAGGATTTGGTGGAGTCGCTCGGGCTGCCGGGGAGCAGTACGGATCAGTTGGATCTGATGACGCTTATGGTAAGGGAGATTGGGGTGGTGGTTTGGGACGACCATAGTAATGGGGTGGTATTTGGGACCATTGTGGAGCATCAGTGTTGTTTAGGGAACAATGTATCATGCAGGGAACATGTTATAACACAGGCGACCTGCCTATATGTGTATAGCAGTAGCATTTCTTTGCTCGTGCCAATCAGTAGGTAGATGAATACCTGCTTGGCTATGGCTATGGCTAGTACTAAGCAAAGCACTGACGGTTGGGGTGACCACAAACCTGATCGACACTCTTCCGATAGACGTGACTTGGGGCCATGTGTGTGTGTGGGAAGAGTGGAGCAGATATTGTGCTGGAGGGGACTGGCAGCAATAAGGTTTGGGTTCCAGACAAAGCGGAAATTGGGTAGATGGGGCCAGATGTGATGTTGAGCAGGATGTAGCGACCTGGCTCGACATTGTTGAGATGTGAGCAGCAGGGGAGAGGGAGAGATAGGCAGAGATTTGTGAATTGGGCATGGTTGCACCGTCCCAGGATTGAATAGAGCTGTATTCTTTGTGAGATTTGTTGGGAGGGTTGATAGTGCAGCGCAGAACTGAAGTGCACATGGGGAGAATAGAAAACCTAATACTGTTTTTCTCATTTTTGGACCTGCTGCTGAGTGATGAGAGACCTGGAGCTCTTACAGCTTCCATGTTTTCATGTTACATTTGCCTGCTTGTTTACTGGGGACGATTTTACCAACTGTCGTTGCTGACCTGGGCCCTTTCACACTATCCACTCGCAGGCCCGCCACCCTCAGTTGCTCGTGGCCAGTCCCAATGATGTCAACTTAACCTGCGATGCCCTCATCAACATCTTTGTGCAATCAGACCCAGCAGTACTCGTCAACATCCTCATAAAGCAACCCAGCCTACTTACCTACCCAGGCCAGCAGCTTCTAGACAACTACTCCTGCCTCCTCGCCTCCCTCAAGGTCTCCCCAACCACATTAGTCAACCTTCTACGCACCGAGCCGCGGTTGCTACGCCTTCGGCCGGAATCTACCACTCGCAAGATGGAGTATTTGTGTCAGCAGCTATACATACCACTACCAGAGTTGATAGATATGGTGCTACGCCAGCCGCAGCTGCTGTTTCTTGAGCCGCGGAAGCTAGAAGAACAGCTAGGCCAGCTGCAGGTCCTGCTAGGCGGGATAAGTTACACCCAAGCGGCACTTGTGTTGCGGCGGCAGCCGTCGCTGGCATCACGTAGCAGTGCAGCTCTTGCACGGGCGCATGCGCTGCTGTTGGAAGTTACCGGGCTGACGCTGCCGCGGTTGGCCCCGTTGCTGCAGCAGTACCCCCGCCTGCTCACCTTCTCAGAAGCTAAGATCACCCGCAACTTTGGTGGCATGCGGGAGTTACTTGGCTTGCAAGATGCCCTTGCGGCACAGTACGGGGAGCTCCTGCTCAAGCACAGTTTTTTAGTGCTCTGGGAGGGGGCCACTCTGCAAGAGGCGCTCGCCGACCTGCAGCTCATCTTGGGTTTACCCATGTCCGAGGTTTCAGCCTTGGTAGTGCAAAACCCTAAAGTGCTGCAGGCGGGGGTGATGACCTGGAGGGCTAATGTGCGGGAGTTAGCGTTGACTCTTGAGCTGCCGCCAGTGCTGGTGCAAGCAGCAGTGAAGGCGCATCCGAGGTTGCTACGGGTGGCTCCTCACAAGCTGGAGACCGCAGTACGGAAGCTGCGGGGTGTACTGCAGCGGCGGCCGGAGTGGAGGATGGATATGGTTACGATGGATGGTGCTCAGGTGGGTGTAAAGGGGTGGAGCTAGGGAAGGCAGGTGTGGTGATGGGGAGCTGAAGGTGGGGTTGTGAGGAGAAGGGGGGTCTGAGGGACGATGCGGAATGCTGGCAAGGAACAGGGAGTGGAGGGGTGTATGTGGGAGGAAGGAGGAGGATAATTGGGAAGGCAGCAGCGGGTCCGGGCACGTTTGGTTAAGAGGCACTGGGTGGTGATGGGTTTGACTTTTGGTAGGGTAGGTAGTAAGGGTGGTGGACACCAGGGCAGCAAGGTTGAGCTTTGGGGTTTGATGAGGGCACAGGAAAGGGAAAGGAATAAGTGGCTTTTGTGGCTATGGGTGGGGCTGTGGTAGGGCAGCAGGCTGTAATGGAGAGTTCGGGGAGGTGGGGTATTACATTTTCTTGTCGCATCACTCTCCCCTGCTTTGATCACCTGTACCCAACCTCGGGACCGGTATGCCATAGCAAAAGGTGCCATAGGCCCTGCCCCTCAAGCTGTCACAAAAAACAGCGAGGTATAACAGAATATGGGATGTCTTGGGCATGTATGACAATGTATGCCTAGGGGGGGTGGGGTAGAGCTTTGGGCTGTATGTGATGGATCTGACATCCAAGTGGTCATAAGATGGTGAAGGGGTTCAGGAGGACTCTGGTGTCTGAGGGTAAGGGCTTGCTTGATGGTGCAGTGCCCTCTTGCGATGGCCGCCTTCACTTGCATTATTGCAACGAACCTTCGTGCCCTGCTGTGTGTGTTGCCTGTGCATATTTGGTGCTGCACGTTACCCCACCAGGCACATGAAGAGGACCAGCTTTCATGCAAGACTCGATATCCAGGATGCATGACTTGTTCTTTCTGTTCTGTCGTGCAGGTAGCAGCATGCTTGCGGTTTAATGAGGAGGCTTTCACTCGGCTGCATTGGCTGAGCATACAGCCTGGTGCAGCAAGACAGCCCATGCCTGTGTATCAGGTCATGTCTTGGGACTTCCCGGCACAGTATCCTGCATATGTGAAGTGGCAGAAGTACAATCAGCGGCGGCAGCAGCAGCAACAGCAGCAGCGGAAGAAGAAACGGCGGAAAGATGCAGCCAACATCAAACAGCAGCAGCAGCAGCAAGAGGAGGAGGAGGACGTCTTGCGGGAAGCGGGGGTGGAGGGAAGATGGGGGCAGCAAGAGGAGAAGGAAGGGTTGTGGCGGGTTGGAGGGCAGCAGCAGCAGCAGCAGGATGAGCCTGGTGATGAGGTCAAAGCTGGGGGTGGTGGACAGTGGCAGCAGCAGCAGATGGGTGTGGGAAGTATACCTACATGGGAGGTCCTAGTAGCATCAAGAAGGGAAGGACAGCAGGGACAGCAGCAGCAGCAGCAAGATAGGGGTGGTGTGTTAGCCACACGGGGAACTCAGCAGCAGCAGCAGCAGCAGCAGCAAGACAAAGAGTTGCAAAAAGGTCAGCGGCAACAGGGGCGAGAAGAGGAGGATGTGCAAACGCAGCAGCAGCAGCAGCAGCAGCGCTTTGGGAGGCTGCTACCCCGACCACAGCGGCCCATGCAATGGGTGCAAGAGCTCGGGCAGGAAGAAACTAGTGGATTACAGCAAGGGCCACCGGTACAGCAGCAGCAGCAAGAGGGAGAGCCAGGGGTGGAACGGCAGGACAGTGAGCTGTTGAAAGAGCAGCAGCAGCAGCAGGAGACGGAGAAGCATAGATATGAAGTGTTGGCAGGGAGCTGTAACTGATGTGGGAGCAATAGCCCCAATTGTTGTGTGGTCCTTGTGTGCCGCGCCCTGGGTCTGCTGGTGGTTATGAAGCCCGACACACTGGGATACGACGGGTTTGCCTTGCTTTGACAAGCAATCGCCATGGTTCCGCTGCAAGGGCAACATAAATGCAGGAGAGTCCATTTTTGTCACGCTCCATCCTGACAATGCCTCTCACAGTCAGAGGACGTGCAGAAGAAATTCAACTACTTCGAATCGAGCACTA
This sequence comes from Pseudopediastrum boryanum, assembly GCA_963556185.1. Classification (NCBI taxonomy): domain Eukaryota; kingdom Viridiplantae; phylum Chlorophyta; class Chlorophyceae; order Sphaeropleales; family Hydrodictyaceae; genus Pseudopediastrum; species Pseudopediastrum boryanum. The sequence goes on from OY744498.1 coordinate 4,902,341, forward strand.
CAACGTGTCAACATTGTCTTTGTAGTTATAGACCGTCGCGTGGAGCAATGAAGACTGTCAAATGGCGCGAAATTTGAGCTCCGAGCGGTTCCGTCGGCACCCGGCCCAGCTCCTTATGATTGCCGGGGGCTCATGTTGGTTCGGTTCATGCTTCGTCATATAAGGCGCAGCTCATGTTTGATCGTGATGTACTAGTGCTTGCATACAAGCGAGACTGTGAGAGGGGTCGGCAACGCTTGCCAACTAGATCCATTGCAGTATATTGGGAGGTTTTGGCTGCCTGAATTTGTACACGTTTCAGATGTTCGGTCTGCTCTGGCGGAAGGTATCAAACTGGATCTAGTGAGTCCGCGAGAGATTTTTTGCGCATCATGGCTTTGGAGGTACGAGGTCTTTGCCGAACCAGCTTTGCAGATGCCAATTATGCTTCATCAAGTTGTACGTGGTATAGGTCGATAACATGGTCCAGCATACTCTGGAATACTGCCTGAAAGGAATCTGCTTGTGCAGGGCCTCTCCTTGTTGTTGAGCGCCGACCAGGATCACGGCCAGATCCTAGACCTTATCATTGGACAGCTGCCCTTGAAGGAGCATGGCAGAGTCGCAAGAGCCTGCAAAGCATTCGCAACGGCAGCACGAGGGGCGGTCCGGTGTTTTCGTGTCTCCACCACTGCGAATGTCCTTGCAGCTGCCACTGCAGTCGCTGTATGTCGCTACCCGCAGGTTGTTGAGTTGCGTGTCGTCGATTCCGCAGCAGCTTCCTGTGAGTTTTGGGCCCTTCTTGCGCTCTTGGCACCGAAGCTGCAGCTGTTCCACATCAAAGGTCCCTCACACGCAGCAATTCCAGGCCTCATTTCCATGGCTAGCTACAACCAGCTGCAGAACCTCGTGTTAGACCTTCCCATCTTCCCGGCATTTCACCAGCATACGTTGCTAGACAGCGCCCTCGGTCAACTCACCCTATTGACCCAACTAACTCTGAGCATGGGCTTGGCAGCTGCTACAGCCCCTTCACCGCCCTTAACCTCCCTCACAGCCCTCTCCCAGCTGCAGCAGCTGACCATGGCCAAAAACATAGCAGCAGTCACACTTCCTCCAAACATCACCACCCTCACCCTGGCAGGCTCAGCAGCAGCTGCTGCTCTTGATGTGGCGAGCAGCAGCTGCTTGCATCTCCAGCAGCTGCACCTGCAGCAAGCTGTGATCTCAGCCTCAACTGCTGATTGGTTTTGGGACAAGCTGCAGCCATTGACTGCGCTGACTGCTCTGGAAGGCTCCATCAATACCGGTGATAGTGACTTTCAGCAGCAGTACTGGTCAATTGGACCGCATGAAGCAACCAGTTGGCGTGTACTCCAACGGTTGCAGCGACTGTGCTTAGGCAGCTCATACAAGCCGGCGTTCTATGACGGCATGCAAGTTTCCGGTTTTATCTGGCTTGATGGGGACCTCAGCACACTCACACAACTGACGGCTTTGTGGGTGGAAATTCCTGTTCCAGAGGATGTCACTGAGACTGAGGGAGGCCCACCTTCACTACCACTTAACTTGCGTGAGTTGCGGGTGAGGAGCTCCCACTGGAACATGCATTTGGGTGCCTTGTCTTCTCTGACCCGCCTCACATGGGAAGCAAATGAGGTCTCGGAGGACTACGTGAACATGAGTTATAATGTCCCGTATGAGGTAATAGAGGAGCTAACATTGCTAGTAGGCCTCGACACAAGCTTGGGGAGCTTCAAGATCATGCCTAAGCTGCGAGTACTGCGAGTGAAAAACTGCTGCTTTGATGCCGGTATGATTGGTTGCTTGCTGCACCTGGCTCCGGCACTGGAGGATGTGCATTTCTATTTTGACAGGCTCACGCGTGACGGAGATCTGGTGCATTCTGACCAGGACCTAGCTAAGTTTCGGTTTTTGGCAATTGATCAGCTGTACCCTCTTTACCGGGCGCCAAGGCTGTCCCTATGGCGTGTTGATCTTACGGAAGATGGAGCTCGCGTGTTTCCTTATTGATTGTATGTCCTCGTGCAATGGGACCTAGCAACCCGAGATGGGCCAGCTGAGATCAGAAAAATGCTTGTGCTCCTTGATCCAGGCTTGTTGCAGTCACCTGTACTAAAGCAGATGTAAGATTGGTATCTGTTCATGCGGGGTCAGTAAGATGGTGTAGGGATATAAACCAAAGTGCATACCCTCTCTGCATTGTGCAGTGCTGTGGTATTGCTTAAGCGCGGCAACAGCCTTCAGGCGAGTCAACGCAGCATCAAGGGCTTGAAAGTAAGGATATGGCATTGTGTGGGTGTCATGGGTGTTCTTTTTCTTAGGGACCGCCTTGCCTGCCCAGAAGCAGATCAGTTGTGTTGTTGGCCCTTGAGACAAAGGCTTTTGTGTCGGAGCGTGTGGGTGGTTTCAGGTGCTTGGTTATGTTGCATCTAGCCTCAGCTTAGGCGTGGTCGATTAGTCCACCATCGGTTGCGTGGCTTTGTAAGCAGGCTCCTCGAGTTAGAGCTGATGGCTTGTCCGGCCATTGGCAGAGTTGGTCTATGTTTGTGATTGCAGTCTTATGATTGCGTCTGCGTTCTGATGAAGTATGACGTGAAGTAGGAAGTTCGTTGCCGAGAGCTGTTGGTGGCTGGACATGTTGGCAATTGGTGTGATCGCTTGCTTGCTGCGCTTCACGCCTGCATTGGAGGAAGTGCATCTGTATCTGGACAATCCTGGCGGAGAAGGTACTTGTTCTGAGCAGTGACTTAGATGAGATTTAGAAGGATTTTATAGGAAGACATAAGAGCAGATGTGCTTGGTTCACCAACTGCCGTACCTACGCATGTGGATTGTTGATCATGGGGAGTATGATGTTACAGTCTGGTGGGTCTTCTTAGTGATGCATGCGTATATGTATGTATGTACTTTGTGCTGCCATTTTCAAGATTAGCTGCTGGCAAGGATTGAAAGGATTGACAAGGATTGGAAGGAGGGGGATGTGCCAGTGCAGCAAGGACCAGAGGTGGTTATCAGTGAGGGTGTGGTAAAAGAGGTGTCACAGTTCAAGTACTTGGGAAGTGTGCTTGTGACTGATGGCAGGTTGGATGTGGAGTTGAATATCAGGAGGGGTAAGGCTGTGGGGAGGTTTAAGCAGTTTGAAAAGATGTGGGGTACCAAGCATCTGTCATTGGCTACGAAGGTGAAGTGTTACAAGGCATATGTGTTGCCAATTCTGCTGTTCGGGAGTGAGTGTTGGTCCCTGACCAAAGTGCAATCGCAAAAGCTTGAGCGGGTGCACTCTAGCTGCCTTAGGAGCATCCTGGGGGTCAGGCTGTCAGATCGGCACACCAATGAGCATATCAGGAAATCATGTGGGGTAGCCACCTTGTCAGCATACATCACAGCAAATAGGCTGAGGTGGCTGGGGCATGTGGGCCGCATGGAGGAGGGCAGGTTGCCGCATATTGCGTTGTTCTCTTCATTACATGGTGACATGACGAGGCCAGTGGGTAGGCCTCGCCATACCTGGGAGAAATGCGTGTGTGCTGATCTGAAGGTGCTTGGTCAAGATGAGGGGAGCTGGGAGGCTTCATGTCAGATTAAGAGTGCTTGGAGGAAGAGGTTGTGGGATCTTACGCACCCTTGGGAAAGCCAACGGTTAGTGAGGTGTAGAAGGCGCACTAAGCAAGCTATTGATAAGCATGTGGAGCGCTATGTGGTGCCTTTCAGTGGCTGGGAGGATGGTGGTTCACCAGTACCTAGGTGGTGGGAGCCACCTCCAGCCCCTACTAGGGTGGTGCTTGATCCTGCTGCCTCCCCGCCACCCATGTGTGATGGAAGTGGAGCAGGTTTTGGGTTTTAGTGGTGGTGTTTGTTTCCCCTTGGTGTGCACGCCGTTGCATCTAGCCTCAGCTTGTGTGTGGCAAATCCACCATCGGTTGTGTGGCTTCGTGATTGTGATCAGGAGCCTTGTGTTTGTGGCCTAGGTTTGTTTGGCCATTGGCATTGCTGGTCTTGCGTTTTGATTGATTGATTGATTGATTGCTGCTGGCAACTCCAGTTGCTTGTGGTTGACCAGGTTTACTGCCAGTAAGCCTGTGACGTTCAAAAGCAGATGCCACTTGAAGATGTGCTCATGGATGGGTGTGGTTGATGGCATCTATCATCACATTGTGGTGGACGATCCATGCTGTTGCATCTGGCTTTTACTCTAAGTTGCATTGTCTGCTGGTGTGGCCTAAGTGGTTCACATGTGTAAGGGGCATCCTTATGGTTGGCTGGCATGGGGTTGTTGGACCCCAGTCATCAAGAACTTTGAGTTGTGCTGCATGGTCTTGGGTGACCTCTTGGCACATCCGCTGTTGCGTTCTTAATTGGCTGTGGTGAATAGATGGATGTCCAGGCTCGTAAGCTACCGCATGGTTTGATAAGACATCCTCTTGCAAGCTCCGTCTGCACTTAGGGTGGCTGTGACCTAGTGAGCTTCCCTGGCCTGGCATCGGCCACTGCTTTGATATCTATCATTTAGGGATGTATCATTTTTGCATCGTCGTGAGGGTAGTAATGCTCAGCAGGGCTGTCTGCTGGTTATGGATGAGTCACAGCCTTGATGCTGTCAGCAGTTGAATGGGCCAAGAGCTGCTCATGAGAGCTGCGTTCTTAGGCCGATTGCTGTCCGACACGATCTCTACATAGGTGCCTGTGACCACATGGGTAGTGATGTGTTGAAGGATGTGTTCACTTCAGCTTGGGTAGGTGTCCACTAGGGGTAATCAAGCAAGCGCGAGTACATAATGAGGTGTGATTGGAGCTTGAATAATGGGAGCACAAGGGCAGCTAGGTGGAGCGTTGGGGTGTGGCTAGGGCATAGCGAGTGGAGAAGGGAAAGTTGCTTTTGTGGCTATGGATGGGGCTGAGGAGTAGGGGAGCGGGCTGTAACAAAGAGCCAGGGGATGTGGTGGCTGGCTGGGTTAGGAGCTTGCATCCATGTGGTTGAATGATAATGGAGGGGGTCTAGGAGGACTGTGGTGTCTTGGAATAAGGACTCATGTGATTGTGAACAGTCCTCTTGCAGTGGGTGCCTTAGTCGATCTGCAATGTCACAATGGCCCTTCACGTTCTGCGCTGTGTGCTACCTGGGCAATTTAGTGCTGCATGTAACTCGCAGCGTGAGTATGTATATATTGTACATAAACATGACCAGCTTGCATTGAACAGCTGGAAGTCGGGATGCATGACCCAGTCCTTGTCTTCTGCTGTACAGGTAGCAGCATGCCTGCGGCTTGATGAGGAGGCTTTCACTCGGCTGCGTTTGCTAAGCATACAGCCTGATGCAGCAAGACAGCCCATGCCTGTGTATCAGGTCATGTCTTGGTCCAGCAGCTAGCAGATCCTGCAGTGAGGTGGATTTGCTGGTGGTCTGGAAGGCTTTATAGCATAGTAGTAGTGCTACGGGGATGGTTGAGCGATGGTCGTGCTGAATAAGTGGAGTTGAGTGGCAAGGCCCCCAGGGCTGCCCCTGCTGCTGCTGATTATATTGATGCTTCAGAGAGAAGGCACTATGTCTTGGCGACAACGTGCACCTCTTGAAGCATTAATTTTCACCATCCCAGCCTTTGCAGCTCCTCAGCCCTTCAGGCTGGGTGGGTTGCTATATAGTTTAGGTAGTGGATGATGTGGATCATCCAATCGGTGCTGCCCAGTTTAGCACAATATAGCATTGGGTTTTGGGTTCAGGATCCACTTTAAAGGTTAGGGTTTAAGGTGGGACACTTTGTGGAACCACATGATAGCATTATTTTGAGGTCCAGGTTTCACTTTAGGTTTACAATCTGGGGCAGGGCAGTGCATGACTTCGTGCAGAGCAACGTTCTGTTGCCTTCACCATCAATATTCCTCTGATACACTGCAGTATAGGGGAAGCAGTTGATTTTGGCTCAAATCTTGGCCTACGTAGCCATTCAGCAGCCGCTTGTAGCACTTATGGAGCTTTCTCCTTGTTCCATGCCTACAGGGTTACTTGCTGTGATTGCTAAGCCTTCTGGAATGGGATATATTTGTTAGGTATGTAGCTGCTGCAGATGAAGGATGATTTGGATAATGACAGATGTTTTTGCCAGCCCAGGTGCTTGGGAAGGACACACATCCATCATTGGGCACAGCGCCCTGGTCTTTGGCAAGTGGAAGGCCTTAGTTCCATTGGAAGCAGGAGCCAATCCATATACTGCATCCTTGTCTCGTGTCTCCTAGTGCATGCTGTTGATGCTTGTACGGTGCCTCATGGCTTTTGAAGGGCCTCAAATAGAATTATCTGCGTTTAAATTAGCTATGACCTAATGACAATGCATGCTTCATTGCTGACTGTGGTCCACATTGACTGTCAAGATGTTGTCCTCTCTGGGATGTTACTTGGTGCTACGCTTTACAATATGGTTTACTGCATGCCTGTGTTGCGGCATAACATTGCAACCCCTTGAACGTTAACATCAACATCTTTAGCAACCTGGACAGCCATCCTCAGCCCTTCAGATCAGTTGCCGTGCTATAAATTTGAGAAGTGGATGATAGATATGGATTTAGAGTTTAGCGTCCAGCTGCGGAAGCAGGTTTAGCTGCATTTTGGTCACCAAGTGATGGAGGCCCTGCTTCATGATCAGGAGATGCTGGATTGACTGGCGTGTGGCGCGGGACTGGGAGCCAGGGTTTAGGAGTAGGGTTCAGGTATAGAGCTGGTTTGCGCCTTTAGGCTAGGCCAAGCGAGGGAAGAGCTGTGGGTTCAGAATATGTTGGATCATGTTGGGCTACTGCATAGTACAGCATGGTCAGTCTGGGGTCATGGTTGATGACCGCGGACCCAGCTATCTAGCCATGCTGTGCGATACAAGAGCAATTTGGCTATGGTGGATGTTGCGAATGTCAAGAGTGGCCAGGGGGTGATATGAAGGCGGAGTTCATTGGTATGCTTCTCTTCACTACGGAGTTCTATGAAAACCTAGGATAGCATGCCACGATCCGTCTAGAGAGAAGAAAGAGTTGGGCACAGTCCGAGGGTGTTACTTAGGAGCCAGGTCTTAAAAGACCTATCTGCACCTCCTGCTTCAGGCTTTTGATCAATAAAGACTGTGAGAAGCAACCCTATCTTGGGTTTGCACCCCGCCCCCTTCCTTTTCCTCCTCCATCCAAACACATTCTTGTGGTTGGTCCCTGCATTGAGTGTAGCCAATTAGGGCTGGTGTGGGAGAGAGAAAGAGAGAGCTTGCGAGCAGATCACGTGGGTGTCCTCCAACGTGGGATTATGGGAAGCTGGCTGGCTGTATAGAGAATGCAATGGGCCCTGGATGGCCTTTGGACTGGTGTGGTTGCTGCTCCTGCTTCTGCGGGGTTGGGGTTTAGCGGTAGGGTTCAGGGTGCTACTGTAGAAGCAGCTTTAGCTGCTTTTTGAATTTTCTGGGGTGGGCCAAGCGGTGGAGGGATTGCTTTAAGATCAGGAGAGGTTGGATTGATGTTACTGCAGCCTCTAGTATTGTACAACATTACAAGTTGAGCTCAAGGCTAAGAACCCTGACCCATCCAATTATCCTTGCTGTACTACACCAGAGCCGAATTCGTCTACAGAAGGTGTGGCGCGGGACTGGGGGTTTGGGTTTAGGAGTAGGGTTTAGGTATGGAAACACTTGCGTCTTTACACTGGGCCAAGCGAGTGAAGGGTTGCAGAATCAGGATATGTTGGATTGTATTGGGCACCCGTATAGTACAGCATGGTAGTTGCAGGCATTGCGGTTGATGACCGCGGACCCGGCTATCCATGGCATGCTGTGCCGTACACAAGAGCAAAGTTGGCTACGGTGGATGTTGCGAACGTCAAGAGTGGCCATGGGGCCATATGAAGCAGGAGTTCATTAGCATGCTCCTTTTTCACTATAGACTTCTGTGGAGTCACTCCTTGGGCAATTTTGAGGAGGTCTTCTCAGAACTCTGTAGTGAAACTAAGGGGACTAGTTGAAATATGTGGTTCTGAGATAGCTGACATTCCAGGGTAAAAGGCCACACCAATCATCAATGTTGGGGCGGTTGGATGGGGTTCTGCCCCTGGCAGGTTCCTGTCCCTACACCGCCACAACTAGCAATATTGTTGACACAGCAGAAGCAGGGTTCAGGGTTTAAGCTGGCTGCAGCGCCTGTCGGGTCTTGAGTGTCAATGGCCCTGCCAATGTCAGTCGTAATGTGGAATTAGTGGTGAATGGTGCAGTGGACAGGGCGTTTGTATGTGTGTGAATCTTACATTGGCAAACCATCGGCACGCGTGCAGTGCCACAATTCACCACAGGCGTTTGTAGTGCTGCTGCTGACGTTAATGGTTGGTGCTGTTGGACGTCCCCTGGCGACAAGGTCCCTCCCCTCTAAAGCAATAATCTTATAATTTTGCAGCAGTTCAGCCCCAAGGCTGGGTGGGATCTTCTTTACTTGAGTAGTAAATGAAGTGGATCATCTGTGCTGCCTGGTTTGCCACAGCATAGCAATAGGCTTTAGGTTTAGGTTTTAACCTAGAACGCTAAGCTATGGCACTTGGTGCCTGATGTACCAAACATCACCCTTAGGGTAGCTTTTGAATAAGTCTATTCTACAGACTGTGCTGATGAAGGAGCGCGGCAGTCTGAGTGCCGGTCACCAACATGCTTGTTAGTGGCTGTAATAGCTTTGCTTGTACTATGTGCTGTTGCTGATGCACCTCAGCCACCTGGTGCAGTGAGAGCACAGGGACACGCCACAGCGGCAGGTCGCAGCAGATCTTGGAGTTATCATCAGCCTCTTAGCCAGTGGAGCTGGGTGGGTATGTGAAGGAGAAAAGAGCCAGCTACTGGGGTAGTGCCGTGTGCTGAATGAATTCTGGGTTGGTCGTTGCCTCCGGGGGAGGGGGGGGTGTTCTATCTGCTATTTGAAATAGGGAGCCTATATATTTGAAATAGGGATCCTATAAAAAACCCTCAAATGATACTAATAAGTTAGCTCCCAGGAGCATGCTGGTGACATGAGCAATATGGGTCCTTTCCTAACATAGATAGGATGGCTGGATGAGATACTGCTTCATAAGCAACGCCACAAATCATGCGCTAGCTCCAGGGCAGGTGCCATTGCTGTAAAGATTGGGAGTTTGGCTCAGTAGCTTCGAGTATAAATATAAATCCCTACCACCCCTCCCCCTCAGCCCTTGCCTCCCCAGACTGCAGGTTCTAGCTGGGGTTGAGCTGCATTGAGGTTCACGTGGTTAGAATTGACTTGGTGTGATGTTCTGGTTGATGCATCCCTGCTCATGAGTACTTTTTGCTGCTGCAGGTTCAGCAGACGGCATGTGCTGTGAGGTGCATTTTCTGCTGGGTTGGAGGGGCTTTGTAGGGTATTAGTATCTCTGCTGCAGGGGTAGAGACAAGGCATGCTGCAATAGTGGAGTTGAGAGGGGTGCCAGCACGGCCCTGCCTGTGCTGCTGACGATGTTGATGTTCTAAAATGCTTTGCCATGAGCCCCATTGTCGGGGTGACAATTGCACTCTTTTTGAAGCATTAATATCAACATCCTCAAATTCAGCAGCTTTTGAGCCCTTCAAGCAAAATGGGGTGCTACATACTTCATTGGTGGACAGTGTGGATCATTGGTGCTGTTTGGTTTACCACAACATAGCATAAGGTCTGAGGTTTTAAGTTTCACGTTGCTGGCTAGGGTTTGGCACTTGGGGCCTGGTGTAGCATTTAATGGACCCCAACATAGCAGGTTAGCTTTGGGTTTGTAAACCCTAAACAAATGTTGTGATAACCAAGGTCTTGCATTGCATTCCTTCATAAGCCATAGCATGCAGGTGTCAGGTGGAGGATTGAGCCGGACGATGGATAACTCCTAGGGTGTTAGCAAGATGACCAAGAACGATGCAGATTGGTCTGGTCTAGTGTAAGATTTGGAACATGGGTGATGCTCTTATCAAGGGTATGGCCCCCATACTTAGTCATAGTAATGAAAAAGGGCATGCTGGTAGGGGCGAGCAGGAATGGACTTTTATGCCAGGCAGGGATGCTACCACATCAGGTTCTCTGCTTTGGTGGAGCAGTGCTTAATGGATGGTTTGGTGGTCGCCTTTTTAGGTTGCCTTTTTAAGGTTCCAGGAAGGATCTTGGTGTACGTGGATTAGGGAGAACCATTACTAATGCTCAAATGATAGTCATAAGTTGGCTTCCCAGACCATCCTAGTGAGGTGAGCAATTGGGGTGGAAGTTCGTACGTAATGGGGGTGTGACCTTATGGTGCTGTGCCACCTGAGGTGGAGGACCTGTACACATTTCTTCGCATTGCTTCAGAAAGAACATGATGCTCCTGCGAGGAGCTTGCCAGCGTCCCGGCGGCATAGCACAACTTAAGCATAGCTGCTAAGGGGATGAGGTAAACTCTGGACTTTCTATGGGAAGCTTATGGCAACTAGTAAGCACTCCACTTAACGTCTGGTATCCTCATAATCTCAGGACATAGGTAATTACCTGTGCTCAGGGAAGTGAATGAGCATGGCATGCAACATGTTGCGGAGACCGCCGTGCCTGTGTTAAGATATGGTGCAGCTAATGTTGTATTGTACTAACTGGATGCGCGCTTGAGAAGCAGATGGGGCCACTCAGCTCATGGTGTACGGTGTTTCATGCTTGGGGTTCGCGCTGAATAGGGAGTCATGTCAGCTAGTGTGGCGTCTTGGCCGTGTTATTAAGAAGGGGTCATAGCTGCTCGTGTGTGCCAGAGCCGCTTCACATAGGTGCTGTGGATTTTCTAGGCGGTTTGGCACCCAGTATGAGAATGCTTTGTTTTCCATATTTTGAGGAGTGTCATGGGTTGCTAGGTAAATGAAGTTTTCTGGGATGTTTGGTGCTTTTCTGGGTGGCATATAGCAGCAACGAGGGTCAGCGGCTAAGAAATTATGTCATTGACTGTAGCGCTGGTGAAATGGTCTGGTTGAGGCGTTCCTGCTATGCTGTGACCATCAGTATAGTTTGCTGCTGCAGGTCCAGCGAAAAGAGCAGGTGGCATTTGCTGGCTGGTGGGCTGGTGAGACTTTGCAGCACACTACCGATAGATATTAGGTCTGCTGGAACGGTAGAGAGACAGTGTGTGCTAATTGAATGGAGTTGAGAGGTGGAGTGGCCATGGCTGCCCTCGCTTGTGCTGCGGCTCAACTGATTTACGGCTGATGATGTTGATGCTTCGAACTGTGCATCATCAATTGTGTTGGCCATAACATGCACCGCCTGAAGCCTCAACATCAGCATCTTCAACCTAGGAGCATAGGGTGCCTTAAAATCTTTGTAGTTATCATAAGTAGATAGATAGTGGGGATGAGCTCTGGTTTTAAACTGCCTGGGGGATTTTGGATTTTGTTATAAGGATGATGGCTGTTAAACTGAGATGCGGAGGTAAGGGTCACTCTGGAGGCGAGGTGGGATGATTGTCCATTGCTCGCACATCACCTCAAGAGGAACATTTACCTCCATACATACTGAAGGAGAGGTGCCAGTACATAGTGCAGTGAGGGATGGAGGGGCCATTGCACAGTGCTGCCCGCACTGCCGTTGTTTATGACAAATGTTCCTTGGGAGGGAGTAGGCCCTGTACTTGGACAGCAAATGCAGATAATCTACAGTGAAAGCTGAGAGCCTTTGGTGGCAATCCTGTAGAAACCTAGCTAGGGGGCCGGCCCTAGACCCAGATTTGCTTGGCAGTGTTTTTGTGGAAGGACTCCAATTGAGCTTGCTGTCCAGTGTATGGCAATGCACTTCATCTATGGGACAGTTGGCAGTGACTGTAGTGATAAAAACTGTCGGATAAGTAGCATGCCAGTCCTGATCTCGTGTCTAGATACTCAAGCTGCTGGGCACATGCAACCTCAAGGTGAATGTGCCACCTTGTTCTTCCTGTTTTCCTTGGCACATACGGATTGAGGAAGATAAGGTGGCAACATTACCTGCAGGACATGTGCCATTGTGATTGCACAGATGTCCAATTGGTAACTGTCCGATCAGAGTGTGTGGTGTTTAGGGTTTACCACAGAGAAACATGTTCTGGAGTGTTGTTGCACTACTCTTGTCTGAACGAGCAGAGGCAGGAAGCAGAAGGGGCAAGGAATGTTGCCGTTGAGCAAGTACAAGCAGGAGACATAATGTTCAGCTGAATCAGGAGAAGCAGTGTTTCAGCACGAGAAGCAAGAAGCATGAGCAGCAGAATACCGCGGAAGGTGACAATAACAGGAGTGGGGAAGTTGTGGAGGGGGGGGGGGAGTTGGGGAGGCTGGAAATTCTGGGTAGTGCATTTATCGCTAGCACTTTGTCACCTTGCTGAGAGCCAACTCACGAAGGCCTGATAAATGCTGCTGTTTACAGTTGAGGGTGTCTTTGGGGAGCCAGGGAGGAGTCCAGGGGGGGGGGGAGGCTGTTTTTCGGGAGCCCGGGGGGGGGGGGCAGGGGGGCAAGCAGAGCGGGGTGAGGAAGGAGCAGGGGGAAAGCTGGGCAGTAAGGGGACTGCATGCGCATGCTATTTCAGAGCCTAGAGCATTTCAGACAGACACAAGGGTCAAGGTAGAACATGCTGTCTATCTGCGGCTGCAGTGCTGCAGAAGTGGTACTTATGGCAGTTACCCTTAGCTGGAGGCAGTGGGCTTCTGTTTTGACATTGTTCTATCAGGCATGGGGCGGGTTACAACAGGTCCAAGGCAGCACTGACGGAAGCAGTGAGTGAGAGAGTGAGTGGGTGAGTGAGTGGACGTCGGGTGTTAGTCCTGCGTAGTTTTATGGAAGAGGCGGCACTAGCACACGTGGTGCGTTCCTCCAATAGGCCTATTTCCTTAATTGTACGCCACAAATGGTGTGCGTAGATGCAACCATGTAACCATGCGTTCCTCCCCAACCATGTCCTCCCAATCCATCAAAAACATACATACGGAGCTACCCGATGCCTGTCCTCATGGATCACTGCAGATGTGCTCTGCTGCTAAAAAATCTGTCGGTGTTGCCAGATTTATTGCATGTGTTGCGTGGTGCATATTGCCAACTTGACGGAAGCAATCCTAATGGACAATACTAGACAGCAGCAGCAGTTGCTGCATGCAGCAGTAGCAGTATGAGCAGCTTATACCAGCTGATGCTGCCATCAACCAGCTTTACTGGACAGCTAAGCTCATAGCATGCAGCAGCAGCTTATGCTCCGCAAAGTGGTCTACAACTAGGGACTGATTTATCGATTAAATACCATGCCACTACTAATCTAGTGTATATGTACGTAAGTTAAAGGGATGTGCTGTGCAGGGAGGGCATCAGGTAGACAAAAGCACTGACAACATTGAGGCGTACTTGCCACCTGTGCCTCTCCATCCCATTCTATTGACAGATAAGGATTGAGAGAGACAAGCTGGCAACGATACCTGCAGGACATGTGCGCTTGTGTACATATGTTCGATAGGTAACAGACCGGGGGGGGGGTTAGGATTTGGGGTTTAAGACCACAGAAAACCTGCTTTGGAATGTTGATGCACTACTGTAGTCTGAATGAGCAGAAGCAGGAAGCAGAATGGGGCGGCAGGAATGTTGAATTGTGCAAGTACAAGCATGAGAAGAAAGGTTGAGCTGAATCAGGAGATGGGAGTAAAAGCAGTGTTTCAGCACAAGAAGCAAGAAGCATGAGTAGCAGAATACCGGGGAAGGTGACAATCACAGGAGTTTGCAAAGCAGCAACAGCGACATGGGCAGGAGCTAGTGAGCAGAGATCAGATCAGGGTCAGCTGAAGCATGAGAAGGATTATGAGAATGATACCTAAGCGACCAACATAAACAGCACATCCAGCAGCTGCTCTGGCTGGGTACTATGGCTACTAGTGGCTTATGAAAAGTGAAGTCCATTATAAGAACATGGATCGAGCGAATGGTGCTGCTGTATCTTTCAAGGATGGGACATTCATCAGCGAAGTCCATCCATCGTTCATAAGCAGGCTGATTGGAGGTTGATGAATGCTGCTTTCTTTGGCCAGGCGTGAGTGCATGTCAAGTAGATCTGTTGGCGGCGTATGTAGGGTTCATCGGCATGGGTGTGGGCTTACCAAGTTCGGGATACATGCCACGTGCCAAGGTTCTGTGGAAGGGCAGGTTGGAAGTGAAGCTAGCTAGTTAGGGTGCAAGCTCCCACTGTGCTTGATATCATGCAGTTCATGACATGGGGGGCAATCCCACCCTGGGTGCCAGGCTTTAGGCTGCTCTGCTAGCTGCCAATGATTGGGATGTGCATCTGCTGGCCATCCAAGAGGGGCAGGTTGGGACGTGACGCTGGGAACGTGCAGACGGAAGCTTGAGGAGGGCTAGTACTGGACCCTGTTAGTATAGAGGGGTTATAGAAGAGGAATATTCTATAACCCCAGGAATATAATATATTGTTGAATACGTGCAGGGATTTCCCCTGACCTAGTATATAGATAGGCCCCATGGGCACAGGGCTACCTTGAGGCTGAGCAATTGTCCATGTGAGCTTGTTCTCTGGGTGAACGAAGCATTCATGGTGAACACCTCATATGGAATATCACTTGTTGCACATAGCCCTTTGTCAATTGCTGTTACCAAATCTTGACAGCTGGATGCTCAACATGCCTACCATCATGTCTGTATATATATGTGTGTGGGTGCATCATTCATAGAGAAATTCCTGTGGTGTTTCACCCTGCACTCACACACAACTTTGACAGATTGCTACCCCAGTGTGCGTGGAATGGAGTATACCGGTTCATGCATCTTTATGTCTGTGTTGGATTGCGTAAGACTTATTGGTAAGGACGACATACCAATTATAGGTCTTTTGATTGATAAGGACGACATAATGCCGGTGGTGGCTTGTGAGCAAAACCCTAGTGCCAGCTATGTGAGATTGAGGCTAGATGGGTGGAAGGCTCTGGAGACTAAACCTCTGGGCGGGCGGGAGTCTGAGGAGGGGGCACTTTGGGAGGGGGGTGTTCAACCGCGGTGCGAGAGTAGGGGGGGGTCGAACTTTGGGGCAGAGCAAGCGAGTTGGGGGGGCGGCGGGAGTTGAAGGGGCGGGAGTTGGGGGTGGGGGTGGGGGGGGGGGGGTGTGACGATTTTGGGGGAGGGGGAGTTGGGGAGGCTGTAAACTCCAATGGCTGGCGCATGTATCGCTAGCACTTTGCTGAGAGGCAAGTAACAAAGGTTTGATGAATGCTGCTATTCACAGTTGAGTGTGTGAATAGGGAGCCAGGGAGGAGCCGGGGAGGAGCCAGGGAAGAGCCAGGGAAGAGCCAGGGAGGAGCCAGGGAGGAGCCGGGGGGTAGCGGGAAGGGAGTCGGGGGGGGGGGGGAGAGCAGGATGCTGGGCAGTAAGAGAATTGCACGTGCGTGCCAATGTGGGCCTAGTGCACTTCATGAAGACGCAAGGTTCAAGGCCGTGAAACTCCCTTTTTATCTGCCACGGCTGCAGTGTTAAAGAGACAGTACCTACAGATGTGCCTTTTACCCTTAGCTGGAGGCACCGTGCTTTTGTTTAATGTTGTTCCGTAGGCATGGGGCGGGTTGCAACAGGTCCAAGGCAGCACTGCCAGAAGCAGCTTATACATGTAAATAATGCAAGACAGCAGAACTCAGCAGCTACAGCACTAGCAGTAGGAGCAGCTTCTACCAGTTGCTGCTGCAGGATTACTAGGCCAGCTAGACAGCTAAGCTGTACTGATGCAGCAGCAGGAGGTTAAGCTGCAGGAAAGAGGTTCTGTAATGATTAATCGGCTGACTAGGATGCCGCTACTGATCTTGTGTCTAGATACTTGAGGTGCTGGGCACATGCTGTGGCAGTGAGGGCACCAAAGGGACAATAGCAGTGACAACGTACCTTGAGGCGCAGTTGCCACCTTGTTCTCCCATTTCATTCCTTGGCATTTAAGAATCATGAGGGACAAGGTGGCACTCTGCAGCCTGCAGGACATGTGCACTTCCTGTTTAAGTGTGCACTATTAGATTGTCCGACCAGATTGTGCAGGGTTTGGGGTTTAACACCACAAACAAAACTGGTTTGGGCTGTTGTTGCACAAAAGGAGTCTGAATGAGCAGAGGCAGAAATATTGTGTGTTGATCAACAGTATATGGTTAGAATACGGGATTCCCTCTACTGTAAGGATCACACGCCGCCTTGTCGTTTCCTCAGTCTGAAGGGTCCTGGAATGCACCTCCTGAGTGTCTCTGCATGCATTTGATAGGTGGTCTTTACGCTCTGTGTAAATGTACTGTATGTATGTACTTAGTCAAGTCTCTGGCAGGCAACTACTTCGTTGTGAGGGCTGCTGATCACAAGGGTGTAGGATATGCTGCAGCAGGTATGGCTTTCAGCAGCATCTCACACCCTTGTCACTGGTGCCGTCCCTAAACCCTAAACCCTGAGCTAGGTCAGTAGGGTCTTAACTGCCCTGCTGTGGTCACATCATAAGGTCATCACCTTCAGCAGCATCTCACACCTTTGTCACCGGGGCCTTCATCTGCCAAATGTATCTAGCCCAGCAGGAGACACAAAACAAATGATGCAGCTACTATCGAGATACATTTACCTTGTCCAGAGCATGATTCTGACTAGGAAATGTACCCTGGTGTGATTCTCACATGGCATTCTGTCCCTGCTTCTAGGCTTAAGGTAGGCATACCATTTGAAAAGGACAGGGAATATTAGAAAGATCTCTTCAATGCCATGTTGTGCCTGGCAACTTGAGAGAATCAGTAGCCATGCTCTCAATTCATAGAGCTGTCAACGGGGGTAGACAGAAAAGCCAGAGCTGCTGGGCCAGCTGTAAAGGGGACAAGGGTCAGAGAATCATTGCTGGTCTCCTGTCACTGAAGCACACATAGCTGGGGTATTGTTGGCATTCTGCGGGACCGGTTATGTAACTACCTTGTGTGTTAAGCAGCCCGTCTCAGGTCGACTGCGACCATGCGGAGCCCTGCATCCCCGTACATGCTTGCTTCGTACACCTTGGTCCAGTCCAGGCCAGGGGGCACGCATGTGGACGGCGCTGCCTCAGCTATGCTTTTCTAACATCTTCTTGTGAGCTCAATTTGAAGATCAAGTATGTACTTGTGCAACACATTGGGATCTTGTGCTACTTAAGTTGGAGGGAGTTTTTGCAACAGGAAGAACTAGCAAAATCAATAGAAGCACGAGCGGAAAAACAGGAAAGAGTGGCAGCAGCAAGGGCAGGAGCAGGACTAGAGGAGTAAAAGTACCAATAACAGGAGCAGGACAGCAGTAAAAACAGCACAAGAAAGCAGCCAAAGCAGCAGCAGGAGCAGGAATGGGACAAAAGAGAGCAAAAACAGCAATAGAACACGACGAGGTAGGAGGATGTTCAGTAGCAGCCGGAGGAACAACTAGAGTGGGCATAGAAGCAAGAGTTGCAGCATAGAAGCAAGAGTTGCAGCATAGAAGCAAGAGTTGCAGCAGGGCAGAAAGCAGGAGGACAGGAAGAGCACCTTGGCAACAGCATCAGTGGTTGCATACAGACCAAAGAAGAACCACAGGGAAACAGAAAGAGAGAGAAAGGTGGCGAGAAGGGGGAACCCCTTCCTGCATACGTTCAAGGGAGTGGGCCACGAGGACCACAGGACTTGTTCACACGTAAAGGGTCCTGGCAATGCACCTCCTAAGTGTCTTTGCATTCATGATGGCAGTTTCCCAGTGCTGCATGAGGTTACGGTGTTTGGTAGTTGTAAGTGGTCCATTTTCTGGCAGGCAAGCTGAGGGATAGGTAACTATTCTGTGAAGTCTCCTGCTGTAGTGACAGGTATGGGCTTACGTTCGCCTACTGCATCACACACACTTGCCACCGCTTCCCAGCATCCCCCAGCAGGAGGCCTGGATTTGCACATGGTGGGCCTGGCCATGGTGCCAGCAGGCCTGAAGGCAAGCAGACCATGTGAAAGAGACAGGGGCCATAGCTTTGTGCCACTCTTGAAGTGGAAGTGGACCGTTGCTCAGAATCGACACCTGTGCCGATGTACATCTCCCAGCTACTTGGAAGCTAATGAGGGGACTTTTCTAACCAAGGACCAACCCAAGGTGTGGCTTTAGGTGCTGGGGGAGGCTAGTACCCGGCTAGCAGAGGCTAGTGGCTTCTCATCATCCAAAGCTGCTGGGCGTGCTCAAAGGGGGATCATGCCAAGAGGGTATCACTGCTGGTCATTCTTGTATTTGAGTCACACCTAACTGGGGCATTATTGACAATGTGCGGGACTGGTTTGCTAACACTCTTCTCTGCTTTTGTGTGAAGCAGCCAGGTGAGGGAGAGGTTTGAGAAGCATTGCTTTGCTTACGTTCCACATGCATGATGTTGTCGGTAAGATTGAAAGGAGAACCCTGTTTGGGCTCTTTCTGTCCCTGTGAACAGTTCTTCATATGTGTGCAGCAGGCTGTCTCATCGTTTGCTTCTATAATCTGCCCTTGTCATTCCCAGTTGGTTCCTGATCAACCGCTTTGTGGCCGAGCAGGACACTGGGTACAATGATGCACAAGCTGGAAGCAGATTTGTCACCAGAAATAAGCAGCAGAGGCAGGGCAGAAGAAGAGGTACGAGGAGCAGAAACAGCAGCATAAGCAAAAGAAAGCAGCAGTAGGAGCAGAAGCATAAGCATAAGCAGCAGTCTAAGCAAAAGAAATCAGCAGCCGCAGGAGCAGAAGCAGGGCGTGAGGCAAGCGAGCAGAAGCAGCGATAAAAGGAACTCCTCATGGCCAGGAGCAGGAGAAGGAGCAGAAGAAAGCACTCAAAGCAGTAGCAGGAGCAGCTGGAGGGGCAGCAGCACAACAGGAGACAGGTGCGCACATAGGAAGGGCAGGGGGCCTGACAGCAGCAGGGGACAAGGGCAGCAGCCACGGGGAACAAGAGAAGCAAAGAAAGAGAAATTCTGTTTTCTGGATCCGGCATAACAAGGATAGACGCATCCAGGATGAAGAATAAGAGCAGTAGCAAAGTACTGGCAAAGGAGGAGCAGAAGTGACGAGCCAAAAAGGTAGCAGCAGGATGAAAGCAAAGGCAAGATTGAACATAGCCAAAGCAGCAGCAGCTGCAGCAGGAGGTGCAGGAATAATAGAATCAGGGTATGGCTAGGGCACAAGCAGGAGAGGGGCAGAAGAGACGATTGGGCGTCAAGTAGTAGCAACAGAACTTGACCAAGGAGCAGAGAATCAATCCGAAGGCAGCAGCCGAATCAAGACTAGACCAGCAGAGACGGGCAGGCGAAGCAGCAGGAGTAGGAGCAGCAAGGAAAGTGGGAGGGAGCGGGCACAATTGGACGAGAGCAGCTGCAGGAGTAGCAGGGAAGCATAAGCAAGGATAAAGAAAAGAAGAGTGAAACAATTAGGAAGTACAAGCCTCGACCGGGAGAGAAAAGAGAAAGCATGAGGAGCTGATGAAAGATTTTTGGGAGAAGGGACAGAAAGGCAGCAGCTGCAGCTCACACGATAACAGCACAGCAGCAGTAGTAGCAGCAATGCTGCAAAAGCGACAGGACCAGTGGGCAGAAGGACCAGAATTTAATGGAGCATAAGGACAGCAGTTGAAGAAGGGTCTAGGGGTTAGGGGTTCCGCAGTTCCATCCGCTGCCGGGGACATTAGCATCTCATTTGGTACCAGCTTGATTGGGCAATCTAGAACCATAAGTTGGCAGTAATGGTGTGTGGCACGGTGCATGTCCCCTGCCTCTGCTGGACTCTTTGACATTGCCTCTTTCTGCTGTTTAAAATTGTAATTGGATCTTTTAGGGTTTAGGGTTTAGGGTTTAGGGTCAAGAGCTGCATGGCTCCAGCAGATGCCAAGGACTTTGGCAGCGACAGCTTCCACCATCTCAATTCATACCAGATGCATTCTTATCGTTCACTGAGACGTTTCAATTATCAATTACCAGACAACCCCGTCGAAGGGGGGCACCGGTGGGGGTTGCGCCACCCTCAAGGAGTCAACTTATGCAGTAATGACATTGACTCGAGTTCCTGTTCAAAATCCTCACAATGGCTGCCACCAGCCCGACCCTAATCCCTTGTCTCAATTGTGCCTGCGTTTATGTTTCAGCTGCCAGTGGTTCAACCTCTAGTAGGATCCATGCAAAGAGCATGCTTGTCCTGGGTCCTGCTCGATTTACTGCCATACATACTCTATTGCTGACAGACAATTCTGTGATATGGATACCTGCCATCTGCTAGGGTTGTATGGGGTAGTGCCAATGCTTAGAATGCCTGCGATCTGCTTTTTGCTCTGCAGGGTCTTTTGAAGGAAAGAGTGCAAGGCAGTGCTCCTCTCACCATGCTGAAGTATGATCCTTGGCTGACTTCCTCAAGCTTTAGACAGACGTGTCCATCAAACAGGCTCTTGATGATGCAGTGAAGCTGGTGGGGATGGAGGTGGGGAGTAGAGCAGCAGGAGCAATGACGAAGCAATGACACAGATGGGCGTGCCACTGTGAGCATGTTAGCACGTATTGCAGCAATTGAAATTGCCCGTGGAGACCAGTGGGAAACATGGCAAGCTGAGTTAATGAGTGAAAGAGTGAGGTTGGGGCACTGCCCTGGTTGAGGCCCGCTGGATTCAGATGATACAGTCATTACAAGGAAGGGGCCTCAGCAGCTAGCACTACCGCATTGGTGTAGGACATGTCAACCTGCCAGTCACTTAAGTGGCTTTTAAGTACCCTTGGTGGACGGTCTGCTTGCCGTTGACTGCTGCTACTACTGCTGCTGCTGCTGCTGGACCTTTTCTCTGCTGTGACTGTTGCCCATGGTGCCGGTCAAGGGACCCGGAGGTTGTATCTCCGCCCCTGCTCCTATTGCCTCAGCTGCTCCTAGTGTTTTGTTTGATATATCTAACATGAAGGATAAATGAAGAGTAGAGACTGGAACAGCTGGAACTGCTGCTGCTCCTCAATATTCTGTTGTCGCTGCTCTTGCGCAACTAAATAATGTCCATCGATCAAATGAATCTTGCCATTGAGGAGCTTGCAAATGCTGCTGCTGCTACTTGTATGATAGCTGCTTCTCCTGCTGCTGGCCCCTTTTTCTCCCGGCTTCCTGGCTGCAAAGTGGTGCTGCTTCTGTTCTCACTGCTCACTTCTGCCCACTGGATGGGGTTCTGCTGCTCACCTGCGGCTCCTGCTGCTGCTGCTGCTGCTGCTGCTGCAAGTATCAAGTTATATAACCTTGGTGGCCCCCTACCCTTCCGTGCTGTTTTGAGCAGTCTGTTCTTGCTGGTAGCCGCGGTACATAATCGATCAATTGCTGCTGCATGCTACTGCTGTAGTCCTAAAAAAGTTTTCATGTACCTCTTTTGCCTTCTCTGCTGATTGGACTATGCACCCGTCTAACTGCAGCAGCTACTGCTTAACAACGCGACAGTGCTGCAGCTAATTGAAGTTCACTGGGGAGGTTGCCTGCTCAGGAAGGGGGCCACCCCTCCTTTGCCTCTCTAGCGGTTTGCAACCGCATGCCACTTGGTCGTGAGGCCCAGCGCTAGCTGAAAGTTGCTGCAAGTCTTGTAGCATGTTTTAATGCCTTGGGGCGAGTCTCACTGCGAAGGACGCTTTCACAGAGTTGGTTTTGTAGGCGCGTACATCTGCAGAGCATCGGAGTCATCGGAATCGTCATGGGCATTTTACGGATGATCTTAGCTCGCACTTGTACAATGCTTGGCACGCGATACATCCGTACAGCCTTGGTATGTGAGCTCTTACCTAGCCGTGGCTGGGACAGAGTTGCCCTCACCGATGTGATGCCCGAGTTTAGCTAGCGGCCACAGGGGCAGCGAACGAATAAGCATCGGTGGCTCTCGGTATCATCTGCCAGGCAGCAGCTGTAAGCTAATGTACTTTTAGTTTTGTCCGAAGGAAGAGGTTGCCTTATGAGTCACTTCCCGCACCGCTTGGTCCGCACGCTGATGCACTTCCAGCGCTGACCTGCATCCAAATGACGTCATGGAGGGCGCTGACGTGGCGCATCATAGCTGCCGCTGAAAAATAAGCAAGGTATATAACCCGCAGGAGCTCACGCCTACCAAGACCGACGAAGCCCCTTATCAGCTGGCCCTACCGATTGGTGTAGGGCATGTCAACCTGAAGGGCGCTGAAGGTCTTGGACCTGCTGGAAGATGACGTCCGCCCATCGCAAGGAAGGCCCCTTATCAGCTGGCCCTACCCATTGGTGTAGGGCATGTCAACCTGGGCGCCTTTTGTTGCACCGCATATGCGGACCACTTGCCCAACCTACCATTTACCCACCATTCAAGGGCCTTCTCAACTCCTCTTTTGTTTCTTATTGTACTCAGACGCTTGACTCAAGCCATGGACACTCCATCTGATCGAAGTCATGTGGCGGGAGCTGTATGGTCAGGGGCTCTGCAGTCGAATCTATCTATCTCCCATACTTTGAAGGCTAGCTTGTGTTTGTATATCTAACATGAATGGTGAATGATGATATGAAATTGGGACGAAGGCTAGCTTATGCACGTCATTCATCCAGTAAGGCTTCACTTAGTCATCTAAACATTTCCTACTCCGATCAATCATTAACCCTGCAAGTGACCATCCACCTGCCACTGCTCACTGCTCCTGGCAGCAACAGATAGATGCAAGTCAAGCCGGGCATTTGGAGCCGGTGCAACAGACTGGCCTTTAGAGCCCTGATAAACCTCGCAATGAATGCACCCTGCTATGGATAGATATACATATGCTTGCAACAAGCAAGAGCAGCTCAATGTCAATCAAGCAGAATATTGGTTGTGCCACCAAAAGCAATGGTCGGTGGCAGCCACCACCCCTTGAACAACTATTGCACCTCAAGCCCTATGAAGCTTCTTCCTAGTATGGTCCAGCAGGGGCTGCACACTGCTACATGCTGCCCTTACCTCATATACAGATGGGGCCACTACCATTCGGAGCCCATTACTTGTTTTCTTAACACACCCCTCCTCTTTTGTGTGGAGCAGCCACTTGAGGGAAAGGTTTGAGAAGCATCACTTGCTTTGCTTATGCTCTACTCCATGTTGTCGTCATGCATTGGCATTAGTAAGGTGGACATGAAAGGCCTGTTGGGCTTTGTCTGTCTCTTTGATGAGTATGTTATATGCCTGCAGCCAACTGCCTCAGCTTTTGATTCTGCAATCTGTTCTGGTCACCTTTCCTGTCAGCTTTCAGTCCTGTGAAAGTTTGTGGCTATGCAGGACACTATGTACAATGATGCATAAGCTGGACGCTGATTTAGCACCAGAGAAAAAGAAGAAGCAGGGGCAGAGAAAGAGAGATGGTGCAGAAGCAGCAGCATGAGCAGAGGAAAGCAGCCTAAGCAGACGCAGGACTTGCTGCACACGAGCAGAAGCAGCCAATAACAGAAACATGAGCACGAGAACGAACAGGAGAAAGTACTCAAAGCAGTAGCAGAAGTTGCTGGAGGGGCAGCAGCAGAACAGGAAGCAGGAGCGCAGGAAGAGCAGGGAGCGCAAGCAGCGGCAGGGGACGAGGGCAGCAGCCACAGGGAACAAGAGAAGCAAAGAACTAGAAAGCAGAAGATGGATGCTACATAGGAAGCAAAGCGGAAAATAAGAGGGATAGCTACGCCAAGCGACTGCAGCGTTGGTCTGCATACCACTGCTGCAGTCCCAGCCCGCGTAAGCGGAGGGAGAGGCAGCTGAGGCTAGGGTGTCTAGCTTCATGTCCGCTACTGTACTCTGCAATCGCTGCTGTGGGTGGGCATCTCGCATAGCAAGGATAGAAGAAGCAGGATGAAGAGTGAGAGCAATACCAACTCACTGGCAAAGCTGGAGCAGGCGTAAAGGGCCAAGACAGTAGCAGCATGAGTAAAACAAAAGCAGGACTGGACATAGCCAAAACAGCAAGAGCAGAAGGAGGTACAGGAACAATAGAACTAGAAGAAGGGTACCGTAAGGGTCCAATCAGGAGTATAAGTGTGAGAGAGGCAGAAGAGGGGAATGGGAAGCCGTATCAACACTTTGAACAAGGACCAGGTGAACCAGCCCAAAAGCAGCAGCCCTATGAAAGCTAGCGGAGCGGGTAGAGACTTGCAACAGGAGGAGCAGCAGGAGCAGCAAGGAAAGTGGGAGGTGGGGAGGAGCATACGGCAGAGTAGCTGCAGAAGTAGCAGAGAAGCACTAGCATGGGAGAAATGAAAAGACGAGGAAACAATTAGGAAGCACAAGCCTTCAGGGGACGAAGAAGGGGAAGCACGAGGAGCTGACAAAAGAGCACGGGTAGGAGGAGTTGAAAGGCAGAAGCAGCAGCAGCAGCACAGGCGGGCACAGATAGAAGATAAAAAGTCAGTGACAACATTAGCAACACAGCACAAGCAACAGGGCCAGCGAGCAGAAGGACGGGCAGTCAAATGGAGCATGATCAGCAGGCTGCATTTAGTCGAAGCTTTACGGTTAAGGAAATATGCAGCTCAACCTGGTGCCGGTTACCTTAGCCCCTCACCCTGAAGCAACTCTTGCCTGGGCTTCCGCCACCATACTCCTGTAGGAATGGTGTGTGGTGCATGTCCCCTGCCTCTCCTGCTCCCCTGACGCTTACTGCTGTTTCGGTTTGGGCTTGGGTCGAAGTTGAGGGTTTAGGACTTCCATATCTCCAGCAGTTGCCAAGGACTTGGCAGCGACAGGTTCCAAGTTACCTCGCTTCGTTTCCACCATATGGGTGCATGCTCACTGGCCACCCTCAAAGCTCGCTTACAATTCTCACTTCCTTTCTGCATGCCTTTTGGGGTCACCCAGGGTGATTCAACCTCTAGAAAGATGTATGCAAAAATCACGCATGTCCTGAATCCTGCTTATCTTCTGCTGTTCTCAATTGCTGGGCAACTATTGTGTTTCAATTTGCTACTGATTTATTATCTGCCATAGTCTGTGGCTTGAGGACTATTTAGGAATGATTTCTGGCACTCACTAAGCTAACTGGAGTAGTATCAATGTTTAATTGTACCGCCTGCTTTCTTCTCATTTGCAGGGTCTGTTGAAGAAAGGGATGCAAGGCAATGCTACTCTCACCATACTAAAGTATGATCAGGACAGGAACGGCAGCCTCTCCTTGGCTGAGTTCCTCAAGCTGTACACAGACGTGTTCATCAAACATGCTCCTGAAGATGCAGTGAAGCTGGTAGGGATGGAGGTGGGGAAGAGAGCAGCAGGAGCACTGACACAGATGGGCGTGACGCTGTGATGGTATGCTGCAGGCACATATTGCAGGCAGTATCTTGAGGGCATGTGGCGGTGGTACCTCAGGGGACTGAGCCCGTTCACCAGAGTATGCTGGGTGAATTGTACTGAAGATCTCGTGCACTGCTGCTGCCATGCAGTGCCTCCCAATCGTGATTTGCAAGCGGCAGCTGCAGGGGTGCTGATTATAAGGGTGTTGGGCTGGTTTGGCAAGTGCATGGGCCACTTTGTAGGGTCCTGTGGTGTACAGGGAGGGTTTAATATAAGGCAATTTCAGAAGGGCGGCCAGTGTGTGGACGGTATGCTTGCTTCCTTGCGCTTCTGCTGTGCCCGTGATGCCTACGTGTGCACTGTGCCCTCGACCTGAAGGCTTGCTTAATGATAAGAATGACTATATTGACGTCACCAGCCGTCTTTTCCGGTCGTGAATCGCCATTCAATTGGCAGGTCTCAGGCATAATCTTAATCCTGCTTCAGCTCCTTACTTTCGGTGATGTTTTCAGGAGCAGTAGTAGTTGCTTCTGAAACATTCCTTACGGGCTTAGTTAGCACGCAACCAAAGCAATTGTATAAGTCCTCGTAGACTGTAGTGTGGAACAGAAGGGTATGCTGACTTGTGGCCTCGGTTGTGTTGCGTTGTAGATAGATGGATGGGCGAGCTGCAAGCGAATATGCACCAGTGGCTACATGTTTCGAATGCAACTTTCACTTCCCGCAAACGCGTTTCTCTTCACATTCATCCAGAGTAAAATCGCATCTCTTATTCTTTCCGCACCGCTTGGTCCGCACGCATGATGCATCCAGCGCTGACCTGCCCCCTACACATGACGTCATAATTGGCGCTGAGGTGGCACGTCACATCTATGGCAGAAGTACTTATCGTGGTATATAAACCGTAGGAGCCACTGGCCATCATAACATGCTACTGGGGCTCTTGGGGCTAAATAGAGTGCTTGGAGGGAGTCGCCCTTTGGGCATTCCCGCGCATATTAATAATCCACAAATATTGTTTTATGTTCAACGACCGCTGTTTCTGTCGTTCTGCCCTGCTAGTAGCTGCCTTGCATTGTCTGCAGCTACACCGAGACTACACCTTAAAAGATTGCATCATTTTGTTTGCTTTCCTTCGAATATTTTTTCCCGTTTGCATAATGCATGCCAGTCTTGAATGCACGTCAAACTCAAAAAAAACCTGCTGGGAATGGATGGTACCGGTACGTTTCCTACAAGGAGGGCCTCTTAGCAGCTGGAACTACGTATTGCGGTTGTTGGGCATGTCAAGATGCCAGTAGGTTTTGAGTAATCTTGGCGGAGGGCCTGCCTGCCATCAACCGCTGCTGCTGCTGCTGTTGCTGTTGCTGGCCTTTTCTTAGCTGCTGCTGCCCAGGCTGCCCCTCACTAGGCCTGCAGGTTATGTCTCCCCTCCTGCTACTATTGCCGCTGCTGCTGCTGCTGCTGCTCCTAGTCAGCATCTTGTTGTTGCTGCACTGTTGTGCTGTCCATGCGCCAATGTCGCCATTGAGGAGCTTCATGCACATGCTGTTGCTGCTATTTAGTGTATGATGGTTGCTTCTCCTGCTGCTGGCCCCTTCTCCTCCCGTCTTCCTGCTGCAACTGGTACTGTTCTCACTGCTGCTTCTGCACGCTGGATAAGGTTCCTGCTGCTGCTCCTGCTCCTGTTGCTGCAGGTATTGAAGGGCGTAAAAGGTAATATCTTCCCTTGCTGGCCCCCTACCCCTCCGGCGCTCCGTTGTTAGGCTGCCGGCTAGTTTGAGCAGTTTGGTCTTGCTGGTAGCGGTGGTACAACTCGGTTGATTGCTGCTCCTGCTGTACTCCCATGCTTCTCTCCCTGTACGGCAGCTCTTGCCTGCATTAAATGGTGCATTGACTGTGCACTTGCCCTGCTGCACCTGTCTGGCTGCAACAGCTACTGTTGGTCAGCAACATAGTGCTGCAGCTGATTGAACTAGATATCTTTTGGCGAAGCTGGTACATAAAATGTGTGTCTTCATAGATGAAGATATTGAGTGGGTGTTTGATCTGCAGCTTGACAGATTTGAATCGAGTGAAGATGAAAGTTGTGGTGATGTTTTTAGTGATGATTCTGACAATGAATTAGTTGAAGTTGATGATGTTAGTCTCAGTTTGGTTTTTTGGAAGCCCCTTGAGCCTCGTGTTGGCTCCGGGTTTCTTTTTCTTTTTCAAATGTAACATTCAAACCGTGAACTTCCCTGTGGGGGGTTGCTTGCTCAGGGAGGTGGGGCCATCCCTCCCTTTAGAAGAGCTACCTTGGCTGCGTGCAATGATGGTGGTCACCATGCAACCAGACCCAGCGCCAGGTAAAAGGACTTTTGACTTGCTTGTCTTGGGGCAGTTTTCAATGCTTTGATGAGGCGGTTTCTTGGTATGGACCGTACTTACATGAAGGCATAAGCAGTGGTGGTACAATCATCCATCGTTACGACTGACTGAGCCCTTGCAGGAGCCGTTAATTGCGGAAGTAAGTCGGCTGTGGCATGCCGTTCATCAATGCTGGCAGCTCAACCATGTCGGGGTTGGTGGTGTGTGGATTCACCATAGTAACTCGAGGTTGGCCTGTTGAGGAATTACCTGCTGCTGGACCTGTACATGCCCAATGATACTGCAACAGTTGTATGTGCAAGCCACCCCTCATCTATGTGAGTACATGGAATATGTCAGACTGCTTTCATACAGTGTTAAAGTAACAGAGAATACTGCTGCACAGCCATCTGAGCCGTGCAGCACGCATCCAAGCATGACTGCAACCAATTTCTTAGTGTGGCCCCCCGGGCTGAGTAACTGCCGCCAGAGATAGAGAGCCAGAAGGGCCTACTTCCTGAACGTACTTTATGCAAGCAGGGATTTCCCCCATTCTCTGCGTAGTCTTCCCTCTCTAGCCAGAGGCCTGCGAATTCTAACGTGGCTGAGACAAGCAGACCGTAGCTTGAAGCTGAGAACTATCTTACATTGCTTAACAATCTTATACGAGATAGATCACTGCACAGCCCTCGCAACATGCAGCACCCACCACATGACAGTTTGTGTGGGCCCAGGCCAATCCAGGAAAGCAAACTGACAGGAGTTTACATGCAACCAACAGGTTGGAACAACTCATTTCATTCCTTGCATTTTTCACTGAACGACGATGAGAAGAAACCTAGCGCCTCACTGCAGCCCACCATGCTTTGGGGGACAGTATCGGCAGCACACAGAAAACGTATATTACATACGGAGCCACAGCCGCGTACTTATATGTATTCAACCTTGATGAGAGAGAGAGAGAACTACACAGAGAAGGGGGGAAATCCCTTCTTGCATATATTAAGGACCTTGATAAACATCTGATCTTACACAGCCAGAGCTGGGATGCAATTTTTTTAAAAAGCATTCCTTACTTGATTCACACCACACAAAGTTCCTTTGCTACACAACAGCTATTGCTTACGATGTCAAACCTCCTCATTATAATAACACCAGCACGTTCCAAAGAGAACACTGCACAGCCCTCGGACCAAACATGCAGCACACGAGGCATGACTCCAAACAGTTTTTAACTTTTCAATACGAAAAGGTGAGAGACGGAGACTGAGAGCCAAACTCACGGAAGATGGAAGCACACAGACTGCAGCTTGAACCTGATAAGTTACTTACATGCATAACTCTGGAAAGCCCCACCAATGATATTGTATGCTTCTTGAGTCGCCGACATCCCTTTCCTGCCCTTTACATGCAAAACACAAAAAGATTTACATCAATGCACAGTCCCTCCGTGCAAAGAGATCCCTCCGTGCCTGCTGCCTGATTAGATATTGATCACTCGAGGAAGACGAGTGGGGTCTTGGAAGTTCGTGGCCACAGCACGCAGCCCAGCTGAGCGCGGCCAATCCCTGAACAAGGCAGAGGCATGGCGGATGAAACGCTCATGTGCCTTACTCACAGCATCAGCATTGGGCCCAGTATTGAAGGGATGGCCCTCATCCCAGGCTGGTGCCCCACCCTTCAGCAGCTGCTGGCCTTGAACTGCAGTAAAGTAAAGCAGAAGGAGAAAACACTCTGTTAGCATTGTCCTATCTTGTTTTGGGTGCTTTTGACCTAGCTGCTGGACCTCATGTCTAAGCATATGTTGTCTTCATTCTGCTTGCATGCCAAAGGCAACCCATGTTCTTTTGCACCTCGCTGTTCCTGCAACAGCTTCAGATGCGGGGCCTGCGGCACTTTCTGCTATGGCATACTATGAAATGTAATAGCTTGTCCATCACAGGTAACTGAGGAGTGAGAACAGAACATCAGAGACTGCAGCTACAGTATCGCCTGAAAGAGTCCATGAATGCCACTGGCCCCAGCAGAAAACCAGAAGGTTTTGCAGCTCATGCTTGATTTGCAAACACATAGCAGCCAGAGAAGAGAGCAGTGAAACACGATTCTGCGAGTCATAAGCAACATTAGGATAGCAGCAGCCAAAGGTACCCACAGCTTAGCCAGAAAGACAATAAGTACAATCTACAAGAAAGACAGCAGCGCTCATTTGGCTTGGCATTCAACCTACATCACGCACTCTGTGGGGATGGACAGCCGTTCCAGGCGTATGCATTGTACATAAGGAAATGTACCAGGCCATAATGAGACATAGATGATGTGGATGAAAGACCATGCTTCTAAAGTTGGATGCTTCATCTACACATTGTCAGAACAATACCCACAAGCCATTTCTGGCCAGCTGCCTGAATCCTGCCCTGCAATCTGCTCACCTAAGTTTGTGATGGGAAGCATGGTTGTGCCCACAAAGTTGGCAACAAAAGTGTACTGCCTAGCAGCTGTGCCTGTGGTGGGCACCCACTGCATGACCTCCGCGTCACTGTACTGCCCATCAGGCAAAGGAGCTGTCTGCCTGCCCATGCGAGGAGGCAAGGGGGCGACGTTCAGCACACGCATGGAATAATCTTGCAAATGGGCGCTACCGTGGGTCAACACGATGGTGATGAAGTCTTCAATGAAGCCTGCAAGCTGCGCCTTGGTCTTTAGCTCTGACCCAGCAGCGTTGATGCGTCCAAGGTTGGACCCGCGTGCAGCACCAAGAGCTGCAGCAAAGGCTTGTACCGCTTCATCGCTCGCAACAGCGGCATCAGAAGCATATGCGGCATTCACCACTTCAGTTGCGAACGGTGCTACGACGTCCTTGCGGATAGCAAGGTTCATGGCAACAGCGGGAAGCTCAGCCCAGGCTCCATTCTCGCTGTTACTGAAACGCTCCTCGCTGAGACCGGAAGATGCAAGCTGAGAGGCGACCTTAGAGCCATCCCAAGTGGTGTCGTTGTGCACCACGCCGCGCTGTGCGTATGCATTAAACAATGACAGTAAATCGGGGACTCCTGCAGATGTGCGGGGCCCAGCAGCATAGCCAGTGGCAAACAGCGATGCGTGGAACTCAGAGACATAGGTAGGGTCTGCAAACCAGTCCAGGATCTGTCTCACTGGGTGGGTCGAGAGGTAGACATTGGCCTTTGGGTCGATCGTGTTGTAAAGAGCAGCAGTAGCAGCAGCCGAGTGGATGTGCAAGTTGTACACCTGTATAGAACATAGCAATAGGAAGGATATTCAGTTCCCGGGGTGGTGCTGAACACAATTTTTAACCAAAGCTGTTCAAGCAGCTCTGGCAGCCCGTTGTGCAGAATGTCCTCTGGAATAGATGCATTCTTTAGGCGCTGACTGCCCACAAAACATCTTGGCATCATTTAATGTCCTTAGCCCTCTGCACTATTGGGTGGAGCATGCTGACCTGATTTCAGAGTGCCAGAAGTATGGCATTGTTCAAGGATTATGCCAGCACAAAATTGAAAGCACACAAAATGCACTGGTCTCCAAGCTGCTGTGATGCAAATCGATCAGAACAATAGGTCAGTGTTCTCAAGGGGACTATGTTTCCAAGTACCGTTAAACTGGTGAAACCAGCATCAACAAGTCACACGCACATCCTCAGACAGCTCCAAGATCCTTATGTCACAAAGCTTGTACGATGACATAACAAACATAACAAACATTTAAGGTGTGGCAACCGCCAAGGGCTGCTAGGTCGAACCGACCAAACACACCATCGGATGGATCCAAAACACAATGGGTTCCATACCACCAAGCAAATGGATACCAGTCAGGTATTCACTCATCTAGAGGACTTCAACCAGTTCATCCTCAGAATTATCACCAGAAATATCGATGATTGTGGCATGGAACACTGTATTTGAGTTTGCCCAAGCTGCATCCATCAGAACAACCTATAACCCTTACAAATCTCACTTCTTAGACGATCAAAGTGTTCCCCTCTGCCAGTTGCAGCAGCAGCGAACAAAGCACCATGCAGCACAACTTGGTTTGTGCCCAACCCATGCTTGCCCCCAACCCATGCTTGCGCCTGACCCATGCTTGCAACCACCCCTCAGCACTTACATGTCCAACCCAGATGGCTGTTTGGGTGACCACCTGCCTCAGTGCCAGAGCAGCAATAACATAGGCACTCTCACTCTTAGCAGGGGTATATACCAGCCGTGCATCGGGGTCTGACGGCTGGTTTGACAGCAGGATTGCCACAGGCTCAAACTCTACGTTGTGGCTGACCACTGCAGCTGGCTGATCGTCATTGAAGGCCCCGAGGTCCACCCCACCACCCCCCTTGCCACCCACGACACGGAACAAGGCATGTGCTGCCACATTCCACCAGGGACCCCCTGGCGCTGTGGAGTTCACCCCCTGGGGGTACAGCAGATCTACTTCCACAAGATCTCCCTTTGCAGCGATGGCATTTGCACCAAGCTTTCCCCATTCAGCAACCCCGTACAGCTCACTGAGTTCCGCCAACTGCTGCTTAGAGGTCACATTACGTAAGAAGAGTGTAGTGCTGTAGGAGGTCTGCATGCTATCCACTGCAGCACGAGCTGCACCCTTGGCAGATGCAAATGCATCCTCAGTAAGCGCCGCGGAGATTGCCCGGTACGATTCGGCACTTCCATATGCGAGTGGTAGCGCTTGGCCGCCTAGAGCCTTCAAGGAGGGGAAGTGCACATCAACATCATCTAGTTGTGGTAACCCAGGGCATGCATTGGCCCCTGCTGGAGTGATCCATCCAAGCTCCTCAACACAAACTGGTGGAACCGATGCCCTTGTGCGCGATACGCAGGGCCTTGTGGTGCCGTTGATGGTCCAGTGGGCGGCTGCAGGGTTCACGCCACCTTGCCAGTTATCGTTTGCAAGGGTTTGTGCTTCAGCTGCTGATGCATAATCGGTCAACCCCGGGTTCTTCAGGTCGAAAGTAGCCCAGCGGCGCGGGTAGAGCAAGGGAATAGCTGCCAACGAGGTGAAACCGCCTTCATACACCGGCAGACGAGCGAGGGGAGGATTGGGCTTGTCACCGGGCCCCCCATGTGACCAAGATGGCAGGGAGAAGATGGTGAGGCACGAGACACACTTGGGTGACACCAGGACTGGGAAGTTGGTCTTCTTGCAAGCTATCTTGCATGCCAATCCGAGGCGAATGGTAGGCAGCGCGCCAACATCGGAAGGCTTCGCATCCTTGATCGCAATCCTGGCCCCTGGGGGTGTGGGCTTTGGGAACCACCATGAGAAGTGGGACTCCTGAGCTTTGCCAAGCTGCTTAAGGAGGCCACTGTACACTGCACTGTCAGCAGCATTGTATGAGACTGGGTCCTTGTCGCCGAAGAAGTGACCTGGTAAGTGCCAGAGGGCTGCAGCCACAGCTACCACCACCACCAACACAGTCACTACATCCAGATTGCCTGCGACAAGGGAGAGGACGTGCAGCACCATCTGGATACCGGGTAGTGTCAACTTTAAAGTCCTAAGCAGCGTTTCCATTACCAGTCCCGCTTGGAACATGCACAAAATGGGGGTTGATGATAGGTTGACTGAGAAGATAGGATCGCCCCATCATGAGGATAATGCTTGGCAGGCAGACCAGCTGAGCGAGAATCCTACTGCATTGCCAAATATGCAGCGGCTGGGTTTGCCCTGCACATGTGTTTAAGTTTCACCGATATCAAATAAGGTAAAGCTTCCACACATCACCACAATTGCTGCATGCTGAGATCAATGGCACACATCTGTCGGTCAGTCTGCTAGGCCAATGACTACGACATCAAGCCGGCATGCGTTTTTGAGGGAAGTTAGGGACAAGAATGGGAACTGGGCTGTTGTGTAAGCTGGGACTGGCAGCACTCCTACAAGTGACAGTCTCTCAGCCAAAAATTGAAAATCGCTCAAGGTGCCCCAACTTTGCTCCTAGTGCAGTCTAAAGTTGTGTCGAGTGCCCGTCCAACTGCCACTCATTGCACGAACCCGGAAGTGGATGCCAGAATCGGCCCGGATGACAGTTTCATAAGTGGATTGTAAATCTAAGTCCAGGGTACTCTATTTTCGATGTGATGCTCTGCGTTGATCGCTCGGTGCGTCCTCAGGATGATCCTCCTTCCCGCCCTTGGTTACTTCGTACCTTTGCGCTCTCTCCTTGAGCCTCAATTTGTCGACCACTGTGCTGGCGTGCTTGGGCTGATGCCTTAAGCTGCGGCTTGCAGCGCTCCTGCAAGTGGCAAGCGGATTCCTCAGCTCCAAAGTCGAAGATCAGCAGGGAGATCACAAGTGGTGGCCGAAGAAGAAGGGCAGTGCAGGAAGCTAATGCATGTTTACCAGCTGTAAGTTCGGGCCTTCACCGTTGCAAGATGGTGTTCCTCGATACCAGGACGACTGCGGCTCGGCTAGAGGCACATGGATCAAGGCCTATTGGAGTCCAAAGCCAGCAGCCGTTGTACAGAAATTCTCCACAGACTGGGACAAGCTCTCCAATATCTTCCAAGCTTTACGGACATCTTTGCAAAGCGAGCAAGCCTTTTATGGACATATTCGCAAAGATCCAACGGCAAACCGTGAACTTCTTGTTGGGGGGACTTGCCGAACCCTAACCCGTAAGCGTCCCTTGCCCTGCCGGTGCAAAAAGGGATGCTCCAGAAATTTAGTGTCCATGTGCCCATTGTAGAGAAGGGACGGTAGAGTAGGCATGCTGCCTTTCCGGCCGGGGTAGATCTGGGAGCACCGCCACATGGCATCAGTGTAAAAACGATTAGTGAGCACTAAACATAGTCAACCTCGACAGCATTGCGCAAGCGCCATGGCCTCCTTTCTTATGTAGGGCACGTGTCAGAACAGGAGTAGCCTGGAAGTGTAGGATCATGGCGCACGGTACCTCACTGAGTGGTGGATCGGTACCGCTGGACAGAGTCGGCGGAGCTGCAATTTGACCCAAGCCGTTCGCATCCGGATGGAGAAGCAGTGCGAGGACCACCCATCGATGGCAATATCAACCTGGACGAGAGTAAAGAGCCTCAATATAGACCTTGAGCCACATATAATTGGACACATAAGAAATCACAGGAGCAGGCCACTCATCCAGCACACATTCACGCACTTCTCAGCAATGAAACCCTTCCGCTATTGCATCCATCTAACCATTGACCCCCCGCCCGAGATTCCTGTCGTCCAGCAACAATGGCAGGAAGGACCTTGGGAGTGCCAAAGACTGGCTTTTGGAGTCACCGCAGTGCCCTCTGCTCTGTATACATGCTGATCACAAGCGAGCAGATGAATTTTGATCAAGCGACAATTGGGTTGTGCCACAAAACCAATGGTCCATGGCACCCACTCCGACGTTGAACAAAACCACATATCTCTCTTCCTGGCCTTTGCAGGCTGGTGGAAGAAGCCTTCCCTTATGGTAGTCTGCCCATCATGAAACCCAGGTCCCATCAAAGCATGATGCTTGCCCCCCCCCCCCCCCCACCCTTTTCATTAGCGAACTATGTTTCCTTGTACCCTGACAGCTGTCCCAGCGCAAGACATAAGCTTCACCCCCAGGGTCGATCCTGGGCAGGCACTGCTTGCATGCATGCACCAATGCACATATCCATGCTAACATTGGGTCCCACCAGGGTGTCACCACACGAACATTAGCTTAATATACAGCTGGAGGTGCAGCAGTGAGGACCCCAACTGCTGCAACTTGCTTGGACATGGCCTGCCAGAAGTCAAGCCCTTTCCACTTAGCCCTGCCACAAAATGCCCTAATATAAGCCTAACCATACACCCACAGCGCTATGCATCCGAGGCATAGTCTCTCTACTGATAGCAGCAGCTGTTGGATCATCTGTAGCCCTGCTAGGGCACAAACTCAGGATATGATTCTCACACAGCTGCACAATCACAGCGTCGACCGAACAGCCAGAGATCTGCAGCGGCATCCGCGAGGCACAAACTGCGCAATCATAGCATTTTCCTAGCCCAGTTCCCTTTTGGGTGCAGACATCCATAACCTCAGCAACATTACTGTTGAGTCCCATTGATGGAACCTTTAACCAGCACCTCTGAAGAGCTTCAGTTGCTGCTGCAGCCATGGGGACCTAATACTCCACCTAACAGTACTGGGGTGCTGCATAGGCGCCGAGGCCCAAAAGTCTGCTCGGACCCAGTGTGGCCATACAAGGCTGGTAGACAAGGTGATTACTTTCTGCCAGAAGGTTTTGATATCATGGCTTTAGGCCGGGTCTTGAACAGGTACTTGTGACGCAGCACTCCTACAACCTGATGACAACATGCAACACAATGGAATGTACAATCAGCAAGAAGGTCAGAGGCTTGATCCTTGGCAGGTGCACAAGCATGTCCTGCCAACTTGTGGTGGATAATCCTAATGCTTGGAATACCTCAGACAGCCAGCGCATTGGGGCTTCTCTGTGATATGCACATCCGCCATCAGTCTGATCACAGCAGATAGCATATCCATCATAGCAAGTAGCCCAGACATCCTCGCAGAGCATTGGACAGACAATCCTTTTGCTGGAACCCCTGGTGAATGACATGAGACATGAGCACATGTTCTTGTATCTCTAGGCTCCCGAGTTGCCATACAGACGGAAACATTTAGCCTCTATACTAGGATCTAGAAGTAAACATACAATAAAAGTACATCTGGGAACAAAGGCCACAAGCATCTGCACCAAGGGCTGCTGAAGCACAGGAGGATTGTGCCCTTGCAAGGGCTGCAGCGGCTCCATGCAAGGCTAACAAGCCGCAAGACGGATGTTCTTTGCCTGCAGCTTACCTTGTATTTGCAAGACTCTGGTGAATCTGCATCCTGTTCCTTCTGTAGCAGAGCCATTGGCTTCCTAAAAGCCACTTTCTTGCCTTCCAACATGTGGTATCCGATTACCAGTTGCACGACGTCTTTGTTCTGTGATGCAAAGACTGAAGCTTTGAGTGAGGTACAAGCTCTTAGCTCAACCGCTACAAAGATGGACATCAACGCATGGCCTCCCGCAAAGGATCTGGCTCCTACGCATAAGAAAGCGGCAGACACTCACCGCTGGCGATATCTGTATCGTGCCAACGGGCATGGGTTTGCTGCTGTCATGCTCTAGCTGCTGCTCGATTCTGCCTTGGAGCTCAACTAGACCCCATTCGAGGATTTCTCCGGACTCGCTCACGACAGGCACTATCATGACGTACTGCTTTGTCAGCTGCCCTGTTGGGTTCTAAGGCCCTCAACAGCATCAAGAAGATCGAACCTATCCAGAGGGCTGCCAGGTCTCCTATGCTGTTCTACTGCGAGAGCATGCTTTCAAGAATCGATAGGTGTGGGCCCGAGAAGTCACAAGGGCGCGCTTGCGTGAATACGCTCTCTGTTGTTCCACAGCCTGGGCTTGCTGCAGCAGCATACGAGGTCAGCGGCGTGTATCAAGCGCGCTCAAGCTTGGTGCCACCTGTGTAACTCCGGTGACGAATTCAAATTGGTGCTGAGAGTACTGACAGGGTCAACCCAAAGATCTTTCTTTCATTTTAACTGTGTCCCCATCTGACCACACTAAATTCCTAGCATGGCAATGCTTGAGCAGAGCTGCAGACTGGTTGCACCGTTTCCACACAGACAATGACCTCTCCACGCAGCAACACTGATACAGTCATGTCTTGGAGTTTGCAAAGATAGAGCTGAGGGCCTCAGACAACGTCGTCAAATGGATTGCTGGCATGTCTTTTTGAAGCAGGGTCATGTCCATAGATATGTCGAGTGGGCTCAGGTAACCTCTGCAAACAGCAGCAGCACCAGAGCACCAGAGTATTAGTGATTGTCACCATGGGGAATGGCGAGTCGGTACAAAGAGGACATAAACGTTTTCCTGTGCTCAGATTGCCTTGCAAGCAGGATTCCAGTGACCATCATCCTCTTCATGCCATGCATAATAAAGCAGCAAATCATCCTGCATCTGTGTGGGTTTCGTGTAACATACCACAGAATTCAAGCACTCAGCAGCCTGGATCAATATGCTGTGCCAGGGCTATAGTATGCACATATCACTCATCCATAGTCAGAGGCAGCTAACCCTACAATGAAGCAGAAGACAACAAATCAACCCAACCACCCTGTGCGTACGCTGGGTTGGCTGCTAGTGATAGCATAAGCAGGTTGACTTGGTGCTGGGCATAGCATCCTATCATTGATAGTACATCTCATCTCATAATATGTCATAGCAAAAGTTCCGTCACCTCCTGCACCCAGTTTAAGCAGCATGCTGCAGGAGACCACTACATAGCCGCATATAAGGATGCAGCCTTTATTCATGAATATGGACTCAGCACCACCACTCACCACCACATGCTTATAATCATTGAGGGGATCATAGAATAAACGTCAGATATTAGTCTTTGGAGCAGGGGATGACGGTTTGGAATTTCAGGCTGGCCATGTTCATGTTAGTCCCCTTGCACAAGCACGTGCAACCTTTGCCCCCAACCCGGCCAGTTGCCACCCCAGCACCCTCCCCCCCAACCCCCAGCAAACACATTCCCCCACCTATACCCCGCGGCCCCCCGCCCCAGCATATTTAACCCCTTGCCAGCCCCCCCCCCCCTACACACAAGCGCATGCTCCTACCCCTCCCCCATGCCAGCGCTCTCTCCCCTTAGGCGCATGCCACTCCTGACCCTATTCCTACCCTTCCCATCTGAACCGCGCCCTTACCTGTCAACATCTGCACTCTTCCCCTCCAGAATGCTGTCCTGGCTGTAACCAAAATGCTGCGCTACTGCTCTTGCTATATCCACCCTGCTGAGCCTCTCAGTGCCACCCATGTTGTAAACACGCTGTTCTGGTGACGGCTTTAGCTGTGCCAGGCATCGCTCTGTTAAATGCTCCACAATGTGGCAGATATCTGCAACATAGATGGGGCACCTGTAGCAGCACAATCAATCTATATAAGCACTTACGTCAGTGTAATTGTATGCCACCAACGAGTGTGCATAAATGTAACAATGTGACAAGAAAGTCAGTGCTTAAGAAAGAAAATGCTACCCGGTACGGGCTGACACCGGACAGAACATGTGAGGCAAGGGAAGCTCCTTTGATGCATAGAGGCTACCATAGGCAGGGTTTGGGGGGGGGTAACCCACTGCTTAAAACCAATGACAGTCAGCTGAACACCAATCCTTGTCATCTGTGCAGTAGCCCACTTATGTTGGCTCTGGATCAGTTACAGAGGGCAAGTATTTATGAGACAGAACCCATGGATGATGTGGATTGATGAGTCAACACCATATTTCACAAAGGAGCTCCTGGCCCTGCCACTTCCCCTGCTCCTGGCACTGCACCTGCACCTGCCCATCCAGGGGAGGTGCAGGTGCAAAGAGATGCTCACAGACGGCCTGGTGGTAGCACGGGTTTAGAAGTGTTTCGGTTCTAGGGTTTAGGTTTGAGGACTTAGGGTTTAGTCCATCATTTCCATCCGTGAACTTTGCCAGAGGAGGAATGGGAGTTCCGCAGCTTTTCAGCAGTGTATCAGAGGTAACATGTTCCCGCCCACCTGAACTCATCTGAGAAAAAGCTGGTAGGTGTTCCCTGCTGCACCTTCTCCTTGACAAACTGCAGGAACAGTGGCCGGCCAACCGGGGCAGGGGGCTCTGGTCCATAGATCAAGCTGCTGCGGAGGGTGGTGCTGTTGGGCCAGTGCTGTACAATGTACTGCTCTGCTGCTAGCTTGCTGCGGCCATAAGCATTGACTGGACCAGTGGGGCTGCTTTCTTTCCACCAGGAGGTACTGCCATCGTAAACCTGCAGATGGCACCACAGGAAGTCAAAGGTTAAGGGTAAACACCAGAGGTTACGGGTAAACCCCAAAGCGGAAATACCCCACAAAGGCAAAGGTTGGCCTACCGAGATCTGTAAGGTTCAATTAGTGTCCCCTGGTGTCTGCATGGTCAGTGCTCATATGACACCAATACAAAATGACAGAAATGTGAGCTGCAAGACAGACCATGAAAGGCCAGATACCACCACTGTTACTTTTGCACTTCACATTGAATCAGATAGGGAAGTAACTTCACCAATCCTTGTACTGGCTGCACCATGCCTGCACATTGTTGCCATGCCACTGGATACGGGTGCGGGGCTTTATGCAACAGCAACATCGGACCTTGACTTGCAAAGCACATGACTGAAGAATCTGAACCCTCGAACCGGCAGAACTGTTTTAGCAGTAACTTACTTGGTCCGTTGATATGTGTATAAGCAATGCCTCCACCCCAGTCTCCTGCTTCTGGTGCTGCATGGCGGCAACAAGGCTGGTAGGCACATTGATGGCGCAGGCTAAGTTGTAGTCCTTCTCGCAGAGTGCTGGTTGGGAAATAGCCGCGCAATTGACCACTGCATGTACTGGATGGATCTCATGAAAGATGTCGCGAAAAGCCTGATTCGATGTGAGATCGACCTTGAAGGGTTTAGCTGAAAATAGGGAGGGCGGCAGAGGGTTGCTGTTGTATGTGTATGAGACGTTGTGTTTGTTGCACAGGTGTTGGACCAGGAACTGACCGAGGTACCCTGATCCACCGACAACAAGCACATTCAGTGCCATGGGGGTGTGAACACGCTATGGCGGAGTCGTCTGCAGAGGAGTGATGAAAGGTGGGCAGATAGGACGGTATCAGTGCTTGCACCGGAGGGCGAGAGGGTCAAGTACGGCAGCCCTGGACAACGGTGGGGTAAGAGAGTTGCAGTGTACACCGTGTAGCTCTAGACTATCAGTTACGATTCTGTACCGGAGGTATGTGCCCTTATCCAAACCAATCCACTGCTCGATTCCGTCAGTGGTGGAGTCACCCGGTACTCACCTGGGTCACTGGGGTGGCACTAGCTGCCCACTTGGTTACGAATGTTCTTGCCTCTATCCGCCACAGAGAAGCATTTCCCCTCTTCCCTGTGGTCCAATCTAGTTTCCAGTGGGCTGCCGTAACTTCTGTTTTTGCTTATCGGCGAACACCAGCGACACATGCGCCCCCGCCTGCTGCTATTCCTACTGTTCCAGAAGTAAACAGATGCTCAGCCATGGCGACAAATGGTTAGCAACACATCACCGGTCATCCTTACGTAGCGGCTTCCCTTTTGGGGGCCGCTCATTTGAAAAGCATGGAAGGCCGATCCGAAGCGAACCAGTAACAGCAGCAGCAGCAAGGGCTGAATGCTTAGTATACGAGGGGAGGATGCCGCTCGTTGGCTTCGAAAAGCTTGCAAATGGCTTAGGACCGGGCATAGGGCCACTATTGTACCTGCACACTTTTGTAGTGCTCCAGGAAGATGATGGTGAGGTTAGTAACATCTGACCCAGCATCATTATGTAATGTGGCCACCATCCCACGTGACCGTCTCACCTCTACCTACTTGCGTCCTGCCTTGGTTAGCACCCATGGAGCGCATGATTTTAAAGAAGTGACCTTTACGGCTCTATGGCTCGACTCCTTGTGGCTGCTGATTTTGTTGATGTACATCTGCACAGCTCTGGCTATTTGACTTCCTCCCAGAAGACCCTACATCCATAACCACAGCCCTTAACCTCTTCTCAGGGAGGCCTGTACCAGGTACGAGCCCTTTTTTCACTTGTAATCACTGCCACCCAGTGCTCTACCACAGGTGTAAGGGGGCAGGCACTCGAATATCTGCTACTTATCTGATAATCCTTCTAAAGGAATTCAAGTCTGGCCAGGATTAACCGTTGATATGCTAACAAAGTATTCCCGCGATGCTGACCACTGCAGGAGTTGCTCGTCAGCGCCAGATATCCCGTTTGGTCAAACCCAGTCAAACCAGGTGAATGGCAACTGCTGGCATGGCGAGGTCTGTTGCAGATGTCCAGAAACTAGCAGACATGCGCGCACTGCGCGCTGCAAATCAACATTGTTAAGCAGGTGCACAAGCAGGAACAAGTGCTGATTGCTGCAACAGTCATTGCAGCTCCTGTGAAATTGTTGGTAGAATAGCTTTTTGGTATAGCACTCCACCAGCAGCAGTTCAACATTTTACATTTCATGATATGCCATAGCAAAAAGTGCCATAGGCCCCGCACCTCAAGCTGTCACAAAGAACAGCGAGGTGGAACAGAATACGGGTTACCTTCGGCATGTATGACAAGATATGCCTAGACATAGCAATTCAACTTGGCGTACATTACACTCTCATCTCTTCATCACCAGTGCATCTTAGCTTGCTTATGAGTTATGAGCAAAGACTGGTACCGGTAGTAGGAGGACAGGGGCTGGCTGGGGCTTGCTGTAAGAACCCCTCTGACATATTGCAAGCAAGTCAGTACTTGTGGATACTTCTCACTCTCAGACCCTAAACCCTGTATGGTGTGTGCTACAGGTGCCTAGGGAAATCCAGTGTCCCAAACCCCTTAGCAGCAGCAGCTCACTTTAACAGGTGAGACCGGCAGCTCAGTTCAGCTCAAAGAACGGGATTTTTACACCGTGCCCCGGCCCGACGGACTTAATATGTGCAACGCGGCCAGTTGCAACGTCCAAATTGACACCTTTTTCCCTTACACACTACAGCACTCACTTTAACGTAAAAGGCCGCAAGTCATCTGTTGTTCCACCACGCTGCTTTTGGTAAACGCTCGAGGTTGTGCTTGAGCTTGAGGGGCTATGGCATGTTTTTGCATGGGGGGGGGGGGCAGGCACAAACAGACCGCAGAACAATACTGGAATGAAGCTCGGGGGGGGGGGGGCGCAGGGGGGGGGGGAGGCACAAACAGACCGCAGAACAATACTGGAAAGAAGCTCGGGGGCGGGGGGGGGGGGGGGGGCGCCAAGGGGGCGGTGGATGGGAGCAGGTGGGAAGGGGAGGAGAGGTAGAGGTAGAGGGACGGGGGGCCAAGGAAAGAGGGGGAGGGAGGGAGCGGGACAGAGAAGAGTGGGATTTGCGGAGGAGGGGGCTGGGGGAGGGGACGTGGTGTGTAACGGAGGGGAACGGAGGGGAACGGGAGAAGAATGTGTAGTATCAACAGGTACTAGGGGCGAGGCAAGGCAGTACAACTTGTTCCCTGGTGGCAGCATATTCGACCTGTGCTAGATGATGAGGTAGATCAAAACATGATATAGTTGTAACTGCCCATGTACCCGTTTCAAGTGACAGGACCATGCCTGCTGTGCGAATGAGTGGGGCACCATCGCAGGAGCTGACACTGCAACTGAGCATGTGCTGTGTGATTCTGGACACAATCAGTTTGATTTGTTCCGCTGCTGCATGGTCTTGGGGTTTGGTTCTACAAATTGTGAAACCAAACACCAGAATTGGTGACTCTGAGGGCATGGTTGCCACATCCATCCAGGATTTTGAGGAATGCTTTGGAGGGCACATTTGCTAGCTGCTAGAGTTAACATCTTGCGATTGTTTTAGTCTTCAGCTGAAATGACATGGAGTAGCATGAGAAGTCTGCAAGCTGAATTCAAAGGTGTGAACTAATGGTGTTGCTGAGCCATTTGCTTTGGATATGTTTGGACACCGAAGGAGGAGGAGGAGGATGCAAAGACATGGAAATGTGTGGATTGGCTCAAAAGGACATTGACAGGCACTAGCGGACTGAGCTTCTCACATGATGGTGTCCATTTGTGTATGAGCCAGATACTGTTTTCATCGATCTGAGTGTGCTCTGGGCTACGAGGGAAAAGTGGCTTCTGCCAGTTTACAAAAGAGATAGATCACTGCGCAGGCCATGGACCGTGCAGCAGCTGCCACGTGACTCCAACCAGTTTGCACTTACCATGCTGCCTGTGCTTTCGCCAATGCAGGGAGTGGCCTTTGCAGCTGCAGCTGGTGCAGAACAACTGCCAGCAGCATACAGCAGCTCTGATTCAAACACTGAAGGTGGTCAGGCAGGACAAGGCAGTGTCAAGCAACCTTCTACCTTAAGGGTGCCAAATGCCAGCAGCACTGCCCTTCCAGCATACTGAGAGCCCGCTTTCTTTACCACTGGGCTATAGCTATCAGCATCAAGAGTGCTTGAAGTAGGACGATGACGTGAGGTGTATGTGTGTTGGATGTGCTAGAATGCATGTACTTAGGGACAGTGTTTGGGTGTCGTCGGTGCGTGGGAACGTTGAACTGGCATGATTATGGGTCATGATGTGCAAGTGGAGCGCACACGTACTAGGTGAAGTGCTGTTGATGCAGGGTTAGTGAAGTCAAGCCTTAGCTCGCTATTGTAAGTTCAATATGCATTGACCTGAGGCAACTAAACTGACGCCACCTGCTGCAGGTGACCAAGCAAATATACTTTTTTACTGTGTGGCTGCACACAAGGCAGCTAGGTGAACCGACGCCACCTGAGGCAGCTGGGGGGGGGGGGGGGGCGTACTCTGTCAAGATTCTCACTACAGTGATGCAATCCGCGCAAACTCCCAGCAGTGGATGGCTGCTTCTGGCCCCCTCTGACCGTAT
The DNA here is from genome assembly GCA_963556185.1 of Pseudopediastrum boryanum. Lineage (NCBI taxonomy): Eukaryota > Viridiplantae > Chlorophyta > Chlorophyceae > Sphaeropleales > Hydrodictyaceae > Pseudopediastrum > Pseudopediastrum boryanum. Next base: position 4,946,407 of record OY744498.1, read on the forward strand.
GACATGCATGTTCCAGAGAGAGAGAGAGAGAGAACTACGCAGAGAAGGGGGGAAATCCCTTCTTGCATATGTTAAGGGAGTGGACCCTCACCTAAAACATGCATGTTCCATTAGTGCTTCTGCAGCAGCCTTCATGGCTGTTATCGATTGATATCATTCTGCTGCTTTCCCTCTGCGGCTTGGTTTTCATCAATCGTCGTCTTTCTGGACACACACACTAACAAACTGGTTCGAGTCATGTGGTGGGTGCGGCACGGGCCGAGGGCGGTGCAGTTTTTATCTATCTCATACATCATTCTGCTGTGCAGTGATCTCTCTTAATATGTATCATTCTGCTGCTAGTCACGCAGTTACAGCTTATGAAGAGCCCGCCTCAATTGCTTGTACTAGGATCACATTGGCACCGTGAAGGGCTTATTTAAGATCTCACTAAATCCACCAGAAAAGTGGTCACCATCCAGCGATTTCTCCCCTTCCCACCCAACATCCTCAGAGCTCCTCCCTGACCTCTTCAATTCCCGTCGTTTTGCTCACTCCCCCTTTGCTCCCTTCGCTGCTGCCATCACCTGTTTCACCCCCACCTCCACTGCCGCTGCTACTGCTACTGCTGCTATCACCACTTGCTGTCTGCACTTCTCCCTTGCCCTTTATAGCTCCACCAGTGCTGCTTCCTCCCGCCTTCCTCTCCTTGTCATCCCCTCCTTCACTACCTCCTAAGGAACTTCTGCCGCCTGCTGCAACCTTTTGGTCTTGCTGTGCCCCAGCTCCCTCTCCAGTACCAGAAGCAGCAGCAACAGAAGCAGTAGACCCCCCTCTTTCAAGCCCCACTTGTTCTGCTGCTGCTGCTGCTGCTTGTTGCTTGGATTCCTCAGAGGATGCCGCTTTATCAACTGCTGCTGCTGCTGCTGGTTGCTTGCCTCCCTCAAGCGAAACCTCCTTATCAACTGCTGCTGCTGGTAGTGCCCCTTGCACCCCTGTGGTCCTCTTGGTATCTGCATCATCATCATCTTTGGGCTCACCACCCTCAGGGTAGCATGCTATGAGCCTTTGGTCCTCCACCTGCACAGGAGGAAATGTGCATCGTGTTGTTGCAAGTGCAATCATCAAGATACAACTCAGCAAACCAGGCCTAATGGGTGTCATGCAGTCATATGCCATTGGATGAGACTGCACACATTCTAATCACTACAGTCCGTGATATGCCAAAGCAAGAAATGTCAAAAGCCCCGCACCTCAAGCTGCTAAACTACAGCGAGGCGGAACAGAAAAGTTCTACAGGTATCATGTAGCAAAGCTGCCAAGTGCACTAGCCTTCCAGTGAAAGCCATCCACTGGAGATACAGAGGCTAATGTTTCCTTTCCATATTTTAAATTATGTACATATTACAATAGAGGAAATGTATTGGAGCAAAACCAGCAAGTGAAAAAGGGAGTTGTATGAGGGTGCTCGCAATCAGCAGCAGTTGATAAAAAAACACATTTGCAGAGCTCGCCTGTAGCCTATCCCAGCAAAGAGCCTACGGTCTGCTCCTCCTCCCGTGATTCCAGCAGCTTTCTGTCTCCCTATCTCTCTCAGTCTTCACCTTCAACCCACTTAACAATAGCTCATGCTCGGGTGCTGCACGGCCCCAAGAGCTGTGCAGAGAGAGAGAGAGAGAGAGAGAACTACGCAGAGAAGGGGGGAAATCCCTTCGTGCATATGTGGTTTTTACCATCTGAGAGCCTGGAGCTATGTATTACCAGTGGCCGAGGCTGGGTGTTCATACAGGAAAGATGAGGACCCTAGCAGCTTCGACGCAGAACCCTAGCATGCATCAATTGGGTCTGTCCACTCGCTAGCACATTTGGCTGCACTATATGGAGGTTAACAGTATGCCCGCATGATTAGCTCCAACATACTTACTGGTGGTTTAAAGGCTGGGTGTTCACACAGGAAAGGTGATGAGACTAGTACCAGGTAGTTACATGTGGGGAACTCCCTGGCTGATATGATCTGGTTCTCAGTGGTGCCACGCTTACAAGTGAAGCGAACCTGTGGTCACAGCAACAGCCGCAGGGGTTTAATTATCACTACACTTTGTGAGCTGCAATAGCAGAAATGCCATAGGCCCCACACCTCAAGGTGTTACGAAAACGACGAATTGGAACAGCAGCAGCCATAGTAGCAGTGGCAAGCTCTCGAGCCATATAAGTACGGTTACAAGCCATACCCGTATAAGCCATAGCGACGAACACACAGGATTAAGGTAAGCAGGCAAAAACGTTAAGCTCTACATGTGAAACTGATGAAGGCAGAGGAGGCCAAACGGTCTAGTGCATATTGTAGCGCTTACACTCTCATTCCCTTGGGCTGGTCAGCGAAGCAACTCAGGAACCCCTAAGCAACAACAATGCACCTGCTTTAGGTATCTGCTCATGGTAGGGGTTCGAATGTACTTGTACAAAACAACCCCTCCCTCAACCCCATGCGGAAGGCCAATCCAAGCCCCTCTCTCTCTCTGCTTCAGGTCTGCAGTGGCAGCAGCAGCTGCAGCAGCCACAGTAGCATTGGCAAGAGATTGAGCCATACAATACATCAAAAGAACCTGCACAATATTTGCACTGGCATGAGTCTGTACGTTAGTATGTGAGGAGAGCAGAAAGTGAAACAGAGAGAGGTAAGACCCGATGAGCTGACATGATAGCAGCTCGAGCAAGTCGTGGGCGATACCGCTGTTCTGGTGGTGGTGCCGCCTCCCTAGCTTCCAAAAGAAATCAGCTCGAGCAGCACTTCACTGCCAGCGGGAAGAGCAAAAAAAGCAACAACTGGGGTTGGGCCAACCTCTGTCTCATTCACTTAGGATTGCATTCTATGTTCAAAATGCTGGAGAATGTAATTTGCAGAGCTTTGCAGCTGCTTGAGAGTTGTCATTACGTCGTGTCGGAAGTTTGGCCAGCTGGCAACATACCGGAGCAGCATTCAGGTACAGTAATTTGGTTTTGCTAGCGCCTATCCTATTCTGGCTCTTGCAGCTACTTAATATTTAAGAACTGCAATGTGACAACTGCAGCAGGAACAACTAGAGATGGTAAGCCTGCTACTTGAAACGGGTAGCCACATTCCAATGCTGAAACAAATCAGGATCCTCAATGGGGGTGGGTTTCTTGAGTGGAGCACAGCAGGTGGTGGTAGCAGCAGTAGGTTTAATGGTATATGCAACAGCAGTAACAGCAGCAGCAGGAGCAGCAGTAACAACTTCCACAGCAGAAACAGCAGCAGGAGCAGCAGCATTGTCAGCTTCCTACAGAGCCAGCCATACACGCAACCCCTGCACACCCCAACCTCAGCAGTCCTGCCTGCTCCTGTGAGCTTATGTCCGCTCGGGTTACCTGTGCGCTCCAAAGGTGTTATCAGCCAGATTAAAACGAGACAGAACAATTCCCCACACTAAATTACCAAGCCGCTATCCTCCCCTCCTCCCCCTCTTCCTCTCCCCTGCCCCCCCCCCCCTCCCCTCCTTTGCCCCTCCCCTCCAGTAGCTCATTCACAGTTGATATTTGGCAGAAGAGCCCCTTCCCCCCATTCTCCCCGCTCCCCTGCCCCCCCCCCTCAGGCCCGCCCCTACGGCCCCCCCCCCCCCCTCGGGCCCGCCCTGGCCCCCCCCTTTACCTCTGCAGTCCTAGCTGCTCCTGTCAGCAAGCACTTTGACCCTCTATTGAACTTGTGGCTCACATACTTCACTGGCTGACCTGAAGCACTGGTGTCCTCCTGCAAAGCAAGCAACAGTATGACCATGGTCTTGGCTACCAATCACAATGCAAGACCAGCTATGCCAATGGCCAAATAATCCCAGGCCATCAACAAAAGGCTCCTGATCACAAACACAAAGCCACACAACCGATGGTGGACTTGCCCACACACAAGCTGAGGCTATGATCGGGCACAACCTTAGACATTTTCATCACTCATGTACATCGTCGCCACCAAACCAGAGGGCGTTGCTGCATGCACCTAATGTGCGCATCACAATACTAGTCTCATACAGAAGAAAGCTTGTGGCTGCGCATCTTTGGCTGGTAACTGCCTATAACTCTTGATATGATTTTATGAGACATGAACCACAGCCCAGCTTTGACGCCATGCAGCGAGCCTTAGGATGGTGTAGATAGCAATACATGGTTATCAATGCCCTCCTGCAGAAAATTGCAGCTGTGGTGAGGTTGGGAACTAAAAAGTAAAAAGATCGGGTAATCTTTCTCTATAGTATTGTTTACGCATGGCTAAAACAGATTATCAAAGGCGAAGGCACCATGCCGTGTTCTTGTTTACATGCAGTGCCATTTAGGATGGTGTAGCAAGCAAGACAGGTTCATCAAGGCACGTGTCTGTTCCTGCAGCAGCTTGCGGCTGAAAGACGACACGTGAATGGACTAGCTGTGGTCAGGTTGGGGATTGGGGGTTGAGGTTCTGATTTTGGCCAACAGCAAAATACTGGGTAGTTTTTCTGTAATACTGGTTAGTAAATGAAAGTAAACGAAATCACCAAAGGCGAAGGCACCATGCTTTGTTTTTACTAATGCAGGGGTCGAGGATCTGATTTCAGCCAAATGTGGGGTCCATCTTGGAGCATGTGCCGCTAGTCTTGCAGGCAAGATGGACTAAGAGATTGCAGGCATAATTGTCTTAGGCTGTTTTAGGCCTCGTATTGTGTTACAAATTTAGCCAGGCTTCCTTCAACCAGCTGCTGTTTCTGATTCCTAGCTTCTTGTGCTGGTATTGGTGACCCCCAGAGGTAGCTAATAGCATGATACACTTCTTACATACTACATACCGTATCAAAACGTAGCTTAGTCCATGGTGAAAATTACAATCGTTTCAATAATCATTAGACACGATATTTGATAGAATCGTTAAAAATCATTTGCTAGCCCTGTTGGTGCTGCTGCAAAGAGCGATTGTCCAGAAGTCGCACCCAGCCCTGCACCAACCGGTTTTATTGAATATACAATAAATTCTATGTATTTTGTATACATTGAATCTGATTCGAGCTAGGAATTGGGCCTACTTGCACACAGCCACCAATTGCAAAGTTAAGAAAGGGCATTACTGAGTGCAGTAGAAATAGAGGTCTGTGGATTTTGCCACCAGCCGGGGCTGCACATAGTGAATCCCTCGGGTCGGGACAGGGTGTAATAGGTCCATATTCTCGGTTCTACAAGAGTTCCAAGGCAATCAGGGCTCCTACCAGTATGGCTTCATCTTGGTCATCGTCACCCAGATATTCCCCACACATGAAGTCCTCCGTCTTTCCACCGCCCTCCTGCAAAAGGAACAGCAGCAGCAGCAGTAGCATCTTACTTCAGGCTGCAGGGTTTAACGATGCTGAGCTGGAGCTGAGTGCCAATGTGCCAAGGAGCTGAGGAAGGCAGTCTTAAAGATGCTCAATCAATCAATCAATCAATTAATCAAGCAATCAATCAAAACGCAAAAACAGCTATGCCAAAAGGTCACTCAAGACCAAGCAGCACACGACCCCGGATGAACTGGAGTCACACAACCCCATGCTCCAAGGATGCTCAAGGCCCAAACACAACCACAACCACGATTACCTTTGCAGAGGCTTTGATCTGCCTACGCAAAACATCTTGACAAAGGCTGCACTTACGCAACATTCCTGAGCCCACTCAAACATTTGGGGTGCAAATGCTTTGGACCACTAGGATACAATTGCACCTTGGCAGGAGGGGTATCAGTGGGGCTGTATGGCTGCAATACTGTGCTGTGAAACACCTCCTGTCATAAGTAGCAGAAGGGGGGGAAATAGGGAGGGGCTTGGGGGGGGGGGGTACCTGTCTCATATGCTAAACTCTGTGAAACATGCGTCTCCTGCTGCAACTTGTTTGGACATGTTCTGACAGAAGTCAAGCCATTGCCATGTAGCCCTGCCACAAAATGCCATGCTGCAGGCCTAAACCATACACCCACACCTCCTTAAACCCTCTCCCTGTCGCAAAACCTAAAACCCTACCATTGAGCTGCTTCCACCCTAAACCCTAATGCAGCACCTGCTTGCACCCTAACTCCTAACCCGTCAGACAAGGGGGGAGGGCAGAAAGATATTTTACAGAACCCATGCCAAAACTTTTCAAAGGGCCCCCTTTAGACCACCAACCCCCACCCCCCAAGCCCCCAAAACCCTTATTTTTCCACCCCTGAACACCTTTTTGGATAAGTCAAACTCATCCAGTGTCCTAGCTGCTTGGAAAGCGAGCATCTGCATGAGGAAAACACTGACTGAGATTCACAAACGGATGTGGTAGCCGTTGTTTAGGGACTAGGGTTTAGGGTTGGAGATGGTTGGGTAGGGTAAACCCTGAATCCATCAGAGCATCTGTCTTAAAGCCTTCACTCACGCTGTCGTTTAGATTATTCTGGTTTTGATGTGGCAGTCTCCTAGACATCTCAGGACCTAGTCAATGCAATGATCAATGCCATGGGCTGCCCAAGACCAGACACGTACTCCAAGGCTTTCCTTATGCTTGATCCGGTCAACGTAGGCTAGTGTTGCACGTTTAAACAACCCAATCTCTTGTGAATTCGGTTTATGGTGGACAATCAGCCACAAGAGAACGTTTGGTGGAACTTTTCAAGGGAACCCCTTAAAACACCCACCACCTCAAAAACCCCATTTTTGACCCCCCTTAAAACTTTGCTGGAGGGCGCAGATCAAAGGAGGACCCCTAAAGCCCTTGGTTACACAGTGTTGAGAGTTATTGAGGCATGGGGTCCGAAATTGACGGCCCTGCCCCCCCGCCCCCCCGAGTCAGACGCTCGCACCATAAAACCTAATCCCACAACTGCTTGCATTCTAAGCCCCAAACCCAAAACCCTAAGCCCAAAACCCTCAGTTGCTGCCCCTCAAACCCTCTCACCTGCCTAAATTGCCGAACATGTCTTTTGAAGCACATCTCATAGGTCCATTGCCCATCATGTGTATACAAACAGGGCGTGGCAGCTGCGGAAAAAGCAGCAACAGGAGGGCAGTGAAACGCAACCACATATTAGGTAAGGTTTCAGATGGAGTGACTGTAAGGCTGGTGTGAACCTTAAACCTTAAAACCTAGAAACCCTTAACCCCCAACCTTAACCTTAAACCCTAAACTTAACCCTAAACCCTAGACAACCAGACATTCTCGGTGCAGCTGCGCACACCAGGGTTGAACCCCTTTTTCCTACTCCACAGAACAAGCAACCAACACATACACGGAACAAGAACCAACACATAAGTACCTACACGTATAATCTCTTCAATCCAAGAAAGGGATCATGCAACAAAACAAAAAAGGCATCATTAGCATTGACCTGCTCAAGAGGTGACACCCCTCGGGCTCTTCACATAGATTGGATCATAACCCCCTGGGTATTACATAATGCAGGAGGAGGGGGAGGGGGGAATCTTGGTCAATATATGGAAATGTTTGACTATATTTGACTGTATTTGACTATATTTAGATATGTTTGACTTGGAGTCTGATCGTTCTGTTGATTTGTTTGATGATGAACTGGTTGAAGTTCCCTAGATGGATACATGGTTGGGTATCCCTCTCAGTTCTTGGTGGTCTGGAATCCATTGTATGTGTTTGGCTCCATCCGATGGTGTGTTTGGTCATTTCGACCTAGCAGCCCTTTGTGGTTGCCACACTCTAATGTTTGTTCTAATTGTTGTTGTCTTGGGTACTTTGGGGTGTGTGTGGTGGGTGTTTGGGGTGTGTTTGCACAAGTGTTGAGCAATGCCGCCTCCTAAATCAAGCAGCAGCGGAGATTGGGTACAGGTAATCAAAGCAGGCTAGATTGAGGCGACAAGAAAAGCAGGGTCCGTCATACAGTGCTGAAGGCGAGAAAAGCAGGGTACAGCGAACAAAGCAGGTTGCAACCACCACCCCAAACCTAGATCTTGTCCTGTGAGCTGATTGATGAGCTTGAGCAGCAGCGCTGCAGTTGACCGATCCTAGAAGGTGCTTACATTTGCAACTACTTCTTGGCTGGCATCGGTTAGATCAAGCAACACTTTGTTGTCAATCTAACATCAGTTGCACACCATCTATACGGCCAAGATAGAAGCTGCCCCCCTTTGTACTGCTACTTGAATGACTTTGCATTCCCATTACAATTAACTCCGTGATTTGACGCAGCAAAGCGCATAGCTCCCCCCCCCCCCCCAACAACACCTCATGTTGTTACAAAAAACATACAGGGAAAAAAGCCCAGATGCAAATGAAGGAAGAAAACGCATGGGAGCAATCAGCACATGCATTCACCCAAGATAAGGTAGCATGTACACGCCACTGCTCAAAACCAGGGCCGTTATCAGCCCTATGCAGCCTAGTACCAGTCGATGCAAACCCATGCTTTTGCCCTATATCTGCCAGCCGGGGTTCACCTCTGCTCATAGCGCCTTCTACCTCGCGCAACCCTATACCCTTAGCCACACTTGTATGGTACGATGTCACCCATTCAGCACACAGGGGTTCTACTAACCAGCAAAAGCCCAATATATAAATGACCAGCAGGAGAGTAATGGGGATGGGCATAAACAGTCAAGCATGGTAAATTGCATACAGTCAGCACCACTTTTATCATAG
>OY744498.1:4955228-5013699 GCA_963556185.1 Pseudopediastrum boryanum
TGGATATGCCATACTGAGCTCCTATTGCATATTTCCAGTCCTCGATGGCCGTTGCCAAGGCGCAAGGGACCCTTGGAGCAGGCTCTCGTGATAATCGTTGTAATAAATTGATACAGATGATTAGGCTCTAGATCTCGCACTCAGAAGGGCTCGCGACTGTATGGAGACAATTATGCCTGCGGGATCCTGAGCATGGAAGTTGCCAAACAGACGATACGGCGGATACAATGCAATCCTTCTAACGAATAACCTCCAGAACATACGTCTGTGCCATGTTCCAGGGCCGTTAAGTGCGCGTCCATGTGATCAGCATGCGGGTTAGTAGGACTCACTAGAGGAGGTCACCCAAGCTAGTGACCGCTGTGGTAAATCTGCCCGATGCAGGACGGATCGTTGTCATAGACGAATCTTCAATAGTCAAAGGTGCAGTGCAATTTCGCTGTCCAGTGGAGGTGTCACTGATTTGGCCGCAGGAGGCCATCGAATTGTCACTCACCGTGGGCCGCATTTTGCGTCCGCTTTCACTCGATCAAGGAACGTGTGGCTGGTTTATGGAATAATATAATGGCAATACGTAGCACCTGTGGCCTTCCAGGCTTGGCGCCGACAAGATCCCAGTTATGCTCCCCTCGCAATGGCGCTCACTTCCCATTATCGAGGCCCCAGCCGTGTGCAAAGCTCCGGATCCTGCGCTCAAGGCCCCCACACGCAGACACAAGCAGATCCGAATCCTCAGTATCTTTCAATCGTGAGACACCTATATCAGCAGCTGCAGGGCCTGACGAACCCCATCTCCCCGTAAAGAGCCCACCAGCACCTCACTTTGCAACAGCCTGTTGCCTAGCAGCTGCAGCATGCCTATCAATGGCCTACATGTCAGGCCGCGCGGTTGCCGGACCAACCGCAGTCCCCACGCCCACCATCACCACCACCGTAAGCCAGCAGCAGAGCAGCCAGAGCAGCAAGCCCTTTTTCACCAGAACCCGCGGTTCAGAGCCCATAGGAGGCAGCGCGTGGGCGAGATACAAATTCCTGCAGCTTTTCGCGTTGCCCACCTACGGCAAGATGCTGGCAGTCATTGTGATTGCTCTCCCGGCATTAGCAGTTGGTGCTGCCCTGTATCACACAGCAGTTAGATGTTCTTGGTCGGAGGCCCTTATGAAGTCCTATCAAGTGCTAAACAATTGCCCAGGTGATCCAGATATGTACTGTATGTACTCGCACCTACAAACTGTATACTATATCCACTCAGCTGTTCAGGCACTGAGCAGAAGCTTTCGAGACCTTCTTGATTGGGGAAAGTGTGCCTTCAACTTTGTGCCTGTTATCAGAATTTACTGCGGCATCAGAGGTTACGCAGGTGCATCGCGTTTAGCCTCTAATCAAGCATGCAAAACAGGGCGCCTTTTCCTGAGCAGCAATTGTTGTTCTACCTTGTTTGTGTAATCGTAATCGTAATCGTAAGCAATTGTTGTTCTACCTTGTTTGTGCTATCCCACTCACTCAGCCAATCCCATGATACATGCCATTCCACATCAGCCCTGATCTCCCAGAACCCATTTCCACTCCCACAACCCCACGCCTGACTATTTGTACTCATTTTAATATCTCGAATCACCCTCCTGCACTGGCACCACACACTGCAGGCACCGATGTCACTAGTGAGGATAGCCCCAACGCTGCCTTTGTGCTAAATGTGATTTATGTGGCGGGCCTGCTCAGCTTTGCTGTCGTCCTGGGAATCATCAGCGAAGACATCAGTGATGCAGTGTATGCGGTACGTATTGGGCAAAGGGGGTCAGCAGCGAGAGGGGGCAACAAGAAACTACTTAGTAGCAGCAGCAGCAGCCCAAGCAGCAGCAGCAGTGCCAGCAGTACCATGCAGCACCAGTGAAGTTGCATGCTGGGTTACACTGGAGTTACATGCTGGGGTGACACTGGAGGTACATAGGGTAGCCACAGCATCAAGGAGCAGCAGCAAAGCCCGGGCCAGAGCATTTGGTCATCTCTAAAGCAGCAGCAGCAGCAGGATAGTGATGAGGAAGATAAGGTGTTAGCAGAAGTAGGAACTGCTGAAAGGTTTTAGGGTTTTATGGTTTAGGGTTTAGAGCACTGTTGCCACTCCAGGCAACCATTTGCATAGCAGTAGTCAAGGTACAAACAACACTTTGTGTTCATATTGCTCGAGGTAGCAGCTGTACTGATGCCAGAGCCGTTCTTCTTTTGATTGTGAATTCTTGCAGTAAATGCATGGGATTAAACTTGTCGGCCTGTTGTCCATCATCAGATCCACAACATATGATATGTATTGTTTTTTCAAACTGCTAAAAGCATGTGTCAAGCTTCAAGAATGTTAACACTGAACAGTTCAAGAGGGCTGATGCACGCGCTATACGTGTGCAGAGTTTGTTATTCAACATAAAGCAGCTCTCATGTTTCTGAGATAGAACACTGCACAACTAGTTTGGGCCGTGCAGCGCCCGCGGCATAAGTCCAGCAGCATCTAAAGCAGGTCTCATGTTGTGGTTTCAGGTTCGTGCTGGCAACCACTGCGTGGTGGAGAAGGGACACACAGTGGTGTTGGGATGGAACAAGCAGATGCCATCACTCTTGAGACAGGTAGGGGGGGGGGGGCTAGGAGGCTTCTTAAAGGTTTGGGGTGGTGGTCTTAGCCTCAGCTGTATGCTTTTTGCTGTGACCGCGCGGACCGGTCGCTGGTTCGAAACCCTGTCTGCACATGCATGCTTTTTGACCCCCCTTTGTTTTGGGGTCATATATGACCCCTTTCGCCACTAAGGGTTAAATGGGCTGTGCCAGCCTGTCATGAACCCTGCGTTTGTTGCCTAGCCAGTCCCCCAGCTTTTTTGCATGTACCACCTCCAGGTATGGGGGTGAGGGCTCATGGGAGGGGCGGGGACTGTGGGGTGGTAATGGAGCAAAATAGAGGCAACCATTGTCCAGACAGGTATGCTGCTCTTTCTGGAGAGGGGGGGCTCATGGGGGGAATTTACGGGGTTTGAAGGGGTTTAGAGCTTGCAAGAGGGAGAGATGGAATAGGAAAGGGAGCAGATGGGGACTGTGGGAAGGGCTTTGGATATAGTCTGTCAGATGTGCTCTTTATGAATAAGGTGTCATGTTATTGTATATCAGTCCCATCCAGTAGCATTTGACCGTTGGGGAGCCCTGCTGAAATGGCACAGCTCTTGGGTGAAAGGTGAAGGGGTGCGGTGAACGCCTACTCATCCTTCTTTGCAGGGGTTATAAGTATCAGTGTAGGGTTTAGTTACTGAGCCCCTGATTCATTGTACGCTCATGGTGGAGTGAGGTGTAGTTGTAACATGTAACAATTGGTGAACAGTGGAGGTCTCAATGTGGATGGCCAGATGAGTATTTGATGCTATCTGGCCTAAACCCTAAACCCTACCCTAAACCCTAAACCCAAAACCCCAAACCCTTGAAGCTCTTTTGCCAATACTGGTGTGCTGGTACTACTGTGGCAGTATTGTTGCATTTTTGCTATGGAGTATCGTTAATTATTTTGTTTGATAAACAAGCATGGCTGTGCTTCCTGCTTTATGTAATCTTCTTCGTCTTCTGCTGCTGCTGCTGGTGCTGCTGCTGCTGGGACGTTGTTATCATTCAGATGTCATTGGCTCGGCAGGAGAAGGACAGCTTTGGTGCGCCAATTGTGGTGCTGGCAGATAAGGACAAAGAGGACATGGATGAGCTGGTAAGTGGGGGAGATTAGGGTTAGGGGTTAGGGGTTTAGGGTTTAGGGTTAGGGTTTAGGGTTATCCTAGTGTCCTGGCAGATAAGGACAAAGAGGATATGGATGAGCTGGTAAGTGGGGGAGATTAGGGTTAGGGGTTTAGGGTTTAGGGTTAGGGTTAGGGGTTAGGGTTATCCTAGTGTCCTGGCAGATAAGGACAAAGAGGATATGGATGAGCTGGTAAGTGGGGGAGATTAGGGTTTAGGGTTTAGGGTTAGGGTTTAGGGTATCCTTGTGTCCTGGCAGATAAGGACAAAGAGGACATGGATGAGGTGGTAAGTGGGGGAGATTAAGAGAAGGGGGGAAAGGCTGAGCCCTAAGCTTCAGCCCTACAGCAGGGGTTGCTTGAAGAGGTAACTACCATGCTTACTGGAGGTTGGTACAGGGAATCAAAGCAGGAGAATGTGTAGACGAGAAAAGCAGGGTCTGTCATGCAGTGCTGGAGCAAAGGAAAGCAGGGTGCAGTGATTCAAGGACAAGGAGAGGAGATGGACAAGGTGGTAAGTGGGGGGAGTTTGTGAGAAAGCAGGGGGGCGAGGGGGGAGATGAACCTCTCGGCGTCAGCCTAAACTCGGCCCCACTGGAGGGAGCGGTTGGAGAGGTAGATACCATGGTGGCAGCTTACTGTGTGGCAAGCTAAAGACATGGGGAAACCGTCGCTAGCAGCGCTGTTAACCTCCTTTAAATTAATTTGAGGCTCAACTGTTGACACCTGCTGCTGACTTGATTGTGGCCATGTCCCTTGTAAGATAGCTTATTGGCGTGGCATTATGAATGTGTCGATTGCTCAATTTTGCAACAATTTCTCTGCTCTCCTACTTTTAAGAATTGCTCTATCTGCCCACAACATTTTTTTAACTTTCTTATTCTTATCTGTAAGAGAAAGAAGAAGTAGCTTATATCTGTGTAGATGCTGTTCCCCTTGCCCCTAAGCGACAACATCATAAGCGTGTTGTCGCTTTTCTTCGTTAAGTTCTGCCCCTGCGCGAGTGTGGTGGTCTGTGCTATGGGTATAGTGGTCTCTCTTAACATATAAGCTCTTGACGTATAAGCTTATGGGTGGCTCTTGGGGGCACACTCCATTCATCAGTCCCTGTATCAATGCCGATGCCAATACAGCAATGAATCACATAAACATCTAACTGTAAGTGCGTTCGATGATATCTGCGCAGCATATGTTTTGTGTTTCAATTCTTCTTGTTTATGAAGAGATTCGGGTTGCTGAAGCAATCTTGCCTGCGGTTATCCCTGTGTGGCCGCTAATTGCCGTGCTGTAGTTGCGGGACGAGCTGGCCGACTGCGGCGTCGAGATCATCAGCAGGAGCGGCTACCCGGCGCTGATGGCCGACCTAAGCAGAGTGTCCGCGACCGCAGCGGAGACGGTGCTCGTGCTATGGCCGGAGGACGCGGCGCTCGATGTAGGAACCGCGCAGCAGGCGGCAGCAGTGTCGGCGCTCAAGGCGGCCGGTGGTATTACCGGCCAGAAGCTCGTCGTCCAGAGCCCCGGGGCGCAAGTCGCCGAGGAGTACAATGCAGCAGTGGTAAGTGCAGGGTTTAGGGTATATGGGTGCTGGGCTCTGGGTAGGGGCACTTCTGGATAGAACATATACTTTTTGGTGAAGGCTGGGTGTGGGGTGTAGGGTCCAGGTGGGGTTTACTGAGCTCTGGAGTTGCCAGCATTGCAAGGTAGGACGATTGGGTGCTCATTTAGTCTCGGACCCAGACGTTGCAGATGGTTTCTTTGTTTCAATGTAAGTTTGTTGTGCAAATGTGTTTGCATTGTTAGAAGGATGGTAAGGGCACACATGGGGCTGCAAGGGATACAGCTACCAGCTCGGCTGCTTATAAGCACCAGCAGGGGTACCGGTGAGTGCTCGATAGTGGAAGGGAAGTGGAAGTGCATCATCTCTGCAACCTTTCCATCAACCCTGTGCTCCCCCTCCCCCCTCCTCCTCCCCCTCCTCCTCCCTCCTCCTCCTCCTCCCCCTCCCCGTCCCCCTCCCCCTCCCCCTCCCCCTCCTCCCCCCTCCCCCATCCACTCTTGTAATGACAGATTATACAAAAAAATTGCTCATATATGGTGTTGGCCAGTCACCTACACCCTTCCATTTTCATCTAAGCACTTAATAATCCTTGGCATCCCTGATTGGTCAGCCCTTCAGTCCAAAACCCAAAAACCCTAATGCTTTCTTTGAGTAATTAGAGCTTGCCCCTCCTTTTCTTGTACAAGGAAGTTCTATCGAGGCGAGGTGGCTAAAAGTTGGTTACTAGTCAGTCCTGTGGTTCTGTACTGCCAAAAACTTGCTGGACACTCCATGTAGCATAGCCCAACACTCCTTGTCTTGTGTCCCCTGCCCAGGCTGCAGTAGAGCTTGTGGTCACAACAGGGCCCAACCCTAAACCCTGATGTTTTTTTTTACTAATTCGCTTGGCCCTCCTTGTCTTGTGTGTCCTGCCCAGGCTGCCATAGAGCTGGCCCAGTCCTCCCATGCAGCAGCAGCAGAGCTTGTGGTCACAACAGGGGAGGAGCGCATCTGCCAGCTGCTGACACAGGTGGGTAGGGAGCGAGGGCTTTAGGGTTTAGGGTTTAGGGTTTATTGCTCAAGGGGGGTTTAGGGTTTTGCTTAGCTTAGGGTTTTGGTGAACAAGTGTGAAAAGGGGAGGGGTAGAAAGGGATGGGGTGCGAAGGGAGTGGTGTGTGTGGGGGTGACAGGAAGGGAGAGGGGAATTCTGAGAGAGGGTGGAGCAGGGTATGCAATAGGGATGGCATGGGGAGGATGGGGCACAAGCTGGGGGCAGTCGCATGTGGGGCCAAGTATGGGGGGTGTTCCACCTCGCTGTTCTTTGTGACAGCTTGAGGTGCGGGGCCTATGGCACTTTTTGTTATGGCATATCATGACATGTAACAACAATATGGGGGTGGGGGAAGGCGGAAGGAGCTGCTGCTGTTAATGCTGCTGCATTAAGGCCTGCCGTGTACACAATCACATAAATCGGAATCAAGTTGAAGACCTTCATGTCGATGATGTATGGCTGGTATGAAGTGCTTTGTACTGCTCCTTGTGCACCGCAGGTAGCAGTACAACCTGGGTTGGAAGAGGTGGTGACGGATTTGCTGCAGTACGAAGAAGATGAGACAGGGGCACAATTCTATATGAAGGCTTTCCCTGCACTAGATGGTGAGTCTAGGCTGGTTCGAAGGTTTCTGGAAACCCTAAACCCTGAACCTGAACCCTTGCAGTTCAAGGATCTGTGGAAGCTGGTTTTGCGGTTGCCATTGAGGCTTGAATAGCTTGGATGACTTTAAACAATAAAAGGAGGTTTTAGCGCCATGTAGCATCTTAGGGTTTATCAACATGAAATAGGGGTGAAGAGGGTAAGTGGCTTTACTACCAGTTTGCAAGGTTTCAAGGGAGTGGAGGATTTTTGAAGGCTGTCACTATGGAATGATAGGGCTAGGTGCATCAAGTTCAAGGTTGATTCGGCAACAAATGTGAAGCAACATGTGCAGTACCTTTCCCTGGGGGCTAGCTCATGTTGTGGAGTTCAAAAGGATGAATAAGTGCAAGAGCTAAACCACATAAAAAAAACGAAAGCGAGACCGAATCGCCATACCTAGATGCCGCCCCCTAAACTGAAGGTACCAGCTGGCCAAGCCTCCGACACCATGTAATCACAACTTAAGTGGAGTTGGAGCGAATGGAGGCGGGGGGTGGTGTTTGGTAGGGCGGGGGTGGTTGAATTGGGGGGGACCATGCGGCCCCCTATACCCCGCCCCCCGCCCCACCCCATGGGGCCCCCTGTACCCCCCTATACCCCCCCTATACCCCCCTATACCCCCCTATTACCCCCTATACCCCCCTCCCCCCCCCGCCCCACCCCTCGTACTATTTGAAGCTTGCATCCCCTTTGCTAATCTGCTTTGTGTCTCTTATCTTCCTGTGTAGGCAAGCGTTACAGTGACATCCGCCGGAGCTTCACCTCCGCTATCCCCATAGGGTTTATGTCACCTGATGGGTCACTGCAGCTAAACCCCAGGGATAAGCTGGTCATGCCAGAGGGGGCGCAACTAGTGTTTGTGGCTAAGGACAGTGGGGAGATACAAGCACTGAAGGAACCACTCAAGGTGAGCTTTTAGGGGTTTAGGGTTTAGGGTTTCTGAGTGAGGTGGGGAGTGAGGGTTTAGGGTTTAGTTTAGGGCCACCTCGTATGTAGGTGGGGGGGAAGAGGGCACACTCACCAGGTGTCTAGGGTTTAATTGATCATGTGTCGTCATTTGACTATGACGACTGAAGGAGAGGAGAGGCTTGGGTTTTCTGGGGTGGTGCAGGGGTTGAAAAAAGCAGGGAGTTGGCAGTTGGGGAAGCAAAAGTGGGAAAGGGAAACGAGGGAGGAAAGGGGGTGGAGAAGGGTATCGGGGAAGAGGGCCAAGGAATAGGTGGCAGTAGTGGGAGGGTTGAGAACCGATGGCGGGTTGCGGATGTGGCAGGGAATGAGCAGGGCATGGATTTCGGGATCTGAGTTTTAAGACAGGTAAGACTTTGTCTGGTTTGATATGATGTTGTATAACCCTTTACCATCCGATTGACATTTTTGTCCCCAAGCTGGAAACAGCAATTCTGGCCTGCCTGCGCGTCAGCTTGAGTCTGCTCAATTTCCCAGTTTTTCAAGGTTATCACACCCATTTAGCTGACAAAACCATTATTTTAATTGTTCCAGTGCAGGTATCCAAGCTGAAGGCATCCAGCAACGAAGCCCACTCGCTTACATAGCTAAACCCCAACCCTAAACCAGCACCCCCTAAACCCTATCTTCAAATCTCAGTATTCAAAACTGTTCCACTGCAGGTTTCCAAGCTAAAGACCTCCAGCAAGATCAGCAAGCGCTCCCTATGTAAGCGCCTCGTGGTGTTGGACTTTGGTCAGGACACCACATTGCTGCTCCAGAGTTTGAGCGAGTTCTGTGCCAGGGGGTCACACGTCACTTTGGTCTCAGAGTGAGTGACGGGGCTTTGGGGGTTTTGGGCTTTTGGGGCTTTGGGCTTTTGGGTTTTGATGTTCCGTGCTTGGGTTCATGACTTTGGTTACAAGGGGAGCCCCGCAATCCTAGGGGAAGATGCAGGTTTTTGTTGCCCACCCCCACCCCCCTTCAGTTTTAAGGTTTCGTGACTAGTGAGTAGGGCATACGAATGGGCGCACAATAGTCAGCAAACTGTCTGGCGCTGAGCCCTTCCTTTGCGCACAAATAGTGCACTGTCGACACAAGAGGCCAGGCAGGGTGCATAGTTTAGGAATTAAGGTTCACAGACTTCCCTTTTCATCCCAGTGTAGTTATGCCCTATGCCCCGCCCCCCCCCCCCCCCCCCGCTTCCCCAAAAAGATTGTGGAGCTTGCCCAAATGGATGGTGTTTGCTGACTTAGGATTTCAGCTGGCCAGACTGTTGGGGAAAATCATCACTACTTGTACTTTTTTGCCAGCAAACAAGATAGAAAATTAGAAAGCATGTGACTATGTACTTAACAACGCCGCTGTTTTGCCAAGGGTTTGTACCGTTGTATGTGGGTGCTGCCTTGCCTTCTGCTTTTTTTCAATAGTATCACAGAGAACTGGCCAGGGTTCAGAGGTTGAGAGGTGTGCATGTGCTCCTTTTTCTTCACTTCCTAAACCCTAAACCCTAAACCCTAAGCTTGAGATGCCCTCGACAGTCTCATGGCTTCTACCTATGTGCAAGTGCCTCAGGTTTTGCCTAAGCTGTGAGTTTATTAAAAAAAGAATAAAAAAAGAAAAAGCTCCGTAGCTTACCTCTTCCGCCTGTCACCGCTAACCGCTACATCATCATCATTTAAGCCGTCTAATCGTGTTGTGAGTAATTAATCAATCAATCAAAACGCAAGACCAGCGATGCCAATGGCCAAACAGACCTAGGCCATAAACACAACGCTCCTGATCACAATCACGAAGCCACACAACCGATGGTGGATTTGCCACCACAACAAGTAAATGCTAGAGCTAAACCCTAATACAACAGGCACTCAGCGAGACTGAACCTTCTCCTGCTGTCCCTTGCTGTTTAGGCATGTTAACCAGGAGGCAGTACAGCATATGAAGAGGCGTGGGGTGTACATCCGCACCCTGGTGGGTAACCCCAGCAGCAGCAGCATGATCAAGCAGGCTCAACTGGAGAAGGCAGATGGGGTGGTGCTGGCGGGGCTGGAACAGCTGGACCCCAAGGTGGCGGATACACAGGTGAGGGGGGGGTTGGGGGGAAAGGGGTAGTAAACCCTAACTGTTAGGGCTAAACCCTAAACCCCAAAGCAGATGGGGTTGTGCTGGCGGGGCTGGAACAGCTGGACCCCAAGGTGGCAGATACACAGGTGGGGGGGGGGGAGTTGGGGATGGGGGGGTGTTAGTAAACCCTAACCCTTAGGGGTAACCCAAACCCCCAAAGCCTGGCTGGGACAGTTGGACCCTAAGGTAAGGGGGATGGGGTGAGGAAGGGGGGGGGGGTAGTAAACCCTAACACTTAGGGCTAAACCCTAAGCCTTTGAGTGGGGCTGGGACAGCTGGACTCTAAGGTCCCTTGCTGTTTAGGCATGTTAACCAGGAGGCAGTACAGCATATGAAGAGGCGTGGGGTGTACATCCGCACCCTGGTGGGTAACCCCAGCAGCAGCAGCATGATCAAGCAGGCTCAACTGGAGAAGGCAGATGGGGTGGTGCTGGCGGGGCTGGAACAGCTGGACCCCAAGGTGGCGGATACACAGGTGAGGGGGGGGTTGGGGGGAAAGGGGTAGTAAACCCTAACTGTTAGGGCTAAACCCTAAACCCCAAAGCAGATGGGGTTGTGCTGGCGGGGCTGGAACAGCTGGACCCCAAGGTGGCAGATACACAGGTGGGGGGGGGGGGAGTTGGGGATGGGGGGGTGTTAGTAAACCCTAACCCTTAGGGGTAACCCAAACCCCCAAAGCCTGGCTGGGACAGTTGGACCCTAAGGTAAGGGGGATGGGGTGAGGAAGGGGGGGGGGGGTAGTAAACCCTAACACTTAGGGCTAAACCCTAAGCCTTTGAGTGGGGCTGGGACAGCTGGACTCTAAGGTGGCGGAGACACAGGTAAGGGTGGGGGAAGGGTGGGTGGTGGGGGGGTAGTAAATCCTAACCCTTAGGGCTAACCCTAAACCCCAAAGCGGGGCTGGAACAGTTGGACTCTATAGTAAGAGGGAGGGGTGGGGGGGGGGTGTAAACCCTACCCTTAGGGCTAAACCCTAAATCCTAAAGTAGGGCTGGAGCAGCTGGACTCTATGGTGGCGGATACACAGGTAAGGGTGGGGGCAGGGGGGTAACTTCTACTTTTGATCATAACACCCCTAACCCTCATTGATAAGCTAGGGTTAGCAGAGGTAAAACTGGGAGCAAGAAATTGTTGTGTTTTGTCATCCATTGAATTAAATAGTAGGAGACGGGGTTGTAACAAGCTCAATTCCTAGCTCAGTTGCAGGAGGCAGATTAGGGTTTAGGACCGTTTAGGGTTTAGGGTTTACGATCAGGCTGGAACAGCTCCAAGGCTCCAGGTGGCTGAGGCTAGGGTGGAGGTGATCTGGGCAGAAGATCATGTGCACTCACATGTAGTGCTGATCCCCCTAATCCTAATAGAACCTGATCAAGATGATGAATTAGATTGCTAATAGAAGCTCTCTACCCCCTCCCTACAACCTGCCCCTGTCCTCCCGCACCCACCCCCTATATCTTAAACCCTAAACATGTAATTAAGTCAAGGGGCCTTCGGCCGTCCCGGACAAGTGTTATAAGCCGTGAAGCTGGTAGCTGCATCGCAAGGTGACATCATGCGGGGATGTTGGCTTGTACATGCTGTGCCAGGACTGGAGGCTAGGGGGCTGTGCCCCCCTGCACCCCCCCTCTTTAACCTTGGCTTGTACATGCTGTGCCAGGGCTGGTGGCTAGGGGGCTGCTAGGCCAGGCTGCACCCCCCCTCTGTAACGTTGGTTTGTATGCTGTGCCTGGGTTGGGCAGTTGCTTGAGGTGCTGAGCTGCATGTCCCTCTGGTTTCCTACGGTTGCTTGCTGCATGCTGTGAATCAATTGGGACGCTACATGAATGCAAGGCCAAAAGATGGACTGGATTTAGGTTTACTTAAGGAGACGAGGGATGGAGGCCACTGCCTGCCTGCTTGACCAAATGAGAACCCTCTTGACTGAAAGCAACAGGAAGATCTGTAGGGTGACATCCTGAATAAAAATCTGAAGCGCGCTTCTCCATGCCCTTGGAAGTGATAAGTTAGGAGAGCAGAGGCAAGCAAGCGAGGTGTCGACTAGTGTGCTGGAGCACTAGCTGGCTTTGCATTGGCTTTGCCTGAAGTCATAAGCGGGCCCTTCTAGAATCTTATTATCCTGCGTAAACATGACGTACAAGATACGAGAGGGTGCTACCTCCTCCGAAGGGTTGCAGAAGTCGGTTTACCACATGCACGCTATGGTAGCTGCAGAGACGGCCATCCAGAAACACCGCGAGGCACACCTTTGCAATGATATGTACCGCCATGCAATGCTGCATAGATGAATAAAAAGCCGGAGATGCAGGCGAGCAGTAGACTGCCATGCGCGAAGACAACATGCACGACCAAAGCCTAGCTCGCAGAGGACAAGAAAGGCACACCAAGCTGCCTCATGATGCAGGACAGAAGCAAAAGAGTCTGGCCATACGCGTGCAAGCAGAGCGCAGAGAGATCTAAGCAAAGAGGTTCAGTCGGCGGGGGTATAAATATGTCTTTGCGGGGGTATAGAACAGGGCCTGTTATATGGGTTTAAGCCCCAGGCCAGACGTATCCCTTCCTCGATCACTTCGTTCTCTTGTCCGGGTATAAAAAATATGTGTGAAGGTGACGGTTTTAAAAAATAAGTTAAAAAAAAGGGAAAAATTAAAAAATAATCAAAAAAAATAAAAAATAATCAAGAAAAATAAAATAAATTATACTTATACATTCTTCTTCTGCTTGTAGGTAGTAGCCAGTGTGCTCCAGCTCCAATCCGCAGCCGCCTCCCACCTATCCTCCCGCACCCACCCACTCTACATCACCACCACCCTCTACTGCTCCGCCACAGAAGATGTGTTGTGGCATGTGGTGCTGAGCTACCAGCAGGAGTTGAAAGCAGCAGCAGAGGCAGAGCACGCAGCAGCAGTAGCAGCAGCAGCAGGAAACCAGCGCAAGTTGAGGAAGATCAAGGAGCCTAGGGACATGCCGCCAGTTAGCTTGCATTTGCTGTGCCCGGATGAGCTCATGAGTGGGATGCTGACGCAGGTGAGGGTTTACGGGGTGCAGATTAGGGTTTAGGGTAAGGGAAGTTGAGGTTTAGGAGGGAAACGGCCCTAGGGACATGCCGCCAGTTAGCTTGCCTATGTATCAGGGTTTATGTATCAGGGTTTAGGGTGTTTAGGGTTTACATATCAGGGTTTGGGGTTGTTAGGGCTTGGGAGGTTGAGGTTTAGTTAAGGTAGGAGGGTAAAGGGCCTAGGGAGAGCTCTTCACTTACCACTTGTTGTGCCCAGATGAACTCATGAGTGGGATGCTGACTCAGGTACGGGGTGCTAAAGATCAGGGTTAGGGTTTAGAGTGGGAAGATTGAGGGTTTAGGGTTTATGATTACGGATTCTGAGGGTCTGCTAATGTAGGAGGGTAAAGACCCGAGGTACAGTTCTTAGCTTGCACTTGTTATGCCCCGATGAGCTCAAAGGCGTTTTAAGGTTTATGTATTAGGGTCTAGGGTTTAGGCATAAGCTTTCCAAACTGGTTAGCATAGATTG
The DNA here is from genome assembly GCA_963556185.1 of Pseudopediastrum boryanum. NCBI lineage: Eukaryota > Viridiplantae > Chlorophyta > Chlorophyceae > Sphaeropleales > Hydrodictyaceae > Pseudopediastrum > Pseudopediastrum boryanum. The sequence goes on from OY744498.1 coordinate 4,968,813, forward strand.
TGAGGTTTAGCTGAGGGCTTTTGAGGATGAAGGCAGGGCTTAGTGCCAGCAGCAGCAGTAGCAGGCATACAGTGGCAGATTTGTTTTTGTGAGCTTTGTAACCGACTTACTAGACCAGCAAACCCTGCAGAAAAGGTCCATAGCCACGAGGCAAAACCCGCCTTTTCATAACTTGCTCATGTGCTGCGCAAGTGCAAGCCGGTGTTGTGGTAAAGTTAAACAGCCCATGGAATCACCTGTCAGAGTCTGCTTTCATAAGTTTGCTGATCTTCTTCAAGACTGCACTGGTTGCTGTCCCAACGCTCTCGCCCACCCTTCTTCGGGCCAGTCGCCCATCAAGATTACAGCAGCCCCCTTTACTCACAATCCCATTTTCTTTATCTGCATCCGCTTAACTCCCCCCACCCTTCACCTTGCAGGCGGCCATCTTTTTTTAAATCCCATATGCCCCTATCTTTACACAGCTCCCATTACCCTTACCCATACACCCTTGTTTTTATCTTTGCATGCTCCCCCTGCAGGCGGCCATCTCCCCGCACCTCAGCAGCTAGGGTTTTCAAACCCTAAAACCTAAGCCTGAAACCCTAAAACCTAAACCCTAAACTTTAAACTCTAAACCCTAAAACCTGTCTCTGCCTTCTCCCCCTGCAGGCAGCCATCTCCCCGCACCTCAGCAGAGTCTTTGCCGAGCTGTTCTCCCAGAACACAGGCCACGAGCTCTACCTACACGATGCAACCAAGGCCTTTGGCTTCAAGGCGGGCGTACCACTCACATGGGGAGATGTGTGCGAAGTGGTCAAGAGGCGCAACAAAACCGCAGTGGGTATTGTTCCTGCTGATACAGAGCAGCAGCTGCAGCTGGGTATTGGGGCGCAGCAGCAGGTGGTGTTCCAACCAGGGGATAGGTTGGTGGTGCTGTCCCTGAATTACTGATTAGGGTTTAGGGTTTTAGTTGCAATCTGGTAGGGTTTAGCCATTGACCCCATGCTTATGTGATTGCTGGGTATTGGGGCGCAGCAGCAGGTGGTCTTCAAACCAGGGGATAGGTTGGTGGTGCTGTCCCTGGATTAATGATGTGGTACGAGAAATGCGAATGCTTAAGAAGTCTGCCCAAGCCGTAGGAAAGAGCTGGATTACTGGGGGGTTCAGTTCAAATCTAGCAGGGTTTAGCGATTGATTCTATGCTTAGGTCATTGCTGCAGTATTGGGGCGCAGCAGCAGGTGGTGATAAACCAGGGGATAGGTTGGTGGTGCTGTCGCTGGATTATTGATGTGTCCCAAGCTTGCAGGGGGTAGCTGTTGGCCCATGCTTAAGTCGTCCCTCGAGTAATGGGATGCAGCAGCAGGTGGTGTTCCAACTCTGGGGATAGGTTGGTGGGCTGAGGGTGGGTTATCGGTCAGGGTTTTGGCTCCTGTGTGCGGTAGGGTTTAGGAAATATGTGTAAACCCCATGTTTGGTAAACCCTACGGGTGAGGGTTCTGCGCAAGTGTTGGTGGGTGTGGAGACACAGCAGCAGGTGGCATGGGAACCAGGGGACCGCCTAGTGGTGCGCTCCTTGAATCCATTGCTGATGAGGGTTCTATGTTCTTGTTTTGTGGGGTTTACTAGTATGGATCCGGACTCATGACTAAGTAGTCACTGCTGGTTATTGCCCACTGTTGGTGGGTACTGGGATGCAACAGAAGGTGGTCTGGCAACTAGGTATAGCTCGGTAGTGGCGGCTGTTGTCCTTGGAGTACAGACTGGGGCCCTGTGTGGTTTGTGTTTAGGGTTACGGGTGGCTGGATGGGTGTAGCAGCACAGTGGTTGGGGCTGAGGTGCTATCACTAGGTTTAGTGAAGCGGATCAGGGTTCAGAAAAACGCTTAGTAGAGGAGTGATCAGCTTGAGGCTTCAACCCCATGCTTAGGTCTGAACCGCTGGGGTGTTATGGAGATGTAGGGGTTGTACTAGGTTTCAGTAGGAGGTGGTCGTTAAGCAAGGCATAGATTTGGCTGCACCGCCTCTGGGTTCTGTTCAGGGTTTTGCTATGACTTTCTCAGGTGCAAGGGGCAGGCACATTGGTAAAACCATCCTGCGGGTTATGGCATCTGCTAGTGGAACTGAGCAGCAGCTCCGTCAGTTGCCCTTGCTGTGCTCCTGGTTTTGTGCTTTTGGAATTATGTTGATGGGCTCTCCCATTGACGGCAATGCAAGGATTTGACTGCTAGATCACTGCATTTGGGTAGCAAGACTATCACAGCACAACACTGGGTGATCAATGCAGCAGCAACACTTCATGGTGCTTTGTGACTGGTCCCTGTTTGGCATGAGCACCATAGGGGCTGTAGAAAGGATGTAGGGTGCAGGGGCCTATGTAGCAGTGAGCCAACCAGCTGTTAGCCCCAGGCAGGCTACCACACAAATGTGGACGACTCAGGACTATCTGATCATGAGTACTTGGCTATCTGCATGTGCTATTATCAGCTTTGGTTACTGGCGTTATGCACTTGTGCCCATTCGTGGAGATTAACCACTAATAGGGCCAACAGCTAGGATGGACCTACTTGTGCCGATCCTCACTCTTGAGAATTTGACTAGATGCCATAAGATCAGCGGATGAGTCCTAGGTGCTGCCGGGGAGTAGGTCAAGTACTAGGCAGCATGATGCTTGGTTGAAAATAGGGCTGTACGTACAATCCTTGAGCTGTATAATGTCTGCTAAAACTGTGCATGACGGTACTCCGGTATCTCTAGGTGAAGTTCCAGGGGAACCGAAGCCGACGAGGCCCTATTGTCAACTGTGAATTGGTTGGTCCTGGCCATAACCTTTAAACGTCATGTGAAGGGTTCTATGTTTGGTAAGAATATCGAACAGAAAGTTTGCCATTTTGCGAATAACGGTCAGCATCACGGACAGTGCCAGTCTTCCTCCTTAATAATGCCCAGCTTATCAAACGGACTGCTTTAAATAACTGGCTCTAGTCTGTAAGACGGCTTTGGTTGCTGATGGCTGAACTGTCCACCTGTCACACTTGCACACACCTGTCCACCCACCACTTGCACACACGACGCTAGAACTCAAGCACCCAGCAGAAATCTGGCCCATAAGATGGCATATGTCCCGTATCGTCGATTTGCGTGCTGCTGCGTTCGCTAAGGACACTTCATTACTGTGCAGGGCCTTCCCTCTTTGTTCAGCATCGAGCAGGGCTATGACCACTTTCTAGACCTCATTATCAGCCAGCTGCCGCTAGAAGACCGCCATAGAGCGGCCAGTACGTGCAGAGCCTTTGCCAAGGCAGCACGTGACGCAGTCCGTTGTGTCCAACTCACACGAGGTGCAGATGTCATTTCAGCTGCGGATGCAGTCGCTGCAGGCCGCTACCCTCACCTCATCCAGCTACACCTTGCAGATTTCGCTGCGATCTCAGAGCATCTCCTGGCCCTCCTTGCCCTCCTTTCAGCAAGGCTGCAGCTGCTTCACAGCACAGACTTTCCATCTGCAGCCATCCCCAGCCTTGTCCCAATAGCCAGCTTCAGCCAGCTTCAAAGCCTTTCTTTGGACATGCCCCTCGTGGAAACTCACGCCGAATGGACCCTACTGGAGAGTGCCCTTGGTCAACTCACCCCATTGACTCAACTAACCTTGACAATTTGCAGTGTGCGTGCCCTGAGACCCCTCACCTCTCTTTCAGCCCTCTCCAAACTCCAGCAGCTCTCCATCGGGGGCTTTGTATACCCTAACTCCCTCCCTCCTAGCATCACCAGTCTCTCTCTGGCAGGTCCAGCAGCAGATGATGGTATAGAGGCAGCCAGCAGCAGCTGCTTGCAGCTACAGCAGCTGCAGTTGGAGAGCGCTATGTTGCCACAGGGCTCCGACTGGCTCTGGGCCAAGCTGCAGCCATTGACTGTTTTAACTGCACTAGAGGGCTCCGTTGCCATCCGAGATCTGGGTGAGCTTTCCTGGGGGACAATCGGCTCGGAAGCTGCTGCGAGCTGGCCTGTGGTTCAGCGCTTGCAGCGGCTGTGCTTGGGCGGCATGACGTGTAATCCAGCATTCTATGACGGTCTACGAGTAACTGGCTTCATTGGGTCGCAGGGAGAACTCAGCATGCTGACCAAGATGACAGCTCTCTGGGTGGAGGTGGGGGCAGGACCAGATCCCCCGCTAGGCGGCCCGCCAAAATTCCCATTAAACTTGCGTGAGTTGCGGGTCAGTAGCACGCAGTGGCACTTGCCCTTGGGCACACGCACTGCCTTGACCAAGCTCACCTGGGAGATGAACCCGGATGACGTTGAGAGTCTGTGCTTTGACTTCAATGTGGCATGTGAGGTGGTCCAAGGCCTGGCACTGCTGGGAGGGGTGGACACAGAGTTGACGAAGCTTAAGGCCATGCCTCAGTTGCGGGTGCTGCATGTGCAGGCCTGCTGCTTGGACGCTGGGGTTGTAGGCTGCTTGTTGCACTTGGCGCCTGGCCTTGAGGAGGTGCACTTTTACCGTGTGCTGGAGAGTGATGGGGCCAAGGAAGAATTGGCACTTTTCCACGATATGGTGAAACAGCAGCTGCGGCCCCGCCTGCAGGCACCAGAATTGCATGTGTCAACTGTTGTTGCTAGGCAGTATGGAGTGGATATGATCCCTTGGCTTAATCAACGAGCCATACAGCAGTCACTGTTAACGTGTGTTCTGATCTGGCATGTCTGAACCTTGTTGAATAGTGTGATGAGGACCTCATCATAATTACTGAGGGCTGCAGCAGCTGGCTTCTTCAGGGGATCTGATGCATCTTGTATACGTACAGCGCCGATTGTGTTATGATTGTGCTTGTAACATGGGTGTCTCAAAGGGCCAGTTGTCACTTCATTGGTGGGCCCCTTGCGGATGTCATTGTAGTGTTTGCTGTACAAGCTTCAGAGGTTCACGACACAGCCCTGATATAGGCACTGAGAGGTAGACATTGGCATGACCTGTGCTAACCATCAAAGCCTGCAAGTGTGCATCATGTGATAGGTGCTAAACGGCAGGAGTGAGTGCACAGTTCTTTTGCTCTGTGGTGTAGTGTTCTATTCATTCTTGTGTCATATGCCCAGGTGACCCTGATGAACACAGAGCCGGTAACTACTGGAAACAGAGTAACATGAGGTGTCATGTTAATGGGGTCTGGATCCATGGTCCAAGCAGTTGCTGGGCTTTCCCATGATATGCAGCAGTCAATGCAGGGTTGCCTCAGCATGTTGTGTATGTTAAGAGAGACACTGCACAGCATGTTATATATGAGATAGATGCATGTGTTATATTTGAGATCGATTTATGTGCTAGATTCATGTTGCAATATTCCATGGTATAGTGTGTGCTGGGTGGGATCTGGATGCAGATGCAATGAATGACTGCAACTAGTCTTTATGGTTAAACAAACAAACAAAAATTTAAGGTGCGGCAACCGCAAAGGGCTGCTAAGTCGAAACGACCAAACGCACCATCGGAGGGGTCCAAAAACAATGGAATCCATACCACCAAGCAAGAGGAATACCCAAGCAGACATCCAACTACGGACACGGCAAATAGTAGCACCAGCAAACAAATCACCAGCAGGAGACTTATTGGTGTGTCCAAATCAAACACAATCCAGAGCACCAACCAAGCAGGAGGTCCAGTAAGTCCACCGCATATGTACCACCCAAGACGTCCAGCACACCAACCAAGGCTAATACCCAAGCATGTAGCTATCCGGACGTACGCACTGTTTGTAGATGTGGTCAAAGCTTTCCCATCAGTCTGGCGGGACGGGCTCTGGTACAAGCTCTGGGAGATGGGCATTAGGGGTAAAATGTTTAGGGTTCTTGTACATCTATACGATAGCCTCTCTAGATGTGCCTTGCATAATGGAGAGTCATCAGAATACTTTTCTAGCGATTTAGGCTTAGCGGAAGGGGACCCGCTATCACCACTGTTGTATACTTTGTTCATCAACGGTCTCCTAAAAGAGATATGGGAAAAGCACCCGGGGGTTCCCCTACCAAAAGAGGTAGATAATAGTGGTAGTGGGGAACAGGGCATAGGAAGGGCTGATGAGAGTAACATTGAAGGTAGATCAAAGTTGGTAGCACTAATGCTCGCTGACGACCTTGTAGGGCTTGCAGAATCGCAGGAAGAGCTTCAGAAGATGGCTGACACGATTCATGCCTACAGTCGTAAGTGGCGTTTTAAGCTGAGCCCAACTAAAAGTGCTGTTGTTGTGTTTGGTCCTTTGCCCCCCAATAAAGAGTCCCCAAAGGTAAGTTTTAGCAGTGAGAATTTGCCAGTACTAGATGCATATACATACTTGGGGATTGTTTTCACTAGTGATTGCAAATGGGACGCTCACATTGCAGGTATGATTGAGAAAGCTACAGCCTCCATTAATGCATTGCAAACATTCTTCCAGAATCGTCATGTAAGCTTTGAGGTTAAGAGAGCCATGCTGCTGGCTTTGATAAGACCAAGGGTTGAGTATGGTTCTGAGGTATGGTGGGCATCATCCCAGCAGACAAATACCATAGAGTCTAAGATCCAAATAGAGGTTTTGAAGAGATCACTGCATTGCAAGCCAAACATCTGCCATGAGGTATTGAGGGCAGAAGCTGGTGTTAGACCTCTATCTAGCTGGTTGGACCAGAGGAAGGTTGAATGGTGGTTCAAATTACAGCAAAAGGATACTACTAGCTTTAGCAGGCAGGCACTTGAAGCATCTTGGCCAAGCCACAGGAATTATACTTCTTGGCAGAAGAGGTTCAATAAACTCAGGGCTGAACTAGGCATGCAGGAAGAAACCTTACAAGCAAGAGTGAGAGAGGGACACCTACCTAGCTTCAGGGCATATGTCAGGTGGAGTATAAATGAAAGAGACAGGGCTGTTCGGGAGGAGGGTGCTAGGAATAAATCTACTTTAGCGACATATATGCAGCATTACAATGACGATATCAATTATTTCAAGCCGCAGCCATATCTGTGCACAGGCCCTCTGAGCAAAGGCATGGAACTCATTATGCAGCTGCGTGCAGGTATTCTTCCTCTCAACGCTATGACAGCAAAATTCGGTAGGCAGAGCGCTAGCAGGCAAAGTGCACGTAGGGAGTGCTGCAAGTCCTGTGATCTTGGCCCTGAATTGGGAGGTGAAGTTGAATCTCCTGAACACTTCTTGTTTGACTGTCCTGTTTACCAGGCACAAAGGCAAAAGCTGTGGGAGAAGCTGACTTCTGACCCTGATGTTGCTGCAAAATGTCAGATATTGGATGGCAAATCTGATGAGGAGAAGCTGCATAGCATGCTTAATGAAGAGTTCTGGGGTGTAGACGTCGATGAGGAGTCTGGCTTAGTATATGGCCCTTTCAAGCATGCATTTAAGTGTATAGCTAAATATGTTGCAGCTGCTTGGAAGATTAGGAATGCTTATGCTCACCCTTCTGATGTGGCGTGAGGTCCAACCAATGGGGTTTGTTACCAACTATTGCTTGCACCCGGGCTTACAAGCCCTCCTTGCTTTCTTAAGTAGGAGGGAGGCTCTTACCCCCATTGGGGCAGTGGAGGTTTTGGGTGATTTTGACCTAGCTGCTGGACCTCATGTTTAGGCATGCATATATTGTCATACATGTCGAAGTTTACCCGTATTCTGTTCCACCTCGCTGCTCTTTGTGACAGCTTGAGGTGCGGGGCCTATGGCACTTATTGCTATGGCATATCATGAAATGTAATAATAGCTATCTAGACTTCAACCAGTTCCTCATCAGACGAATCACTAGGTTAGACCCTGCTGTGTTGGGTGCAGGATGCATGAGTGTTATCCAGAGCGTACGAAGAGGAGTGGTGGCTTTCATGCTTGCCCTAGCAGCCTTTTGCGGTTCCCGCGCCTTCAATTCTTGTTTGTCGTTGTTTGTTTGATACCGTATGTCTACATACACGAATGGTGAATTAAGAGATGAAGTTGCAGACAAGGGCAGCTGTTTGGGTTTGTTTAAACTGATAGTCAGTTGACTGTCGATGAACCCATTCTGTTAAGCATGGGTCTGTCATGCATGCAGTCAGATGCTGAGTAAGATCCCGGGAACTTTGAGTGTGCTGTCCCTGCCAGCGCCCCACTCTGATGGGGCCATTTGGGAAGCTGGGTTTTCTGGTGAGAGAAGTTTGAATGCTCTAATGAGCTGTTTTTGAATGTGCTGGAAAGAAGCTTCCCTAAAGTGAGTCGGAGTGGGTGACCGCTATGAGTCACTGTTTTTGATATCTACCAGATCACCGGTTGGCCCCAACTAAGATGAGTGGTGACGAGCTGTCAAGGTACTTAAACACAGGGGTAATTCAGATGGCAGGCGTTTTATTCTTGTTACAACCCGATTCATGGCATGTGGAAGCTGATGCAGTCTTGCATTGTGTTATCAAAGTGGGTCGGGTGCACAGCCGTGCTCCGAAAATGTACTGCCCAGTCGACGGCAATGCCTAGACCTGCTCCATATACCATCTCTAGCAGCTGAGAAGGCCATCCGACGGGCCAAGAGCGTCGGGCTATGATATAGATGCACATGGTGTGCTTGGACGTGATTGCTGATCACATACTCTGTGCATGTGTTCCTCGCGCAGCGCACCAAGCTGCTAAAAGTTGGATGTCACGGGCCTGCAATCATACATTTCCACAATTGGTTGTGGAGAATTAGGAATGCAGCTTTATCGAAGGTGGAAGGGGTGCGTACCCGATGCACGGGCTGTTTGCCCATCTAGCCGTTCGAGCAGAACGCAGACAGGCCGGCAGTTGGCAGGCAGACGATCGGCGGTTGCTGGAAGTGCTGGGGTGGGCAGTATAGACCTTGACAAAGCGCTCCTGGGAAGTGCAGCATTACCAGCACCAGTTTTAGGTCCGGTGCGGCCAGTGCGCTTAGTAGGTACGCCTTCCAGAAAGCAACAGTTTCCATCATAGTAGCCTTGCCTGAGAAACCCAGCTGCCAAAGCTCAACATCAGGAGCATGTCGTTCCTGTTCTATTCAATTATACGGCGCTGAGCAATCCTTCTGACCTTGCCCGTCCAAACTGATGTTGGTGTTTGTGTTTGTGTTGCATGGCATGCACCCACAGGCATGGGCAGAGGCCTAGAAACCACCAGGAGCACGTCCCCAGGCGAGCTGCTGCTCGTGTCCCAGCCCCTTGCTGCAGTCAGCCACCCAGCAGATGTCATTAACATTGAAGAAGGCGAGGAAGCAGATGCAGGTGATGGGGAGCTCACTTACACTGCAACAGACGATGACATGGATGCCATAGTGCAGCAGCTGTGGAACAATAAGTCCCAGACTTGTCAGGTGGGTCTGCAACATGGCCTCGCCGCAGGGCATGCTGCTTGCAAAGATGAATATGGTCTGCAGGAGAAGTGAGAAGCATGCGGGCAGCATGTCATGCAGTCGCAAAGGTGTAATGTGCAGGTTTGTTGCTACACTGTGCATGTTGCAGTAGCTGTGGCCATATAGGCATTATAAAGCAAGGTACCATGGTCTTAGATGAAGCAGTTGCAGCTGGCTCAGCATCAGCAGCAACCTCGCAGGGCATGTTGGCACTAGCCCTGGCTTGAAGCTGAGGCAGCTTGTATGCAACAGGCCATAGTGACGTGAAGTGAACTTTACAGCAAAGAAGGGTTTAGGGACTGCAAGAGTTCATAGAACCTGTGTGCTAATCTGGGGCGTATGCCATGCACAGCAATATGACTTACAGGATCCTACTGCAGTGATTAGAAGCTTAGCATCCTTGCTTAATTACACATGCAAGGGCCACAGGAGCGCCTGTTGCTGAGAATAAGCTTGGCCTACTCTGGGGCCAGCTATGCCGAGCCGCTGTGGCCTCTCCTTTGAAACTCTTCAGGGGTAAGGGTGCTGCTAGGATCACTGACAAATGTCTGCTTCGCTGCTGTTTATCTGCTCTGCAGCTTTGGCTCCAACAACTAGACAACGGCACTCCAGAGCGTGAAGGTCAGCTTCCAGACTTAGCAGCACTTACAGAAGCAGCTTCAGAAACCACTACCACTACCACCAGTACCAGCAGCAGCAGTGGACAAGCCCCTCCAGGCTTAGACAGACCCCAGATCAAGTTGGATGAACTCTATGATCTGGTAGATATCAACCACCAGGTGGAGGTGGAGGACTATGCAGTATCCACTCTCCAGCAACAGCAGCAGCAGAAACAGCAGCAGCATGGGGCTGCAGAAGCATCGCCTACGTCTGGCGCAGGCGAAGCTGGCGTAGGACCCACGGCTGATCCCAGCAGCAGCAGCAGCAGTAGCAGTAGCAGGTATGAGGTTGACCACAAGCTATTGGTGGGGCTATGGCCTGAAGCGGCTCTGATCAATCACTCGTGTTCACCCAATGTGTCACAGCTCCTTATGCAGGTGAGCAGTAGACGCAGGGGCATGCCACAAGTGTTCTCTGCTGATCTTTTTGCCTCCGTTGGGGCGCTTGTGGCACTTCTGCTATCGCGCATGCTATTAACCTTTAATTTCAAAAAGCTACCAAGGGCAAGGGCAGGCATTTCCTATCATATGAAAGCTAGTGGTGGCATGGTTGGAGCTAGGTGTAGGTGAGGCACTTATAAAACTGGCTGCAGAAGGATAGGATTGCTGTTGGTGGGTGGCCCAGGCCTTCATGGTACATCAAATTCAAAAGCAGGGTTGCTATACTGGCCCTGGTAAGCTTGCATGTCAGGACCCTTGGCAGTGAGAGGAAGGGGTCAAGGTTAATAAAAGTCCTGGCTTGTTGCCATGTAAGCAGGCTACAGGTTGACAAACTGATTGGAGCCGTGCCGCAGGGGCTGCATGACCCGAAAGCTGTGCAATGGTTCACTTCATGTAAACAGGCTCTGTTTGGTATGCACGGGTTAACAGGGAACATATGTCCCACCTCGCTGTTCTTTGTGACAGCTTGAGGTGCGGGGCCTATGGCACTTTTTGCTATGGCATATCATGAGTTGTAATAATAACAGGGAACATATGTTGCTCATTCACTGGCTTAAACATCAGTGACAGGAGCTAAGTTTCTCATTTTCTGCCCTGCAGGATAAACTCCTGGTCCTGGCAGCAAGGCCCATAGGCAAGCAAGGTCAACTGTATCGGAACTACCTTGGGCCCCTGCTGCTGGCCCCTTTGTCTGTGCGGAAAGCAGCTCTAGAGGAGCAGTTTGGGTTCATATGCCGCTGCAGCCGCTGCAGAGAAGAGGTAAGGGAGGGGCTGTGTTGCGGTTGGGGAGGCAGGTTCTGGGGGGGGGGGTGCAGAAGTGGGCATATGCAAGAGGGACGCATGCAGGAGATGCGGGTGGGGCCATTTTGCGGGGGCTTATGCTTTTCAGCAGTGAAGTGGCTGGGTGTAGCAGGTCATAAGCTTGGGGTTTAAGGGTCTTATGTTGTGGTTCTTGAGATGCATACTTGGAGCAGCCGGTCCAAAGCGTGAGCAAAGATATGAAGATATGGCAGGTGGAACCAGCACATCTTTTCATGGCACGCAACAACAAATTAAAATAAGAAACATTTATATAGTTTGATGACGCAGAACAGCAAATAGCGCTGGCTCTTGTTGGTTCGCAGAACATATGTATATGTTGGGTTAAGTACTGGTTGGTGATCTCAAAGTCATTGCCTTTGGGTCCGTCTCACACATTGTTTTCTGCGGTCTAGCAGCTCACTTGCAGTTGCCACACCCTCTCATGTTTGTTTGTTTAGGGTTTAGCGTCAGGGTTTGTTTGTTTTGTTGTGTTTTGTCATCTCAATACCTGGCAGTGGGTACCTCCGTGTGAAATCAGTTCCTGGATGGAGCTATTGCTTCATTGCGACATTTTTTGTGAACGTTCCTGCTGGCACAGCAGCACCTAGCAGCTAGGCCCAGTAGCAAAAACATCGTGACTCTTCACCATATGTAAGGTGAATCACTGCACAGCTTTGCAGCCGTACAGCACCCGTGACATGACCAGTCGGTTACATGTGTGGAAAGGGGAATGCGAAGACTTACCGCTGATACGACAAGTTGAGCAACACACGGGTCAAGCATTCCCATTTTTGCGCATACAGGAGCGGCTGGACAGCAAGCAAAGATCATAATACAGTGAACCACAAAAGTATGATGTATGCTTTTATACGGAAACAAACAAACAATTAAGGTGTGGCAGGCAGTCAAGATGGCTGCTAGGTTGCACCGAGCATTCAACCAAGCACACCATCGGATGCATCCAAAGACAATGGATGCCATCCCACGAACTGATAGGGATACCCAAGCATGTACGCAGCTAGAAGACTGCAACCAGTTCCTCAACAGACAAATCACCAAGTCTGACTCTGAATTTAACAGATTTAATTTTAGAACAAACAAACAAACAAAAATTTAGAGTGACATAATATGGAAGACGCAATGCACAGTGCTACATAGGACTGACAAGTAACCTACTTCTAGCCACCTCGCCTCAATAGAACTTCCTTTTACAGTGGTACCATCTGATGCATTGTGCAGGGCTGAATCGAAGCTTTCCTTTCCATGCTTCCTGCACACAGGAGCGTCTGGACAGCAACTTGCAGCAGCTGGTAGAGGACAGTTATGAGGCGGTCACGCAGCAGCTGGCACCAGACCTCCAACAAGCTTATGCTGTGGAGGACGAGGAGGCCCTGGAGGGTGTTGCTGATCAGGTGGCAGCGCTGGTGGAGGTGCTGGATGCAGCTTTTAACAAGTTGGCTTTGAAGCAGCAGACGCAGCTCTGGGTGCAGGTGAGAGGGCGGACTCAGGGGAGGGTAGAGGGGTCTCAGGGGATTGTGAGCTCCTCGGAGGGCAGTTTTGGGCCATTTTTGCGCGTAGCAGCCTGGCATCACTTTGTAAAAGGAAGTTCTATTGAGGCGAGTTGGCTAGAAGTTGGTTACTAGTCAGTCCTAAAGTCAGTCCTATGGTCCCGTACTGCCAACACTTGCCACCACTTTGTGGATGCGTGAGGCTGGGCATGGTAGCATAGCTGACAATTAAGGAAGCATAAAGAATGTGGGGGTATGGAAATTCAGCGGGGAAGACAGGCTTACAAACAAATGTTTGGGGTGTGGCTAGTTAGCCAAGGACAGGTGAAGCCACGTGGATAACAAACAAACCAATATGCATGGTGTGGCAGTAGGGGGTCGAAGATTGAGTTCATAAAAGCACTCGGTACCTGGCGACCAACCTTGGGCCAGCCTAGAAAGTGTGAATCATGTCAACAGGATAAACAAACAAACAAACAAAAATTTAAGGTGCGGCAACCGCAAAGGGCTGCTAACCTTGCACAGTACCTTGCAACAGGGGATAACCCCTGTTGCAAGGTACTGTGCTAACCTCTTTGCGGTTGCCACATTTTGTGTTTGATTGCATGAGGTAGGTCAGAGCGCAGCTTGCAGGGGTGCAGAGGCGCAGCGGTGCCCTCGAACAACAGGCAAAAGGCATGTTTGCTTGTTTGTTTTGTTTGTCTTTGCTTGTTGGGGTTTGGCCTATGGAGCTGCTAACTCTGCAGAGTAAGCTGCCATGTGCTGGAGCAGGGACCGCCCGCAGATGGATCTTAAGGCAGGGTTTAAAGTAGTAGAATGTCATGCACATTCTCTGTTGAACCTGTATGAATCCTCACTTTGACAGGCACCCCTTTGCCCTGGTTGCCTTTGCAGATTTCGCTGTTCAAGTTGTACGAGCTAGCCGCGGCCGCCACAGCTTTGACTGGCGAGCCAGATCCGCGTATGCTAGAGTTATTGGCTGCCTTAGTTGGGGAAGCGTCACCTGGCTCTGCAGAGCACATCTATTGGACCACCCAATACAAGGAAGCTGTGTCCAGCGATCCTGACAGTCAGTTTTCAGGAGGGCTGAAGTATGCTGAAGAGCTTTGCAGTCGGGCCTACAAGCTTCGCTATGGAAAGCAACTGAGCAGGAAAGTTGCAGGTTCACTGGGCTCGGTCATCGCCGAGGCCACGTAGCTGGGCTTGAAGAATCCCTTGCGATATTATGGGTCTGCGTTTTACGAGCGTATGCCCAGAATTTGATGCTTTAAGAGGTGGAAGGTTCTGCAGGGGCCACCGGCTGCACTCACCAAGCCGCATGGAGTGAGGTTTGAGTGGTGCCTTACCCAGCTCGTTCTAGCTGCAAACGTGTAGTGCTTCAGGGCAACTGAGCTGGGACGCGTGGAACTTAGAGGCACGCCGGAACGCCCGGGTGCTTCGCTTTCCTCGGGTGCATGAGTAGCCCCGTGCGCCACATGGGGCTACTCAAAGAACGACCAATTCACGTATGAGTCGAAGTCTTCCTTTGCGCTGCAACTTCCAAGCCACAACCTGTCAGCCTTTCGCGCGGACTGAGCAGTGGAGGTGTCAAGCGAGGCAGCTGGAGCTACCCGAAGCATCCGCCGGCCGCGGGGTGCGCGATCAGGTGTGATCAGCCAGCGGCACTTACGTCGGACAAAGCGTTAAGCGTAACTTGGGTGACTATTAGGAGAAATTCGAGCGGGTTGATCACTCCAGCGGCCAGGCGGACCAGGATGACACACCAGTCCAAGACTCGTCAGTTGCCAAGGTCGGTGGACAAGGACTACCCTATATGGCAAGGTTTGATTTGTCGTACACTGGTGAAGAGTTTGGACGTTTATTCTAGCTGCCACCGAACCGTTGAAGGAGCACCTGTCACATCCCGTAGTTCCGCCTTGTACGAACTTGCCTTCAGTTGCCTAAAAGTTGTCTGCATGAAAATGCCAGCTACCGTGGAACAAGCTTCTGCTTAATGGGATCACGGAAGGGTACTGTTTGGGCGTCTAGGTGTGTTGCTTTTCACAGCAGTGGTCGGCCATAAGGCACATGCGAGGCCAGGGTGCCTAGGTCTGATCGATACGAAATTGTTGTACAGACTGCTGCCAGTATGTCTGTTGGTGTTTTGGGGGACTCGGGAACTCAGGCGAAGCGCTTCAAGGCTGGCTTAGAGGTGAGTGTCAAAGTGGTTCGAGCATGACAAAGCAGGCGTTGTTGGACAACTCAACAGGCGACATCGTTTCCTGACTAACATATTTCAACATTTCATGCAGGCACTGATACCGTCTCGTGTATTGAGCGCTAGCCAGCATGGCAATGGCGCTGCGTGCGCTCAGCAAGGGGACACTCTGTCGGTCAGCAGGCAGCTAACAGCCCAGGCAAAGAGAGGATCGTCGCTCGGCGCATACAGCAGTCGCGTGCACCGGCAGCCCCCTTATCGTCGTAGCCCTGTGACCAGGGGGTTCCCAGTTGCACAGCTTACCACCGCCCTGTGCTTGCTAGGGGCAGCTGCTAATCCACCAAGCCGCATGTATGCTGGCGATGCACCGTTCCAAAGTCAGCAGCATCACTTGGTCACAGGGGCACTGGACCTTGCCGCATATACGCGTTTCACTTCCAGCGGGATCCAGGGCGTAATCAGCAGCGGCCTTCAAAGCAGCGAAAGCAGCCCTCTGTACAGCGCTGCCCCTCGCAAATCTCGGCAGAAGGGCACTCATGGGGCCAGCCAGACTTATGTTGACAGATCTCGTGTTAGTGTGGGTTGCATGTGGGATCCAATGCAGGGATCGGGATGCTTACAACCCAATGGTGATATGATTCAATCCTACCGAGGGGATGCGGCGCGGGAGGCTGTGCAGGACGACGCGAGTCCTCTCTCCAGTAGCAGTGCTTTCCCCTGGCAAGCAGTTATTACCCCCCCCGATGTGGACGATGCCTCAAGCGCCTTGGTCTCTGCAGGTAGCAAGCGCTCGTGGCAATCGACCATTGGGACCAGATTGACGCAGCAGCAGCCCTTGATTAAGCCCCACCAGCCACAGCCTCAGCAGTACGCAGTCCTGGATCGGCGTGTATTGCGGGCAGCCCGGTCTGTACAGCAGCCGAGCCAGCAGCAGCAGCAGCAGCAGCAGTTGCCTCAGTCCTTCTCAGGAGCAGGCAGTTTGTGCCACTGGCCAATCCAACAGTTTGCCAGACATACAGCTGCAGCCACTTCTACAGCAGCAGCAGCAGGTGTAACAGCAGCCATGGCTGCTGGGCTCTTATGTACAGGCGTGAGCGAGCGTGCAGCAGCCTTGCATACCCAAAATAGGGAGCAAGCGTTGCCCCCCATGCAGTCCAGCTTGTCACATACAGCAAGTAGCTTCAAGTCTCAGCCAGGGGCTCTGGTCAATGCCATGCAGCAGCAGCAGCAGCAGCAGCAGAGCAGCTTCGTGAAGCTTCAACAGCTGCAGCTGCTGAAAAACAAGCAGCAGCAGCAGCAGCAGCAGATTCTCTTAGCAGCAAGCAGAGTAGCACAGCAACAGCAGCACCAGCAACACGCACAGCAACTGCTGCAGCGAGTCTTAGCCATCCGTGGTTCCAGCAGCAGCACCAGGGTGACAGCAACTACTGCAAGCAGCATCAGCGCGACCATCGCCCTTGCAACAGCGATCCCTCGTCCCAACATCTCTTCGCAACAATACTCTCTGCTCACCTGGGCAGGAGGTATCCTCACATGCACTTGCCACTCCGCCTACCAGCTAGCGCACAGCATGTGGCAACGGGTGGATGGGAGGATGGATGAGCTGTTGCTGCTGAGCATGGGGGTGTCTGTGCCAAGCGGCCAAGCTGGGATGCTGATCACGCTGTGGATTGCTTCGAAGCTGGAAGGGCAGAGGAGGCAGGTGGCTGGGACCAGCAGGTTGGCCACAACGCTGCAGCTGCTGCCATGGGCTGTCACAAACTTGGAGCTGCACGTCATGCAGCTGCTGGAATGGAGGCCTTATGCACACCTGCCTGCAGCTGCAGCTTGACACCATGTGCTGCAGCATCAAGGAGGTGGGAGGGATGGGATGTAGCAGGGGGAGTAGGGGTGATGCATGGAGGGTGCAGCAGATGCTGCAGGGCTTGGCATGACTGGATCTTGCCATAGAAGCGGGGAAGGTCTATTGCAAGGTGGGGAGGTGCGAGGGGATTAATTTATGCTCTGTGGCAGCTGCAGGGGTGGCAAGCATGGGTCCCCAAGTTAAGGTCGGGGGCTAAGATATGAATTGGATACATGTGAGGGGGGTGCTGGTCAGCACTGGCGTCACGTGATGTTAATGTGGCCGACCAAGCATTGGGTTTAGGCATGGGGCATTTGCTCTAATTGACCTTGGTCTTGCTGTGCAGTCCAAGGTTTCTTATGTAGGTGACACTTACCTGGACACTGCTGAAGTAGTTCATGTGATACGTGTTTGATGGGGATGTGTGTGAGGGGGGGAGTGCATGAGTGGCAAGTAGATAGGTGCATGGCTTGAGAGGGCTGATTGCCATTGTTGGGAGTCGTGTGAGAAGCACCTGCAAAATGGGGGGCTGTGACAGCGGACCTGTGAGAAGATGTGCAAGCTTCGCCTTACATTGAGGGACATGCAATCCTGTCAACAAAGGAAACATGTCAGGCTTCACTCTCGTCAAGACAGCAATGGGGTGGTCCTCAAGAGTGGAGCCTGATATGTTTGCTTTGTCTTTATCTGACTGCATCGTGTCATAATTTATGGAGTAGGCATTCACTCCTTTCCGGTTGGATAGAAGGGACAGTGGCTGCAAGTGCTTGTTTGGACCAGAAGGCAGGAAGTCAGTGGCACTCTGACCAGAAGTGTTTGACATGGCAGATGACCAACATGTCTGATGGCCGAGTGCCATTGGGTATAGGCTTGGTTGCATCGTTGGAAGATACTTTTTATTGCTCCCGCCTACTGGCGGAAACCGTTTTGACGGTTTTGGAAAGCACATTGAGCGAAGACCGGATCTCTTTTTCTTGAGGTGGGTCTGTGGGTCGGCTGCGAATAATACGTGCAAGGCAGCTAGTTGTCCTGCTGGCAGCCTTTTGCATGCCTGCGCTGCTCTGTCTTTGAAGTGGCTGATGTGATTGTTTTGCAGGGCCACGCCGATGTATCAGTACAGCTCCTCTCACACTTCTGCATTTGGCTGGTTGTTGGACTTCTTTACGCCGCTGTACTCACCAATTGCCAGGAGCTTTTTGCGTTATGTCATGCTAGTGATATTTTTGGGTGGAACAGGACAGTCTCATGGCATTAGATGCAGTGGGGGTAGTTATAGTACTGCTGCAGTCGCTCGCATGATGCCTGACTGTACTTGTAAGTGGGTTGCGTATGGCATACCTGCCGAGAGGCCCTGCTTGAGTGTAGGTGTGAGACTAAGCAAGCGAGCATGGACAGATATTAACAATGGAAGGGCGTTGGTGAGTTCTGCTGTACATTGTGCTTGCTTAGGATCTCATTGCAGCACTGTTTGCTAAACAAAGCAGAACGTGTTTGTTTATTGTTGATCAGGTGCAATTGCTGCTATGCTGGTCTTGTGTAGGCTCTGGTGCACTTCAATAGACACATTCCTAGCGCAGCCACTTTTTGTTCGTCTCCGTTGGACAACTCAACAAGTAAGATGAGATCTTTGAGACTGTCAGCAGACTAGTGGTGGGCTTTTCGGTCCATTGTACTGTGGCGACGATTTTTTATTATGTGGGGTGGTTTGTCATTGTTGCCGTCTCTCGACACCAAGTGTGTTGTGGCTGTGAATATTTCATTGCAATGCTTCAAAACCGGGGATGGCTGGGTGTCCTGTGCTTTGTTCTCGAACTCAAGCCCCAGGATTTTCTAGCCAGTGTCCATCTGTACATTGTATGTTTGATTCTGAGTCGGATTATTCTGGTGCCTTGTCTGATGAGCACTGCGTTGGTTGCAGTCTCCTAGATGGGTGCGTGTTCGGGTATCAATCCTGGTTGGTGGCCATTGTGTTTGGGTTCATCCAATAGTGTGTTTGGTTGTTCGACCTAGCAACCCTCTTGTGGTTGGCACACTTTCTTGTGTTGTGTTGTGTTTGTTTGTTTGTACATATGTATGCCCTTCGTTGTGGCTTGGTGTTGTTAAGATGCCGCTGTGGTATGTATGTGGCGCAATCTTGTACAGCTCAAGTGTGTAGTCTTTAGCCTGGCCACTGGCATGTTGGAGGAGATTGTAGGTGGTGCTGGTGGGTGGCCCCTACAGAATGAGCAGCTGATGGGGACCTTCTTTTGTGGGTTTTGAGCCAGGGGTGCAGCTTCTGGTTGGCAAGACCCGCACCTGAAGTTGTTTATTGATGCATCTTTAAAAGAGAAGTCCTATTGAGGCCAGGTGCATCTTTGGAGCCTTACTTTCTTGGGGTGCTATCCACAGCCTTGTAGGGTATCTTGGGAGGTTTCTCGCGATGATAATAATCTGCTGTGGTACGACTCTGTGCCAGTCGGAGCTGGCATTCAGTTGGATGTTATGTTCCCAGGGGGGATGTTATGATGGGGCCTTTTGGAATCTCTTTTGAATCGTAATAGCCAGCACATCATCGTAGTAGAAGCCTGTCTCTGTATGGGGATGATGGTAATGCGACTTGGGTATGTCCCATAGTATGCTAAGTCTCAGATTGTGCTTGCATGTTGGTTTTGAACTGAGGGGCCCTTGATGTAGGCCAATTGCAGCCAGGTGCTGATTCTGTACCTATGAAGGGGGCCTCATGAAAACATAATGCCAATTGATTGCCGGGGTGTCTTGTGTATGCAGACAATTTGAGAGATGGGCTACGGAGCATGGTGAGGGATCTATCTTTGCAATGGGTGGCTTGCTATGCACATGCCTGTGTGGGCCATGCCCTTGTGGCTGCAGATTAGTATGTTTGGGGATGGACCTGTGCCGTATTCCCAGGGATGATGCGGCATGACCTTATCTCCCTGGTAGCATAGGCTATGCTGTACTACATGCCATGCATGTGGGGGCCTCTGCCCACCGAGTGGAAGCTGAGTGTGCAATGATATATCTGCTCCCATCGAGTGAAAGCTGAGTGTGCAATGATCCATCCGATGGTGTGTTTGGTCGGTTCGACCTAGCAGCCCTTGGCGGTTGCCACACCTTAAATGTTTGTTATGTTATGTTATGTTATGCTATCTCACTGATGCCAGTGGCAATGAACAACAACAAACATTTAAGGTGTGGCAACCGCAAAGGGCTGCTAGGTCGAAACGACCAAACACAAACAAACAAACAAAAATTTAAGGTGCGGCAACCGCAAAGGGCTGCTAGGTCGAAACGACCAAACACACCATCGGATGGGTCCAAAAACAATGGAATCCATACCACCAAGCAAGAGGAATACCCAAGCAGACATCCAACTACGGACACGGCAAACAAATCACCAGCAGGAGACTGATGGGTGTATCCAAATCAAACACAATCCAGAGCACCAACCAAGCAGGATGTCCAGGAAGTCCACCGCATATGTACCACCCAAGACGGCCAGCACACCAACCAAGGCGAATACCCAAACATGTAGCTATCTAGACTTCAACCAGTTCCTCATCAGACGAATCACTAGGAACATCTGTCTCCGACTCCGAATCAAACAGATCCAAATATTGACCTGCCGGGAGCAAGATATCCGGTAACACACCATCGGATGGATCCAAACACAATGGCTTCCAGACCACTAACCAAGCAGTACTGATACCGAAACATGTATCCAGGCAAGACAGAGCCCATGATCAAGAACACCACCCACTCCTCCATCGGTTGCAATGGCATGGCAAACAATGACGATTACCACGGGCTGGAGATGTGCAAGAACCATGCAAAGGACTCAACCACAGAGGGATATATGCAACCAGACCCAACCACCATGGAACGTGGCCACCATGACCATGTGACCACCATGGAATGTGGCCAATGCTGCAGCTGTGGTTGGTAAACAAACAAACAAAAATTTAAGGTATCTGACCCATATGTTAAATTTTTGTTTGTTTGTTTGTTATGTATGGGAGGTAGGGTGTAAATCTGCTCTTGTGTTGGAGCTTTGTGCTGGCATGTGACGTGAATGGGTGCACCTTGCGTGGAATTTTTGTTTGTTTTGTTTTTTGTAGACTGAGTGGGCGGCGTTTGATGCCCTCTGGAGTGACTTTGCTGAGCACTTTGCTGATGTCCTCAACTGCCCTGCCAAGCTCGACCAGCAAATGCAGCAGACCATTGAGGAGTTAGTGCAGAAGATGGAGGCAGGGCAAGGTGCAAACCAGCAGAGTGAAGCAGCAGCTCAGCCACCTACTGTGCAGGAGGTTGAAGAAGCTGTCTTTGCCTGTCGTAATGGGGCAGCTCCTGGGGTTGATGGTATCGCAGCGCCTATGCTAAAGCTCAGTGGGACCATGCTGAAATGGTTGCACAGGGTCATTGTGGCGGTGTGGGAGTCAGGGAAAGCGCCAGTGGAGTGGAAACGTGCACTGTTGGTGGCACTGTATAAAGGCAAAGGAGAGCGCAAAGTGAGAGATAGCTATAGGGGGATAAGCTTGCTAAGTATACCGGGGAAGGTGTATGTCTTGGTCATTTTGGCTAAGATCAGTTCTCATATCGATGCACAACTGCTTGATAACCAGTCTGCTTTTAGGAAGGGGAGGGGCCTCACTGATGCTCGGTTCACCATACGCCAGGTCATCTCTAAGTCTGTAGCATTCGATCAGCCTCTATTCATGGCTTTTGTGGATTTGCGTAAGGCATATGATTCTGTACCGCGAGACACGCTATGGCGCATCCTGCATGTGTACGGGGTACACACAAAGCTGATAGAGTTGCTGATGGACTTGCATACTGGCACACAGGCTGCTGTTAGGATGGGTGGTGTGGTGTCTGAGTGGTTTGATGTGCATGGCGGGGTGCAGCAGGGATGTGTCATTGCTCCCTTGCTGTTCAACATCTACATGGACTTTGTGGTTCGGCAGGCAATGGCTCAGATGCCGGAGGGATGTGGGGTGAAGCTAGCCTATCATGCAGATGGGAAACTTGAGCGTGATGGGTGTGGTAGTGGTGGGTGTGTGGAGCTGTTGTCTGTTCTGCTGTATGCAGATGATATGGTGTTGCTAAGTCCCAGCAGGGAGGAGTTGGTGGTCATGCTGCAGGTGATGGACAAGGTTGCTGCTAGTCTTGGGTTGCGCATCAATGCAAGCAAGACTGAGATCTTGTCCATTGACAAGGATTGGAAGGAGGGGGATGTGCCAGTGCAGCAAGGACCAGAGGTGGTTATCAGTGAGGGTGTGGTAAAAGAGGTGTCACAGTTCAAGTACTTGGGAAGTGTGCTTGTGACTGATGGCAGGTTGGATGTGGAGTTGAATATCAGGAGGGGTAAGGCTGTGGGGAGGTTTAAGCAGTTTGAAAAGATGTGGGGTACCAAGCATCTGTCATTGGCTACGAAGGTGAAGTGTTACAAGGCATATGTGTTGCCAATTCTGCTGTTCGGGAGTGAGTGTTGGTCCCTGACCAAAGTGCAATCGCAAAAGCTTGAGCGGGTGCACTCTAGCTGCCTTAGGAGCATCCTGGGGGTCAGGCTGTCAGATCGGCACACCAATGAGCATATCAGGAAATCATGTGGGGTAGCCACCTTGTCAGCATACATCACAGCAAATAGGCTGAGGTGGCTGGGGCATGTGGGCCGCATGGAGGAGGGCAGGTTGCCGCATATTGCGTTGTTCTCTTCATTACATGGTGACATGACGAGGCTAGTGGGTAGGCCTCGCCATACCTGGGAGAAATGCGTGTGTGCAGATCTGAAGGTGCTTGGTCAAGATGAGGGGAGCTGGGAGGCTTCATGTCAGATTAAGAGTGCTTGGAGGAAGAGGTTGTGGGATCTTACGCACCCTTGGGAAAGCCAACGGTTAGTGAGGTGTAGAAGGCGCACTAAGCAAGCTATTGATAAGCATGTGGAGCGCTATGTGGTGCCTTTCAGTGGCTGGGAGGATGGTGGTTCACCAGTACCTAGGTGGTGGGAGCCACCTCCAGCCCCTACTAGGGTGGTGCTTGATCCTGCTGCCTCCCCGCCACCCATGTGTGATGGAAGTGGAGCAGGTTTTGGGTTTTAGTGGTGGTGTTTGTTTCCCCTTGGTGTGCACGCCGTTGCATCTAGCCTCAGCTTGTGTGTGGCAAATCCACCATCGGTTGTGTGGCTTCGTGATTGTGATCAGGAGCCTTGTGTTTGTGGCCTAGGTTTGTTTGGCCATTGGCATTGCTGGTCTTGCGTTTTGATTGATTGATTGATTGAGTGGGCGGCGTTTGATGCCCTCTGGAGTGACTCCAGTGTGGAGCACCAATGGAGCCCGGGATTTGGTGCTTGTGTATATCGTTTGATAGCTGCACTGCCCAAAGCTTGTGCAGTGATCAGTTCAATGTATGGTGTTGGCGTCTTGGTGCCGGGACACTTCCATAAAAATGCTTTGGGCGCCTTCTGGCCATGTGTCCTTGCTGTGGAGATTGGCGTGTGTACAGCAGTAAGTGAATGGTCTGGACTTCCCTCTAGCAATGTCTGTCAGTGTTCTCCACTCGCTTCCTCACATTGGTCTCCTCACTATGCTTATGGTGTGTTTGGTCGGTTCGACCTAGCAGCCCTTTGCGGTTGCCACACCTTAAATGTTTGTTATGTTATGTTAATGCCCTCGCATTGTTTATCCTCCTAGATGCCCATCGTGGTGTGTCTGTAGTAAGCCGCAGTCTGGAGAAGCTACTGCACAGATGTGGCCGGGCACGCACGTGCCAACTATAGCGCACAATGAGGAAGGCGGTACGGTTTCATTTCCGGGACGCAGTGTGTGGGTGTGTAGTGAGGCCATATCACAAACAGGTACATTACCCTATAGAAACCCATCGGACAAGCGATATTATTGAGACGTGTCTCATTCAGAAACTTGTCAGAGCGATCACGGCAGAACCTCTGGAGCCACATGGCAGATTAGGAGCTTGGAAGACGGGGGGCAAAATACATAGCAGTGTCTCCTGTTTTAATGTTACGTGAAGGATAGGCGTGCGTATGAAGGCTCGGGCTCAAGCAGTTGGAGTTGGCTGGACGGCTCGTCGATCTTGAGTGTGATGAAAAGTTCCGTACTGCTTTTGCTGGGTTGGTGCACCTTTCTATCCCTGTCGGTTGCAAGGGGTGAAGCCGCAACGACCTTTGACGTGACGTCAAGCGAGCAGCTGTTAAGCGCGCTACGAAATCAGAGCATAACGCAGATAGTTGTGCGGAGCAGCGTTGCTATTCCTCCCGAAAACTCAGACTGGAATTCTTATAGTCTGACATCTCCTCTAGTGATCAGGCGCAACGTGACAATCTTGTCCAGTCCTCCTGGATTTACCTTGGACTTCAATTTCATGCAGGTAGCGTTCCTCAAGTTGTCAATTGGGAGGTTGCAGCAGGGGTCCTGACTTGCACACTTGCCTTTGCAGTACAAAATTCGCTTGAACAGAGGTGTCGCACTGACTCTACAAGATGTTCTGGTGCGTCATGCAAGGTGAGAGCCTTCCATGCATCATTTCCTTGTAGTGATGCTACCAAAGGTCCAGGATTCCACAAGCTCTCCAGACACACTGCAAGACAGTTGCTAGACTCTGTTCTTCCAAAGATGCGTTGCAGTTTGCTGCATGGCTAGCTACATCATCAGCAACAGCTTCTTAGTGCGCATGTGGACCTCTCCATTGCAGACAAGCAACACAGCAGGGGAACTGGGGGAGAAACAAGCAGGGACTAAGGCAGTTGTGCTGATGGAGATATCACTGCACGCAGACCACAACAAAGTACAATGCAAATCAGCACACTGTGAGCAATGACAGCAGGACAAAGGGTTACAACCACCACCATACGCCATGCAAGTGCCTTTGCAAGTTGCACATGCACCTTGTCCTTGCAGATATTCTGCACCTACAGTGCCCCTTGTATATGCAAACTCCATCTACGTGGTAACACAACAACGTGCGTGTCAATTGCCGCAGTTGTTCCCAGGTCTATCTATCATGTATTTTGTCTGGCCACAGCGCAAAACCCTAATAGCAGCTAGTTCGCCTGTTGAAGCATACCCCATAGCTCACATCCTTCCGCTTCACCTTGCTCACGCCAGCCCTACATTTACTGATCTGTACATCTGCCCTTGTTTCAAGGGTAGTAGAGGCATCTGAGGGTTTCCCTCTGATCGCTTCTCTTATACCAGCGTCCTAAACTACTCGGAAGCGCATTCTGATTGCTTCTGTTCTGATGGGCAATTTGACCACACGCCAAAAGAAAATTTAGGCAATCTACCAGTGCTTGTTACCGTAAATTACACTCATACAACCCAAAAACAACATACGCCCCCAAATACCTCTACTAAGGTTGCATTTGAGCATAATGCAAGTGCCTGAGGGGGTCCGTCCCACCATAGGAAAGGGTCCTAAACCTCATCTTTTGCACGTGCCGCCGTCTACCGCCCTGTGCTAAGGACTGTTCTGTTATTGCGCCTGCCGCCGTCTATCGACCTGCGCTAAGGACTCCTCTGTCCTTGGATGCAGATATGGCTCTGGGGTGAGCTACTTGGACTTCTTGGCTTTCTCCCAAGGGGCTGTGGTGCTGCTGATCAATGTGATCTATGTGCGGGTGGCTTGCGTGCCCTCACAAGATGCCATACTGCTGGTCCCTGATGCTGCACGCTACCCAGGTAAGAGGAGCCTAGCATATGGCTGGGATCATTGACTTGATGCTGCAACGGTGCAAAGGTGCCACGCTTGTAAGGGAGGAAGGCCCGACTGTTTGGGATGCTTCTTCCAATCTTTTAACCCTCTTTTGAGTCTACCCAGGCTCTGAGTGTTACAACGCTCCTGGGGGAACAGTGTGTGCATTTGGACCAGTGGCAAGGAAGGCCACACACCTTCTGGCCTTAAGCTACACACTCTATTAATTCTTTTCAAAACGTCCAATTGAATGATTAGAAATGTACTCAGTAAGCGGCATGTGGCAGCATGGATGTCTGGTGCCTGCTAGCTGAACATCCCTGCTATTGTCTGAACAGTTGGGTGGCTGCATTTGCACAGCACATAAGTTTGAATCAGTGCCTGTTTCAACGTTGCAGGGTACCCGGGGAAGCAGGATGCCACAGCAATTTTCGATTACCAGTTCTGCGCAGCTGGTGTGTGCTTCCCAGAGGCCATCACGTATAATGATGTTGCGTTTGTCCCACCTTTGACTGAAGATCAGGTGGCAGGTAGGGCTGGGGGAGGGAGGGCAGCGGGGATGGCTTCAGAGCAGTCAACTGGAAGTTATGGAGTCCTGGCAAAGCCTTGGCGGGGGGGGGGGCGTAGCCTGGCAAAGCCCTGGCAGTATAATGTTTACTGACAATGTTTACTGGCATAATACATGCCGAAGACCAACCCGTATTCTGTTCCACTTCGCTGTTTTTGTGACAGCTTGAGGTGCGGGGCCTATGGCACTTTTTGCTATGGCATATCATGAAATGTAATACTGACAAGGTAACAAACACGATGGGGTCATGGCGAAGCCCTGGCAGGGGGGTGGCCTAGTGTGGTTCCTGGGAGGTTTTAGGTGAGGGTGGGGGTGTGGGGGAAGTGGTGGCATGGCAGGGGGGTGGCCTGGTGTGGTTCCTGGTGAGGGTGGAGGTGTGGGGAGAAGTGGTGGCATGGCAGTGCGCGCTGCTGTAGAAACAGGCAGACAGCAGGAAACAAGCAAAGGCAGCAGCAAGCAGCACTGGCAGAGCAATGTAAGCTACCACAGCAACAGGCACACGCTTACAAGCGGCGGCAGCAGCAGCAGCAGGAAGCAGCTTTGAGAGAGGGCGAGACCTCATGGGGGAGTGAGCTATCACAGCAACAAGCAAACAGAAACAAGCAGCAGCAGCAGTAGCAGGAGGAGGAGGCAGCATTGGCAGGGGCCGAGAATTTCATGGCAGTGCAAGCACCATAGGAAGAGGCAGACAGCAACAACAAACTGCAGCAGCAGGGGGGAGCAGCAGCAGCATTTGATGAAAGGTGGGACCAAAGCAGGGCCCTTATCTGGTATCTGATGCGTGGGGGCAGCAGCGCGCGGGATGCAGGAAATACAGAAGGGTGCAGAGTGGCCCGCTCTTGGGGCAATGCATGGCTTAGTGTTCAGGAATCGGTGAACAGCAAAATCCGATCTATGGTATGTCTCTGTGCCAGGCCTAGGCGAGGGGTATGCATGTGCCGACTGAAAGGCTGCACTTCCTCTGGCAAGTGGTCGATGTAGAAGCCTGCATGTGTTTGTGGTCGTGGCATGTTGCTGGAGTAGGGGCACCAGTGGGAGCGCTGAATGTCCATGTATTGTCTATCTGCAGCCAAGGCCGTGCAATCAAGTTGCCTGACCGACTTTAAGGCTCATTCTCATAAGAGATAGATCAGGCCGTGCAGCACCCGCCACATGACTCCAGCCCCTCATTCTTGTGGTATTCATTTGCAGCTGGGCTGGCATAATGCACGTGTGTGACTGATATCATCCGGTTACCAAGGCACCGTTTGTAATCTTTTGCTTCTCTCCATGGCCATGACCACATGATGAGCCTGTGTGTATGTGATTGATGTGTAGCATTTGTTCTACGTTGATGTTAAATGCCAAAAAGAGTAGCCACAAACCAGTTTTGGGATGGCACATGATCAAAGCAGGTCTCCCCTTTGCTCTCTTACGCAATCTCTTCCCCGTCATCTATTCATAGTTCATTTTCTGTGTTGTTTCCTCCCTTCCCCTCGCTGTTTTCATGACAGCTTGAGATGGGCCGCCTACCCCACTTTCGCTCTAACATATCATGATGGATCATTTACTCATACCTGTGTCGTCTGCTATGCAAACGTAGGAGGTTATGCCATCGTGATGGTGAACACCACCAAGGCCTGCAGGAGTGTGGTATCAGAGGATTGCGTGCGCACACAGTCTCCTGATGGGTGTGTGGTGCAAACCATAGACGCCACGGTGGACATCGACACGCCTGGGAAGCGGGCAGCACACATAGCGCAACAGGAGCAGAGTCGACTCATGGCCGTCATCTTGGGCCCATTGCTGGCATGTAAGCAACAGAGATCCATGTGGGCAGGGTGACACTGGTGACAAATGATATCTAGTGTGCAAAAAAAACTTGCAAAACGTGCTTGTAAAACGTGCAAAAAAAGATGTAAAGTGTGCTTATAAAGCATCTCTGCAGATCACTTATGCTACCCCCTAAGCAGACACCTTTCTACCGCAGTTGGACTCCGCACTTGCGTCTTACTGGCTTTTGGTAGTAATACAGCAGCAGCTGCGTTTGGAGGGTGTGCAAGGATTATTTTTCATGTTGTCTCATTGGTGGGATCTGCATCATATGGGCTGATGGCCGGAGCCTCATTTCAAATAGGCCCGTCCTCCTCCTAGGTGCATCCTGATTTCAGATAGGCTCGTCTTCCCCCTAGGGGCATCTTGTAGAGCTGATGTAGTTGTAAATGCCCTGCTGTCTCATGTTGTACTCGCCATCATAGAGATGGACCAGGCATTACAGCACTAAACTAGCACGGTAACGTCCCACTCCTCAGAGTGAAGAAAGATCCACTGGCCCTAGAATGGGTAGTTCCAGCAGAATCATCCCAGATATACGAGGCCTGGCGTCACAAGGATACCAGGATGCGCAGCCTTTGGTTATAATCGAGCGCAGGGAGGCAACCCCTACGTCACCCCCACGAGGAGGGTCACCAATGTTTGCGCAGTGGCGTAATGTAGGGCTGGGTATACATGTTTCGGCTGCAGCCCAATGCGGCCTCATCAGTACCCTTTAGTGAATGAACCTCAAGCACAGCTGCCTTATAAGCTCGTCCAGAACACATAGAACTAGGCCTTTGCTCCAGCAAACTGGAATGCCACGTCAGCTATGCCCCACTGCTGACGCACAACTGCATGCTGCTGCTAACGCTGCTGCCACAAGCTGCGACCATCATGGAGGAATTCACTTCGAATTGGGGATCGATCCCGAAGCCAGATTGCTGCTGACGCTGCACAAGCTCCACCACGTAGGCATTGCCGACTTGCTCGCATGGTATGACGAGTGCCAGCAATGTTCAGGCAACCAGCGGCCAAGCTGCCCTAGAAGCTGCTGTCTGCCTAGGGGTGATGTCAGAGCTACGCACGCACGGAAGCTTCAAAGCATGGGAATCTACACGCAACCAGCCAGCCACACTACCAGTTTTGGCCTTTTCGGCCGTCATCAAGTGCAAAGACTGATATGCAAATCCATGCTGCAACATCACCTCTAGGCAGACAGCAGGGCATTTGCAACTGGTATCCTCCTAGCTAGGTGCATCCTGTAGGGCGCAGTAATTGGCATGTATTTGTTGAACTGAAGTTGCTGATGGAGATCTCTGGATGCTGAAGACTCCTGATGACATTAGAGAGAGACATGGCTTTGTCTGTAGAGGTAGTCCTGCACCCCAGGCGCATGAATGGTGGGTTGGGCCTGGGGACCGCATCCCTCCATCCGAGGCAAAGAGAGAGAGAGAGAGTGTGTGTGTGTGTGTGTGTGTGTGTGTGTGTGTGTGTGTGTGTGTGTGTGTGTGTGTGTGTGTGTGTGTGTGTGTGTGTGTGTGTGTGTGTGTGTGTGTGTGTGTGTGTGTGTGTGTGTGTGTGTGTGTGTGTGTGTGTGTGTGTGTGTGTGTGTGTGTGTGAATATTACATTGGCAAACCCATCAGCACGCGTGCGGTGCCACAGTTCATGACAGGGGTGGCAAAGCCACTAACACAGATAGAACCAGGAAAACCTGAACAGCATCCACCATTTTGAAGTAAAGCAGAGCAGGAAGCTGAAGGGCTGATGTCATTTGCTGTGCAGGCTTGGGAGCGCTGCTCATCGCAGGTGTAGTGATGTGTGTATTGCTGCACCGGCGGAAGGCAAAGGATGGGCGAGCAAGGGGCGGCATGGTTGGCTCAGAGATGGCACACAGGGATGCAGAACATAGAACTCCAGAAGATGAGTTTCCTGCTGGACCTGGGTGAGTACTCGGGGGGGAAGAGATAGGGAGGGAGAAAGGGAGGTGGAGGTGGGGGAGAGGTGTAGAGGAAACTTAGGTGGAGAGGGGGTGGGGAGGGTTGAGGCGAGAGGGTTGAGGGCGAGAGGGTTGAGGGCGAGAGGGTTGAGGGCGAGAGAGTGTGGGAAGAGGAAAGGAGGGGGGTGTTATGATAAGCGCTGCAGTGAGTATGTGACATGCCTTGTTGTTGAGTTGAGAAGGACTGATAATGTTTAACAGAGCCTGGCAGGAATGAGTGTCTACAGGCGCGGATAAGGCGGGGGGAGGGAGTGGTGTGGGAGGAATGTCCGGGCTCTACCACCAAACGCTGGCAGTGTGTGTCAATGCATAGGGCAAGCACGTTGGTTTGGAAGATTGCTTGGAACTTTTGTGTGAAAGTGCTTGGTATGTGGATCTGCCAGGTAGCAGACAGTTACCAGGTTGGAGGCATCTCATATAATCGTATACTCTCGTGTATATATCTTGCATACTCTAGATTCATTAGATGATCATAACGGTTGCGAGGCAGTCAGGCCCCTGGTCCACTGAACCAGTGCTAAAGCCGTTTGTTTAACCCAGGTACCAGGTGGACACCCATGGTGCCAGGTACTGATCATTTGCTAAATGCCTGCTCGCATTGGCGTAGTATATTGATTGCTGGTGAGGTGGAGTCGTGTGGTTGGTGCTGCACTTTCCGAATGTTTCGCATTGAAATGTCTCGTACATGGTATGCTCACTGCTCCTGCAGGGCCAAGGCACATTCGGACCACGCTACTTCCAGTAGCTGGGAAATCACGGTACAGCGTACCGCTCAGCATGTGTCCTTCGACAGCAGCAGCAACAGCACGTCCCGTGCTGACGCAAGCAGCAGCAGCAATGTCGTCCACCTGGGGGTGCTGCTCGGTGCAGGCAGCTTTGGCCGGGTGTACAAAGGGCGATGGCGGGGGCGGGACGTTGCTGTGAAGGTCATTCGCCACAGCAGCAAAACTGCGGACGTGGTGCTGAACGAGGTCAATCTGATGCTGTCGTTGGAGCATCCCAATATTGTGCGGGCCCTGCATGTGATCAACTGGCATCATAAGCAGCCGCAGGACCCGAGGGCCAGTGCGGAAAGGGCGTCGTCCTCGCTATACCAGGGCACAACCTCCAGCCCGCAGGGCTCTGATCCAGCTGGTTTGCAGGTGAGTCATGGTGGGTTGAGACGGGACTTGAACTGCGGGCTCTGATCCCCCTGGTTGGCAGGTGAGTCATGGGGGGTTGAGACGGGAGGGTGTGTTAAGAGAGACCACTGCACAGCGCTCCGGGCCGTGCAGCACCCAAGCATGACTTCAACCAGTTTGTTAGGGTTGTTGGGTGAGTAGAGAGCCAAAGGGCTGCGAAGGGTGGAGACGGGAGTGGTATGGCAGTCTCTGAAGCAGCTCTACAGCTTAAAGGCAGATTGCAGAGTGCAACCGGTAGCTGCCAGCTTGCCCTAGAAGATTGTTTGTTTGTGCAGCAGAAGCAAACGGCCATTGTGCTGGAACAGCGGATTATTATCACTACATTTCATGATATGCCATAGCAAAAAGTGCCATAGGCCCCGCACCTCAAGCTGTCACAAAAACAGCGAGGTGGAACAGTAACAGTGGATGCAGGCAATTGCTCGTGTTATGTATTGTATGCTCTGTCGTGGGCTCAGAAGTAATGGGTGTAGGGTATTGGGGTTGTAGCGGGGCTGGAGGGGACGTGTAGAGGGGGGGGGGTAATGGCTAGTAGGGTTAGATACATTATGGAATTAGGAAGATGTGGAATAAAAAACCCTATCATTCCACTCACAATGTAGCCCTCAGAATAGTTTAGGTGTACATTATGTGCGACTTACAGGCTGCAATGTGTGCTTTCTCCTCGGGGTTGGGTGCCTTTCTATGTGCATCAGTAGCAGTGCTACTGCACAAGCAGTCCCCGGATTTGACCTCAGGGGGTGGTAAGTCTTTCCATGGCCGAAGCCCCGTGTAAGGCTAGCGCAAAGCGCCACATGCTTAGTCAAGCTCAGGGCAAGCCCTCAAATGCGGCTTCCTTGCAATTCTCCTTGTCAACTCCGAGATCAGCAGACCTCCTATTTTTTTACTAAACTTCTGTGAGTATGAGTGTAATGCAATTGCCTAAGAGCTAATCAGAAGGTTTGAATGGCGCCCTGTTAATCACCTCTTGCGGCGTTGCCGCTAAGGCCACAGACCCCCCTACCAGCGAATGCATCTCACAATCCAGCTCTCAGTATTGCTTTGCAAGCTGTGCTGACACATCCCAAGCATATGCATATGGTGACGCCAGCTCTTCTGTATGACTAATGCAAATGGCAAATTAAGTTGCCCGAGCTATTGAAAAAGGGGCCCCGTAGCTCACCCTCTGGTATCTCAGCTGATGTTCCCCTGTGTTGCAGGACACAATGAGTGGTGCAGGAGATGGGGTGTCCTGGCGGCCGGTGGATGATGCACAGACTTGGATTGTACAAGAGTACTGTGACGCTGGCAACATGGCTGATGCATTCTTAGATAAGGGGCCACCGCAGGATGACCTTGGGCAGGTGAGGGACCATGCCCCCTCGTTGGACCAATGCTACGCCCTATGGATTAGTGCTTCGCCCTGCTGCTATGCAGCAGTCCTACGGACCTACTCCTTTGGATTAGTACTGGGTACCTGCTGCTGCGCAGGGGAGAAGGGAGGCGGGGCCATCAGGATGGGGGTTTGTTGTTACACAGCGCTAGAGGACAGTGGACCACAGGTTTGGCTGGAATGGCGCGCAGATATATATTGACTCTCAAGATGCTTATGCAGGATGGAATGTAGTGTAATTGGACCACTTCAGTGTTGATGGTGGTGTGGGATGCATTGTTGGCACTCCCGAATGTGGATGTGGACAGCCTAGAGTGGTCCCTGATTTCTAACCTCCAGCTGCTTGGCAGGGCTTAAACGATGCGATGCCCTAGTTGGGGGAAAAGGGGAGCTTGGCACAATAGTTCTCCAGCAGCCTCAGCTTGCCCTGTCGTGCCTTCCCCAGCGGCTTGACGAATTTTGCTGTGTTGCGTTTTTGCAGCTGCGGTTGCTGTGCCGGTTGCTGGAGGTGGCACAGGCGCTCATGCATCTGCATAGCAGGAACATCATCCATGGGGACTTGAAGACGGCCAACGTCTTGTTGATCACGTGCCCTTCAGCGCCCTTTGGTCGGCGGGCAAAGGTCACGGACTTTGGCATCAGCAAAGTCTTGCAGGTGACTGGGAGCGGTTGAAAGGGGAGCTATTTGAACTCTGGAGAGGGTGTAATGCATGAGAGTGTGCGTATGACGGGAGGGGGGTATATGGTGTTGTCTGAATATAGCGTGAGTCATGTTTCTGTCAGTTGCTACCTGGCAGGCATGGCGTTGCTAATGGATGGGGGTGCATAATGAACTCAAATATTGAACTCAAAATAGGCAGAAAGTCCCTCTTCCTTACGCCAAGATTGAGAGTTTAGGTACAGTTAAACGAAGCAGGGGAAAGTGCGGACAAAGAAAACAGGAGGCGGCTGGAAGGGTCAAGTGAGATTTAGGTCTGCAGCCTGGCCGGTGTCACCATCCACCCTTTCATTGCAGGCAATAATGGATTGTCTATGGTACCACACACGATATCTGCCCAAACAGATGGGACCACAGGACTGACTAGTAACCGACTTTTAGCCGACCCTCCTCAATATAATTTCATTTTACGCACCATATCTGCCCAAATTTGTGCTAGGATGTACAATCTGGTTTGTTAAAAGCTCAGGCATTTTGCTGGATATGTGCGTGGTAGTGAGGTTGAGAATGTACCTGCGATGCTGAATCCATATGTGAACCTTAAAAAAGAAGTGAAAAAATAAAAAAAAGATAAAAAAATAAATATTTTAAAAAACTAAAAAGTATTTTAGCCATGTGCAGTATGGCCTCCCTTGCTTATGGCTGTCAATATAAGCAATGCACTCGGACGGCCCAGGTATGAAAGCCCAAATCTTTTTCTGGATAATGGCCCCAAGCAACCTTGTGCCAGTTACTGGTAGTTAAATGTAGCAGAAGTGACTAGGGCAGGTATGTATGCCTGCTTTCAGACCCTAACCATTGTGCATTCACTTACTACAGATGATATTATTTTCCATGACCATGCAATTCTGCTGGACATAGCACTGGCTTAGGGGGTATTACTATACAGATCAAGTTTTTAGAGGTCCCAGGCGAAGCTGCGAGTCCACAGTAGCATCAAAACCTCTTTTTTTCCTCTTTTCATCTGCACCCCCTAAGCTCAAAGCAAGCATAACCAACACCAACACAAGAACTCACTAGTGTGTTTTGTTGGATGTGGGTGTTTGAAGTGTTGGCTTGGCTTTGGGGGATGGGCTGCTAATGCGTGCATACACCTCCTTCTGGTCCATTCCCAGCAACCTTTTTCTAGCATCAGCACCGTGGCGCAATAGTTGTAACTCCTGACCGGCGTGCCTTCCCCTCTTGCATGTTGTGTTTTTTGCAGCAAGGGCAAACGCACCGGAGTACATGCACCCTGGGCACTGTCTCCCATATGAGCCCTGAGCTGCTGCGTATGGGGCGCCTATCAGCAGCAGCAGATGTCTACGCCTTTGGAATCATGATGTGGGAGCTCATCTCCGGGAAGATGGCTTTCACAGACATGCACTATGGGGAGGTGGTGGAGCGTATCGCGCTGCACGGCGAGCGGCCGCCAATCCCTGACAATACGCCGGAAGCTTACTCCCTGCTTATGTCCAGCTGCTGGGTAGACGCGCCGTCTGCACGGCCGGGGTTTGAGCAGGTTGTTGATTGCATACAGATCATGCTGGCGTCTCTGCAGCAGCAGGTGGCGGCAGCGTCAAGAGCAGCAGCGGCAGCAGCAGGTGGTGAAGGGCAGGAGGGTGGGGACATGATGGACGGTACCAGTGGGCCCCAGGATTTGTAGCAGCTTCTTCCCATGTGCAATGGCAGATGGAGACTTGCCCAGATGGGGGCTTGCCCAAAGCTGCTTTTCTCATCCATGTCTTCCTTGTTTTTTTACCCACCAGTATATGCCCAACCTTCAGGTGGGTCTTTCAGGCGAGCTTGGCCCTATATCGCTAAGCGCAGCAGCATCTCTTAGTGATCCGCGTCCAGAAATTCTGCTGGTGCTGGCGGTATCCAGGCGTGGGATGTACATACCTTACGTTGTTTCTGTCGCTGGTGCAATTGCATTGTACAGCTGGACTCGATATCGAGCCATCCTGTGGGCTTTGGCAGATGGTTTTCTGCTTGCCTACTTCACTGAACTCGCTGGCACTGGGGATTGTATTACGGCCTGGTCGTACATAGCTATGCCAGCCATTCTTACCTGCTTGCCTCGTGCAAAAACATGTGTTTGCGCTGGACGTACATTGAGCTCTGCCAGCCATGCTTGCATCCGTGGTAGCTTAGTAGCATATCAACATGCGCTGTGGGTGCTTGGCACTGAGCTTTACCTTATTTGGCTGCACATTCTCTGTTTAGAGGGATTTTGCACTCGTTTATCAGTCAATAAAGCAGGGAGTCGGTCGTTTTGGTTATGGGAGTGGCAATGTCAGCAGACATAAGGGATATGGGTCGGCTGTCTTAAATGCCACCTCCAGCAGTTGCTGCAGTCATATCTACTAGTAGGGCTTTGGCACTGATCTGCAGATTCAGGGCATTAGCACTACTAAGTGCAGAGCAGTGGAAGCAGGACGTGGAGTAGAATGGTGTACTAGCGGGAGGGGGTCTGGTCAGGCGGTAGGGTGGGCAAAGCAATATAATATATCATCTAGGTTGGTGAAGTAACTTTACTGACATATGCAGGCCAGCCTCTGGCTTTGGCATGTGCTCGGGGGCTTGTGTCACGTCTTGAATCCGGGTTTGCAGTAGGGTGAAGTCAACAAGGCTTTCATTGTAGGACTGGAGGTAATGCACTAAGGAAACTGCGGGCATTGGTACGGCAGTAGCATTGAGGCAGCATTAGGGAGGGCTCTTGGCGCCTTCTTTTGTGCTTCTTTGTCAACGTCGACGGACAATAGCAATGCGGGGTAACATGGGGTTTAGTTGTTGGACTGGACCTGCTACTTATGGCCAAGTATATTGCATCACTCGGGCATTGTGCATTACTCAACAGTTGGGAGTTGCAGCAGCACTTGGAAAGGTTACTTGTAGCTTTCTTATGTGATCAAGGGATGATGAAGGGAGTGTGCACTAAGGTACTACTGGGGGCTTTTTGGTCCACAAGTTGGTATCCCCCGCTTGCATGCCGCTCCTAGTCTGTGGAGCCTCATAGGCCCAAGGCCTCCTGATCTCATATTATATAGGAGTTATGGTTTGCTGGTTGCTTGCGGTGGGCTGGATGCTCAAACTGTCTCTGCAACAAAAACTGATTGATTGAACAACTGAAGAGCTGACAGGGGTCCTGTTTTGTCCTGCTATCCGGAGCTTCTTGGCTCCGTGTTGGCTTGCAGATGGTGCACCGGTGATGACTGATGCACATCATTCATCTGCTCCAGTGATGAGCTTGGATGTGTCTTTATATGATGCTGCATTGGCAAATTGTGACAATGGTTTTTGACAGAATATGAGGCCTGTCATGGCAGATTGCGGAAGGAGGACAGCTTGAGGGCCTGCGCTAAGGCAGGCGCTGGTCCTATGGTCGCGCAGATACAAGATGCATTGTGAGTCAGGTGCTAGACTTGTGCGAGTGGATGTGGGGATGATTTGCAAGCTGCTTGGTTGCCATAGTATATGCAGATGCAGACGCCACTTGGTTTAGGTGGTAGGCAATTCTGACCTTGAATCAGGCTCTTTGTGGGCTGAATTCTTGACAACCTTTGTTATCACAAGCCAAACCTGGGGCCAATCATTTTCAATCCAGCCACATGACATCTGCAAAAGGCTCATGGCAATGGTTGGTGGTAAGCAGGAAAAGCGGGGTCAAGGCCTTGGACTGCTCCTCTGTGGTGGTTGAAATGTACAGAGAGCTAGGCAGGAGACATCTTCTTAATGTCAATTGTGGGTAGTACCTTCCGGGCGGGGGCTGCTTTCCGCTGCAGCTGGTCATTCATAGCATTGCTCTAATGTGTTGCAGAGAGTCTGGGAGGGGAGGGCCCCTGTGTCAGGCTGAGCGGGTTGTTGACATATCACTCTCCATAACCCCCGCCTGGATTGCCGTAAGGTTCTTGATAACATCTTCTGTGCTTTGTCTGTTTTGCTGGTCCTTGCCAGTAACATCTCTTCTGGTACCAGTAGTCTCTCTGATGGCTACCTGGAATAGAAAAGGAGGCCAGTCATTGTCTGGGCTGCCCTTTTCATCTGATAATTCTTTCACCATGTGAGCTGTATCAGAACTTATAAATGGCGCGTTGGTGCTTTTGCGAGGGACGCTAGGCACACTGCTGCGGTGGTAGAGGGGGAATGCACCTTGCATGCTGTCCCACTCCCTTATAAGCCTATGTACGGGGAACGCCCCGTGCCCACTCACTCACTCACATTGCTCTGGCCAGGCATAAAGATAAGAGCATAAGCGCTGACAGCTGTAAAAGTAAAGAGAAATGCCTTGTTGTCTGCCTTGCATTTCTCCTTCGTTTTACAGCTGGCTGAGCTTGTGAGGACTGTGGGTAGTTTTGGACTGATGCTGGGATTCTGTATGACTGATCTTGGGCTGAGTTAGTGTTTCGGCCCTATGAGCCTTCATTGACTCCATGGGATGCCCTCTTCAGCTAGTTGGTAATATGATGAAATGATTTATTGGGGATTCTGAAGGTGGGCTGTTGTGTGTATATATGTGGGTACATATAAATGGTCTGAAGACCATACTGAAGTGAACTCAGTAACCTTCAACGGCTTGGGAGCCAGGTATACATAGATGCAACTGGGGTGGACTTGGATTGCTGATATGGTTGGGATTTGCTGCTCCCCCAACACCAGCAACAGCAGTACCAGCAACGATACCTGGGGGAGCACGTGGGGCAGCAGGCCGAAGCCATAGGCTTAATCATTTGACCAATCTACTGTTAAGGTCCCTGCTGGAAAAATGCCACTGGTTTAATCTGTGGAGGCGCCTGACACAGGTATTCATTCATGCAGGAAATTGAACCTGCCTAACAGCTCTTAGCTGCTGTGTCATACTTCCTTGTCATATTTCTCAACCGGATTTCGGTGCTTCATGTCATTTGCCATCTTCATGCACTCAATTGGAGATCCTGAATTGAACAGCCACTATAGTGATACTGTTACTTGGGAAGTTAGTGGCACCATCATTTGCTGTTGCAGCAGCAGTGGGTGAGTGCACATCCATAAGCCTTGGAGCGCACTTTGTCCAGCATGGGTTTGTGTCTCACCTTAGGTTGGGGTTGTGTGATACTTGTCAAGAACTTGGGTCTGTCACTTGCCTCTAGCTGCTTCGTGTTTGTGCTGGTACATTCAGCCCTGAGCTTCAAGCTGGGTGCATGTAACTTTGGGCTGCATTGGTATATGGGTTGCCTTGGTGATTGTGGAATGGTGGTGAGAATTGAAACAAATGCTGAGGGGTTTTATGGCCTACAGCGGGTGGATGGCAGCCCCCAATACCCCCTTAAAGAGAAGGATGTAATTGGACAGCACCACATGCTGTCACATAAATAGCGAGCTGCTGTATCCTTACGCTCACTTGTGTCTGAGAGGTTAGGTTGCTGTAGATGGCCTTCAGCATGCTGCAATTGGTTAGAGGGTTACCAGTTGCATGTCTTCACCTCTGATGGGTGCATAAGAGCTGAGCATTCTTGCTTTGGTTATGTCTAACATGAAGGATAAATGAATGGGGGATTGTACATACAGGAGTAGTGATGACATAGCTGCATAAGCAGGAGGAGAGCGGAAGGGGTGAAATGTATTGCATTGCCTGTACAAACCGACAGGGTCATGTGGCGGGTGCTGCACGGTCCGAGGGCTGTGCAGTGATCTATGTCATTGGTAAGAAGGGTGATTTTCTATTCTGCAGTAGTGGGCCTGCTGCCGGCACCCAGACTGCTGATGGCAGGGGTGCTGCAGCATTGGCTTTATGCGGACTCCCTGAACGATGCAAGAAGGGACTTCCCCCCTTCTCTGCGTAAGGTTCTCTCTCTCCATTGGCCCTATGAGCCTTCATTGGGTCCCATAGGATGCCCTTCTGGTAGTTGTTTGTAATCTGGTAATCTGGCCGTTGGAGCCGTAAGGAGGCATGGCAAAGCTGTTGGACCCCATGACTGTGGACACCAGACCTACCAAGGTGATAGATCCAATTACCATATAGGTGTGTCGATGGAATGTTTTGTGTTATGTGTGCATTGCATGCACATGTGGACGGGGGCTGCTCTTGAAGGGTCTTCCCCCTTCTCTATCTGCGTAGTTCTCTCTTTCTCTCTGGCGGCTTAGTGCCAGATGCCAGGTGGCAGGTCTGCCGGCATACGAGGGTTCATCAGGGTGGACCGCGGTACGTCAGCGTACTCGTGATGGATCCACTTCACTGTCAGTGCTGCTGAAGAATGGTAGACAGACGTCCAACTAAGGCCGTGAGTGGCTAGTAGGGCGTATAGAATCCGTCCGCGTGGCGGACATGTGCTCACGCTGCGAGGGCTCCAACCGATTGAAGCAGTCGGGGGATGTGTACAGAGGGTGGCACATGGAAGCGGCTAGAGATCTGGGATGGTGAATGGCAGCTGAATGCGATCGTAATAGCAGCTTCTCCCCATCTGTATACTCCAAGCCTAGGAACCTATGTTAGGACTTATCGGGAAGATGGTGTGTAATGAAAGTGGGGTCAAGTCAGAAGGTGAAGGCAACGCGGTAAGTACAATCATCGGTTGCATTTTGTGATAGACGATAATACTCATGTCGTTTGATTTACCGCCTGGATCTTCGTCGCCAGCAACTTTCGAAAACACTACTGCCATGCCACATGCACGAGTGATAGTCTACTCTTGGGCCGAACCAAGCACAGGCTGGGCAGTTGTCTGTCGCCTCGTGTGTTTCTTCCAATCGTGATTTTACTATGGATTACATCTACTATGTAGCCATTATCAGTTAAAGGATCGGTCCGCCTGGCAGCACCATCGGCCACAGACCATCGGGCCCCGCTCATGCCAAACACTGAGCTAAGCCCTTACATTTACATCTTTCAAGACGCAATACTGACCACATACCACAAGATAACCTCTGGGACAGTCTTATAGATATCTGCCCTGCCATGGTATGGCTAGTGCAGCCTGCATGAGTGGAGTACTTTGCAATCAAGCCCGAAGCCAGCAGAAGACATCAGTTTGAATTGTTCCCAAAATCAGCCAATCAGCACCCCCCCCCCCCGGAGCGCTTTTTTCTGCTTAGCCAGTACAATGGCTTATGATGCTCTAAAACATTCATTGGCAAATGCAATCTACGTAACCGCTGGACGGCTCAGCTCTCTAAATAAAAATACACAGTATGACACACAATGGCATTGCTCACTCCACCCCGGGCAATGCAGTCTACCCAGGAGCACCTCATTTGACCTCCTGCTGTATACATGATCGCTCACAAAAATTTGAAGTACAAGCATCTGCGGCTGCAGATCCTAGCAGATTAACCTATGCCTACCCTCAAGCCTACCGCCACCTACCTAAAACCTAGATAGATGCACTGATGGCATCAAGCAGCAATAATCAGTCACAGCCAACATAGAAAACAAAACCTCCAGTGCCACCAAGATACGCCAAGTCACCGCCGCGCCCCACCCTTCACACTCTAGAACCACCATGACAGGAGGGGTGCAGTGCCAATGCTCCTTCTGCTTCAGCTCACTCCTCACTTACCACATCCCTAACACACGATGTGGTGAAGCAGAACTATGGTCATTACATATGCTGAAAACACTGAGCAGGAAGCGGGCTCTCTCAGCATGTCACACACTGCAGCCTACACATGGGCTGGCCACCCCCACACCCCTAACAAACTGGTTGGAGTCATGCTTGGGTCCTGCACGGCTTGGAGGACTGTGCAGTGGCCATGGGCTGGCCAGAATAAGACAGGCTGGTTGCGTACATGACACATACCAGTGGCTGCAGTAACAAAACTTAACCCATAACAACCAGTCTGTTGGCATATTAAGGACATCACAAAGGGTGATGCCTAAGAAATGACGCTGCAGCAAGATAGCATAGGCAGACATTGCTGGTGTCCCTTGGGAGCAAGGAATGCAGGGCTCCATGCAATCCATATAATTCCTCACACCCACTGCAACCTCAAGGCCCCATGCTAAAAACCAAGACACAACTGAGAACTTCCTTATAACCAGCTGTGCTCATTCTTTTTCATCCATTGAACTCCTCTGCTGTTCCAAATGGAACCGGCACAGCAATCTGGCCCTGTCTCATAGTATAAATATGCATCATGCCATCATCCATCAGATTCTCTCACTGACAGTCCATCATCACGCCACCTTCACCAACGCCTTATACACACTCTTATCCGTCAAGTTGATTGTCATATCATAACACCCAGTTTGCCTTGGCATAGCCACCACATACGTCACCACACCATCCACACACTTCTCAGAGTTTGCCGCGCCACCCCGCCTCGGCGCCACCGGCAGCTTCTCCGCAGCTGCCACCGCGGCCCCTCCCACCACCGGACACGCTCTAGATACCAGCTGCACCCCTTGAGAGGACTTCACCACCCTCCCCCTGTCACCCGCAGGACACGTCCCACCCCCACCACCGGCCCCAACCCTGAAACTCACCACCACCCGACTGCTCCGAGCAGCTTCATTCATACGAGTCAGAGAAAACGCCCCAAGAGGCGCAAGTCCGCCGTATCTGCAGGCCAGTACGGTGCCGTTGCCGCCGGGCGCAGGTACTCGCACCGACACCAACCCGCTCCCTGGACTACACACACATGCCTCCGCCTTCTGACTGCAGTTGCCCGCATTGTTAAATGGCGCACACAAGTTATTCATACAAGGGTCTGGCACCACCCAAAAGGTCAACGAGGACTTGGAGGTCGCCCCGGGGGTGTCGGTAACAGAATACGGCACCACATCATCCCCAAACCAACCCTTTTTCGGTGTGTACTTAAACGTGAGCCCTTGAACAACACTCAGCGTACCTCGCATGTCGGCCGTCATCAGCGCTGGTTTGCTCATCTTATCCCCGACGTCAACATCCTGATCATTTAGCAACAGGTCCGCAATGTTGAACGTCACCGGGGTGTCACCGAATACAGTAATCACATCCGGCCGAAGGGATGGTGCATTGTTCTTCCTCGGCGTGATCACTACCTTTGCCCGTGCTGTCAGCCCCGTGGAGTCGGTAATCTCATACGTCAGGTAATCAAGGCCTAGCCCAAGACCAAAAGGCTTGTAAAGAATCTTCTTACCGTCTGCACTGATGACAGCCATCCCGTTAGTCGGCTCATTTGGGAGGGAGGTGATGGTGAGGGCATTGCCATCCTTATCATAATCATTGGTCAGCACCGTGAAGGAGTTCTCCATATCCAGGAAAGCAGCAAAGTAGTCATCAACGGCCACGGGTGCATTGTAGCCAGCTGCAGCAGCAACACAGCACACAGCAAGATCTGATATTCTGATGATGGCCAACAGGCCGAAACACGTAACTTGATGTAAGAATTCACGATCGAAAGAAGAATGGCTCTGGTGTCTAACTATAGCTGCTACCTCAAGCAACATAGCACAAAGCAAGATCAAGCGACTTCACTAACTAACCTGCTTGCAAGTCACTGATTGACCGGCAACGGCAGCGCAAGCAGATCACTGTGACATGGATTATACTGAAATCATCTTGTGTGGGATGAGTAACATCAGACAGCTATGTAAGTGTCCGCCGTCCGCATACTTTTGCTACCGCATATCATCAAGTGTTATCAGCACCAATGCAGCACTGGGTGCAATTACAGGAGCACAAGAGCATGTTATGGCATGGCAACACCGGGACAACGGATGGGTAATATGAAATATTGTCCAGCACCTGCCTGTACCCCTATAGATACCTAAACCTGCTTAAGTTGAAAGGCCCCTAGTGGCTGCAAATGAGTGATTGAGTAGATCTCTCTAGTATCCCACCGTTTCCATTAAGCTATTCCCAACGTGCCATCTGGGCAAATCACACGCAAGCAGCACAGCACCTCACTAAAAGGACGGACAAGGTCCCCCAGCCCTTTCCCCCTACCCTCCCCCTCTCCCCGTGCCCCTCCCACAGAATCGAGTCCGCCCTTGGCTACATACCCACCCCTGCCCTCAATGCCAATTTTACCCATAAGACCGCAGTACCTCTACCTTTGTCTCTTGCTTCCTAGTAACACTTTACCAGTACACACGTCAAACCTCCGTTCTAACACTGATACAGCACACCTCCCTGCCCCCCACCCCTTCCGATTTTACAATAGATGACTGATCCAACGCACATGGCTCAACCGCAGCCACCCCCTTCCCCCTCTAACAGACCTCCTGGCAAGCTCAGCAGGCAGTGAAGCAGCACTCGCCCCCGCCCCACTGACCCCCACCTCACCCCACCCCCCACCAGCCCACCCTTCACTCCCCACCCACCCTCCACCCCCATCTCACCCCACCTTCCATCGCTCACCAGCTCCACCTCCTCCTTCCTCACCCCACACCGCCCCTCTCCCCTACACCGCCCCTCTCCCCTACACCCCTTAACCCCTGCACTCCCCCACCCCCACTCCGCCACTCACTTCTCTGATAGAAGTTCGCCACTGAAACAGCAGTCTGTCTGATAGCCCTGGCACAATCCCCATCTGTTGGGTGTCCAATGGTGACCCCCTGGTACTGCAGCCCAGGGGATGAGAACAAACCCACACGAGGTGTACTGCCTGAGGCGCAATCATAACTCATGATGCTCTTGAACTGAGGCCCTGAACCCCGGTTGGAACACCTGGGGTGGGGGGGTGGGGCAGCAAC
The DNA here is from genome assembly GCA_963556185.1 of Pseudopediastrum boryanum. Lineage (NCBI taxonomy): Eukaryota > Viridiplantae > Chlorophyta > Chlorophyceae > Sphaeropleales > Hydrodictyaceae > Pseudopediastrum > Pseudopediastrum boryanum. Next base: position 5,012,570 of record OY744498.1, read on the forward strand.
AACAGCAAACAAAAGTCAAAGCAATGATTTGAAACTACCTTGTGACAAGCACACAGGGACTGCAGTCACACTGACTAGCTTCAGTTATGCAGCCCTTGCTTGCCGCTTCCGGTAGCCCTCTTTTATTGCACGCAAACCATGACAAAACATTGAAAAGGCTGCCCACCTGACTGAGGGCGTGAACCAACATTGGAACATCTAAGGGGACAACAGCAACAACAGCAGAAATCAATTGAGGCAATGCTATGATACCTACTCCTTAGGCCTGGATGGGCTGGACCACCAGGAGGAGCCATGTTGGTACATGCTGCAGAACGGCAGCCACCAATCAGGAGCACTGCAGCCTTTGAACCCTTCCAGAAGCTATGTACCCATCGCCCCGCCCCCACTAGCAAAAAGTCATATGTAACTGGGCCCTATTCCATGCGAGATTTGCACCCTCTTGAACCTTGATATTTCTCGCACAGTCTTATAGATGCACTAACAAATTCCCTGATCTCCTGTGATGAGCCACAAACACTTCTCGTGCTGCACGTGTCAGGCCCTTCCCCTGCACACTCCCCCCCTTCCATCTCTGCTCCGCCCCATCCATCAACCTGTCCATGTTTACTTCCCCTCAGCCTCGCTATTCCGGGTTTTGCTCCCCATTTCCTTCTGCATCCTCCCCCACATGCTCCCCCTCCCTGCCCTAGTCCTCTACAACCCCTTCACCATTTTCCTTTCACCCCAAAACCCTCCTCATTCCCCCTCCCTCCTCTCCTGCCCCTCCCCCCCCCCCCCCCCCCCGCGCTCTCTCCCCTCCACTTTTCCCGCTGCCTCTCAACACTCTCCCCCCCCCCCCACTCACACTTTCCACCCGAAGCATAAGGTCCAGCCAACCAGGCATCCCTCCCATCCTGCACATTATGTCCACACCCCTGATTATGACCCAACTCATGCGCCAATGTAAACGAGTTCCAGCATCCCCTCATGACCGCAGAGAAGGACCACTCCGGGTACTGCCCCACCGCCATCCAAGCAATGCCACACACATCATTATTGTTGTTGAACAAACTGACCAGATCAGCACCTAACTGCTCCCGCCAAGTATGGACGATAGCTAGGCCACCTACACCATCTGTTAGGTCTCC